>CM041040.1:6112704-6601632 GCA_023078785.2 Hyles euphorbiae
CCCTTACCATCCCCCCTTGTAGTAATAAACTTAAACTGAACCTATTGTAAAAAGAATTATTGCTGTACTGTTCAATTTTGAGGAGTTCTGCCCTTCAGGTCTAAAGATATTCATCAGGTCTTCACAATACTTTTTTTGGTTTAACTTATCATACAATACTCTTTGACAAAAAAGTTATTTTTAAGTCGGTTAAGAACTGCCGGAGATATTGAGTATTAACATTTGTACCTATTTTCTACCCCCCTCACCCCCCCACCCCCACCCTTTACCTATTTTCACCCATCCTTTGTAAAAATATACTTATATTTAATGTTACGCAAAAAGAATGAATGCTGGATCGTTTAATTTTGAGGAGTTCTGGTCAGCAGATCCTAAGATATTCATCAGGTCTTCACCAATTTTATATGGGACCAACCCTGTATATCATGCTTTCCGACAAAAAAGAAATTTTCAAAATCGGTTCACAATTGCCGGCGTAATCGCGTAACAAACATACAAAAAAAAAATTCAGTCGAATTGATTACCTCCTCTTTTGAAGTCGGTCAAAAATGTGTCAAGTACCCTATAGATGTATCTAATTATAAATTTTCAAACTAATTGTAAATGTATGTTGAGGTTCTAGATTTTTCCTGTTAAAGCATTTATCTCTGGTATAGAATTGATTGTTCGTACTCCCACATCATCTCCGTAATCATGCAATTAAATAATTAAACGCTTTTTTAAAAAGTAAAATCGGCGGCCATAATGTACAAGGCAATCTCTACCTTTGGATGGAGATAAGAGAATGGATTTGTTTATTGTTTATTTATTTATTTTATTTACAAGATTTATTGTACACCAGTGACAAAAAAATTATAACATAAACAAAATTTTACAAAAAAGAAAAGAGTACAATGGCGGTCGTATCGCTCGAGGCAATCTCTTCCAGACAACCAACTATAGGATGAATAATACAGAGACGACAACTGTGGGGTATTGTGAGGTGTACGAAAAAGTAAAGAACAAAGTATATATTTTGTGGAATGCGCTGGAATTTTCAGAGTTAAATTCTCTGATGACCTCAGGGATCTTGAATGTGTAACATGAAGAAATTGAAATCGTTTTTATTTATTATGTTTTAGCCATTCAATAATATAATTTAATGATATTTATTTATTCCATTTCCTAGGTAAAATAATTTTTATCTGTAACCATGGAGTGGAGTATCGCTTTGGGAAAGTCATTGATGTTTATCAGAAATAGTAAAGGACCTAATATACCTTAGGAGATTCTATATTTAATCAATCTGGAATATGAAATATACTTGTTTTGAGTTACAGTTTTGGCTTTAGGACAGAGTTTTGTAATCTTAGAGTAGGTACTGTTTTAAGGTAAGGTAAGTTTTCGGTATGTCTAATGTATTATATCTCGCTTGAGTTGTGGTACTGGTGGTAGGTCTCTCATATGTGAGAGGCCATCTGGGTAGGTACCACCGCAATGTCTATTTCTCCCGTGAAACAACACTGCTTAAATGCACTGTTGTGTTTCGGATTGAAGGACGTTGTAGCCAGAGCAACTACTGGACATATTGAGACTTAACATCTTATGTCTCAGGAAGGCGAGCGCAGTGGAATGTTGCTATTGTTATGAGCGGTCGTATCGCTTACCATCAGGCGAACGGCTTACTCGTCTCGCCATTCAATGCAATAAAAAAAAAAGTTGTTTATGTAAATTATGGTATACATGGACGAATTCTGTATCAGCTCATATATGTCCCACTGCAGGGCACTGGCCTCCTCTACAATCGAGAGAACGACTCAGAGTGGTTAGACCATATAGTCGACCAAGCAGGCCACGTGCAGGTTGGCAGACTTGACATATGATAGGAATTCTTAGAAACCACTATGGACGAATACCTTTGTCATATCCATATATAAAACTATGACTTGTTTTTTGTCATCCAGACCTGACAAGGTGAACTTTTTGCGCATTTGCAGCATACATGGAATAAATGTATATTTTAATATCAAACAATGAAAACATATCAAACGTTTAATCAACTATACCTGCGGAGTAATTAGGTAAAGACTATAAATTAGACATCCGTTTAGAATGCTCACGATTTTGTGATGAAATTGGAAACTGTATTCTATGGTTAGGATATAAGAGTGGTTTTGGCTTGTGGCTGGCGGAAATGGGAACGACAGAGGGCAACGAACCATTACCATGCCTCTATTAGCGCTTTGTGTTTGCGGTACCTAGGCCTCATGGCCGGGGCGGAGGAATTAGTATTTTATGCAGGTTATCGTCATAATACGAGTAAGTACGTGGTGACCTGTTGGTAGACGGACCACACGCGTTCATGTTCATTGTTCATGTTGGTCGCGGGTTCAAGTCTCAGGGCACGCTTCTGACTTTTCGGAGTCATGTGTCTATTCATAGTAAATTACCATGTATTTTAACGGTGATGGAAAACATCGTGAGGGACCTGTGTACCATAGCGTTTTGTGAGAATTTCTATGGTATGTAAACTGTCAAACACCACCATTTATCCACCAGCAAAATATGGTTATTTTGCCTGGTTCCCTCGTTATGTCGGCCTGATCCTGACATGTGTCAAAATTATCTGCGCCACTATGACAGTAATGTCACCATCGGCTACGGCTCAGGATGAGTTCAAATATCCTATCGCCAGCACACGTAACAATTGGTTATAGATAATAATAATAATGAATCTGTAAAGTTATCGCACTAATTGTTAACTAATACATGGTGATACATGGTGATAATACGTGGCCTCTCACTATGGGCCTTATTAGGAAGCTCAAAGTCACTCAACGAGCTATGGAGAGGGCTATGCTCGGGGTTTCCCTACGAGATCGAATCAGAAATGAGGAGATCCGTAGGAGAACTAAAATAACCGACATAGCCCACCGGATTAGCAAGTTGAAGTGGCAATGGGCAGGGCACATAGCGCGGAGATCTGATGACCGATGGGGTCGGAAAGTGCTCGAATGGAGGCCGCGTATCGGAAAGCGTATCGGAAAGCGCAGCGTAGGACGTCCACCCACAAGATGGTCCGACGACCTGATAAAGGTCGCGGGACGTTGCTGGATGCAGGCTGCCTCCAACAGGTCTCTGTGGAAATCATTGGGGGAGGCCTATGTTCAGCAGTGGACTTCCTTTGGCTGATGGATGGATGGATGGAATACATGGTGAGGTAAGCCATTTCCGCCGTATCAGATATTTCAATTTACCAATAACTTGCGGTTCCGCAATCATTGCACGTACTAACTGTGAAATTTAAAACTATATGATAAAACAATTTTGATTAATGTAGCACTTGTTGTGTGAATTGTCATTATTGTTGTTATGGATATTTGAGTCCTGTAATTGTTGCATATTTAGGCTCAATTGCATCAACTCCAAAGTATAAACTAATAATATTTCTTTAATTAATAGTTTGTACTGTTAACAATCAAATTCTTTTACTGCTGTGTCGAACAGCGCTAGCTTTATGTGAGTAGACCAGTGATTCTCAACCACTGTGCCGCGGCACTTTTGTGTGCCGCCAAATTTCAAAAGTGTGCCGCCAAATTTTGCAAATATATAATGTTAATATTATTAAATTATATCATATAAAAAGAAAAATATTTTTAACATGAATATGTATTTAAATCCACAAAAAAGTTAATTGTTTTATTATTTGCTTTGCAACGCGTTTTTTCTTAGTGCCAAATTGTGATGAACGGGCGTGCATAGCAATAGGAATATGTCTCAAGGCGCTCTTTGTGTGCCGCCAAATTTTGACATCGTTAAATATGTGCCGCAACAAAAAAAGGTTGAGAATCACTGGAGTAGACATTTATGTGATTCTCTGCCACTCTGTTTGACAGTAGCACTGTAATAATTACTAGTGGTCGCCTAGTGGTCGAAATTCGACCAAATCAAGAAGAGAAAAAGTTTTTACCTGTATGATGATGTTGTTATTCTGATAATTCGTGCACATTTTTTGTACCTGAATGTTGTTATTGCAGATTGCTGCTACAGAACTTTCTTTATGCATATAATGATAGTCCGTGTACATTTAAATGTATCTTACTGCTACACAATTTGTATAAGCGCTCAGCATTTCACGTAGTATTCGTCAAATAAATCTTTTCTGTTTGATATTCAACAAAACCACAGTAAACATTTTTTTCTGATTGACATTCAACTACATATGTCTATAATAAAGCAAAGAAACAGTTTGACCAAAGAGTATGTATACGTGTACAAATACTTGTGTATGCGTGTGTCAAATGCATGCTGGTTTATTTATTGATTTAATGTACTTTTTATGCATCATTATTAAAATCTTGTTTTATATTACATTTAATATTAGGCTTAATATTAATATTATTGCCTCATTTAAAATTAATATTCTCTTTTAATATTAATATTATTACCTCATTAGGCAAATAAAACCTTTTTTTTGATATGTCTATGTCAGAAGAACAAAATGAAAAAGAAAAGAAACAATTTGACACCAGAGTATGTATACTTGTGTATGGATGTGTGTGTGAAATGCATGGCAGTGTGTGTAATGTTTTATTTTTTGATTTAATGTACTTTATAAGCATTATTATTGAAAAATATTAGCATTATCCACTTCTCCTACACATAAACTATAAGTGTGCCAAATTTTATGCTCCTGCGTCCGCGCAATTTTCGTAAAAAGGGATCCAAAGTTTTTGCATCACGTATTAATATATAGATTAAACAATCTTGGTGTATATTTAGGAATGGATCGCGAAAATAGACCAATCGGGTTATGGTTTTGTCGAAATGCCCACATTTGACGTGTTTTGATTGGTCTATTTTCAGGATCGATTTCTAGATATGTATTGGCATCGCTTATTAAATGCGGCTCTCAGTGCAATACGACGCCGTCAGCGGTACTCAACCTTTTTCCTACACAAGCCACAAACACGTTTTAGGTATGGAGTAGCGGGCTCACTCAACGCAACTCATCGCGGTTGGATTTGATTACCAATTTTTGTACTCGGCGAGCGTAGTTTTCATGGTTAGCGCGGAAGGAAAATGCCCATTTAATATTAAACTTAACTAAGTTCTCGATGAAACCTACTTCTATGTGTAGCGGAAACAAAGTATCAATAAACATAAACACAATTGCGACCCAGGTTATTCAAATAAAGATATAGGGTATATCAAGACTGTTACCGAAAACGAAGGCGGGTGGTAGTTTAGGTGACTTCAGACACAATGCAACAGAAAAAGTTGCAAAAAAAAGCGACAATTTTTTTTTGTTATTTTTTTCCTATGACCATATTTGGGTGGTAAATGCATTTTTTCCTAAAATAATTATGTATACCTTTTTATTTATAAATAATCTAAGGTATAAAAGAGTTTAAATTATTATTTTAGCAAAAACTATGGATTTACCACCCAAAAATGACGATATTTAAAAAATCATAAAAAGTAATTGTGTCGTTTCTTTGCGAAATTTTTAGTTGCATTGTGTTTGTAGTCACTAAAACTACCACACGGCTTCGTTTTCGGTAGCAGTCTTGAGATACCCAGTATTTTATTGTTTTCGACTCCGTGAACAAAATGTAAAATATGATGATAATTTCTTTATCACTACATAATATAAAATAAAGTCGCTTTCTATGTCCCTATGTCCCTTTGTATGCTTAAATCTTTAAAACTACGCAACGGATTTTGATGCGTTTTTTTTAACAGATAGAGTGATTCAAGAGGAAGGTTTATGTACTTAAAATCCAGTAAAAAACAAGATTTCTATTAAACCAACTTTTAATAAAGAACACACGTTACAAGAGAAGGTATACCAAAGACAAAAAAAAAAACAAAAAACCAACAACCAGAAGGAAACTATTCTTTTTTAAATATATATTACTTTTTAATTATACTACAAGTATTTAAAATATATTTCAATATATGTGTATAATTCGTGCATATTATTGTAGAGAAATCTATATCCCATCAAAAACATTCTGTAAAAACATTCCAAGTCTCGCAGCTCAGTTGTTCTACCGCAAAAAGTTTTGAGATCCATGTAATACCAAGTCGATTAATTTATTTAGTCCTTGCTTAAGGGACGTTCTGTATAAAGTTATTACGTAAGTTATTATCATATCAATATTAAAAATTCTTTACGTTGTAAATAAATAGATCGACTTGGCCATCGCATGAAAAAATAATGTATCATACAATTTATACATAATGCTATTGGCTATATATCATCACGCTATGACCTATAGGAGGAAAGCAGTAGTGATATTTCTAGCAAATATGAGGAAATTTTGTTCGTTTTCCGTGGTCCGATTGGTCGATATTCTAAACTGATAGTCAGAATTAAACATTTTGACCGCCATTTTAAAACGTGTATATATATAGATACCTATCTACAACTATTATTCCATAATATACGGGTACAACGAATCATTAACTGCAAATGTAACTTTGTAATCCTATACATTTATATGGGATTACAAAGTTATACACGCAGTTGGTGTATCTAGAAAACTAGACAGAAATTATGAAATGTTTAAATTTTCCCTTTATTTAGACACTAAATACTAATGATATTCTAAATTTGAAGGTTCTATGTCTGCTAGAAGTGCCTTAGACTTTTGATGATCGGTCAGTCAGTCAGTGAGTGACAAAATTACGAAAGTTTGACAAGTTATAATTCTTAAACTACTGGTTCAAATTGAATGAAATTTTAAATGTACCGTGTTTACACAATGCCTACTTAGTAACTGAAAATTCAGGCTTCTTTCTTTAACCACAACGAAGTTATAGGGGGTTGAAAATGGTCTGAATTGCTTCGAGAAAAGGATGGTACGACTGTGCCGCTTTTTAGCTCGACTTGGAGGGGGCACTGCCGTGCCCCCAGATGCACCCGGGCGAACCTGGGCCGGGCCGCTAGTTACAAATAAAGTTGTTTTTAAAATTCTTGAGAAACATCACCGGACTTTTGATATATTTTTTAAACCGTACATATTGCACCATAAACAATCCAGGGCTTGACAAAAATGGAATTTAAATCTTCGACAGCCGTAGCCTGTTGGCAACCGCGTCTGGTCCATTTACCAACAGGCCACTGATAAGGCAGAAAGCATTTTATTCAATATGATTCTGCAAAGGCGTAAGTGAATGGAGGTTTAATAAGAGTGTTTTATCGGTTTTTTTCGCTGGGCTCCATCTAAACTTTCTCTAACGGTAAGGTTGCCTTCGCCTGACATGACATGAGGGATTCTACGCACCGACTGACAAGGATAAACGATGGACGATATCAGACCACATTAGCAAAATTGGGCGATTTTGACAAAAAAGCATTATGAGGACTGACTATATGCACAAACCGTGCGAAGACATTAATGAGCAAAAGAGGTGTGTGCAGATGTAAATTAGTTTCTTTGTTTTTAGTAACGTTTTGCTGCTAAACCAACAGGTACTCCTATTAATATCTTCATATATTTCAACAGATAAACTATATCGTGCATTAATCTTAGTAAATGGCCTAACTGTCTTTTTTGGAATAATATTGTTATTAACCATTAGCTTGTGTTGTCACTACGATGGGTAATTTAACACATGACTAATTGTTTCGCCGTAAAAGCAAGTTAAGTAGGTAATGGTAAACGGGGAATAAACGCCAATTAGATTTTCAAGATGACGGGCATGTTTTTAGTAATATTGAGCTTTGTGTTGGGTGCCAACAGTGAAAGCATAATATTAGATCATCACAATATTTTACCGAGTCGTGAGCATGATATCTCCAAAGCAGATAACGTAGTAAAATGCGTTGTGAGAATAATAAAACAACATTACATTGACGAAGGAATGATTACAATCGTCGACATGAACTACGATGACGATCTCATACTACGAGCGTTGCATTCTGCGGGAGTCCTGTCTGTTGTTTATCGTAAACCAGAAAGCCACCAGTACCTCTACAATGAAGGATACTTACTAACGGTCGGCGAAGTCGCTGACTTCACTAGTAACTTTCCACGCTTATCTGAAGAATCAACTTGGAATCCAAGGGCAAAATTCATCATAATCATAAGATCCATGAAAGAAACAGAATTAAGGACAATATTTGATATTCTGATGAAGTACAACGTTTTAAACGTAATAATTATAAACGGTGAAGAGCCTTTGTTATACACTTATAACCCCTTCGAAGACTACGCATGTGGAAGATATTACAACAGAATTATTAGTTACGGTCGCTGTCCAACAACAGTAAATGTTTTTCCAAAGAAGCCGATAACTGGTTTACAACGTTGTACAATCAGGATCGCTATACCTCATTGGCCACCATACACAGTGCACCCATCTAAGATAAAGCGTGGTATGCTTCCTATTGGGATGGAGCAAAAAGTCATGGAAGACATAGCAGAGAAGGAACAATTCAATATTACCTACGTTTACTATGAAGGTGAGAAGTATTCTACCGTAAGTAACAGCATGGTGGCCACAGGTCCGCTAGCAACGTTGCAGAGCAATCAAACTGACATGGTAATGGGCGCAATGGTTTTATTATCATTTCGAACGAAAGCATTTGGATTCATATATGGTCATTTAGCACTGGCTGATGAATATAGAGTCATAGTAAAAAAAGCCTCTTACAGACCAGTGTGGCATAATATTTATATTGGATTTAAGCCAATAGTTTGGCTTACACTTTTCTTGGCTCTGGTTGTCTTTGCAGTGTTGTTGACAATATCGCTCAAGGTCAGCGACAAAAGCTATGTATGTTTTATAATGTTACAGAGCTTGATCCTCCACGGCCATCGCGTTAATTATCGGGGAACAGTAAAAAGTATATTCATAATTTGGGTTTGGTTTGCGTATTTAGTAAACTGTTTTTATCAATCGTCTGTAATGAGTCTTACTACGAAGCAAAGCACACTACCGCAAATATCACAATACAATGAGCTTGTCAAATACAAAATGAAGCCTTGTATTCCACAAAGCATTACTACATTTTTACAAACCGAGAGGAATTTCTCAAACCAGTACGTTGTTGGATCAGGTTGCGACAGTAATCTGGGAGCTATGAGAATGATAAGCCAATCTGATAATAAATTTACCATTGTCTCATACTCCAGGTATTTATATCATAGCTATCAACTTTATGATGAAAATGGTAATTTTCTACTATATGATTTCAAAGACGCCGCATTTAAAATCTCGTATAGTATTTATATGAATAAAGGATTTCCAAGGCAGCACCGCCTGCAAGTACTAACACTTCGGCTGAGGGAAGCTGGTTTGGTCGATACATATTTTTCTCATCAGTACGCCTTGTTGAGATTATTACACTTTTATAAGCACCGAGAGTTTAAAGCTCGTTTCGCCATGCCCTGGGGGCTTTACGTTGTCGGTGTGGTTATATCTATAATAACATTCTTTTTAGAGAATTTGTGGAAATATCATCGGACATGGAAACTTTGGATTATTCGTCGGGTACGATAATGCAATGACGGAAAAAGATGAATCTATAAGTTATTCAATGATTTAAATTTTAATTGGAAGGTTTATGAAATAAAATGAACTTGCTTTATTGATCACGTAGGCAATTAAATATGTAGCTCTTATGACAAGTCAATACGTAATACTTAATCTATATTTAAAAAATCATTGCTTATATTATCATATAAATAAAAAAAAAAATTATATGAATCAAAGACAATAAGTTAATACATTTTATTGATAAAACTGAGTTGATGTTATAAATAGCTCGTTTTTAAAGGGCACCAGACGTCACCTATTTTCCGACGGACGATATGTGGACGATTGAGAAGTGTTAGTATGTACTACGACCGTATGCCTATCTGATAGCTTGGCGAAACGGCAAACTTCCAGGTATCAGGTGATCAAGGTACATAAAACATTACTTACTTCATGTCACTTTGACTGGTGGTTGGTCTCTCATATGTGAGAGTTAGCCTGGGTAGGTACCAGCACAATGTCTATTTCTGCCGTCAAACAGCAGTGAAAATGCATTGTCGTGTTTCAATCATTGTAGCCCGAGTAACCACTGGACATATTAAGATTTAACATCCTATGTCTCATGATGGCGAGCGCAATGGAATACCAAGTATCGCTTTGTAATAAAACTATTATTTACGGATTTTATCGCGAATTTAGTTTATTTTTTTACATTTTTGACTTCCCGACGTTTCGATTACTTTACAGCTTTCGTGGTCACGGGGCGGGGTCCGCCGCCGGGTCAAAAATGTAAAAAATTAAACTAAGTTCGCGATAAAATCCGTAAATAATAGTTTTATTTCAATGTGTAACATTCGCGTAAATCTAAGAAACCATTATCGCTTTGTAATTCAAGGCGTTGTTTGGTTTTGATACTGTTCATGAGTGGTCTATCGTTTACCATCAGCTGAACGGCAGTTCGTATCGCCTTCATAGCAACAAATAAAATAAAAAATTAAACTTATATTCTCATGTCTGATTTTCACGTGTGTTTCAGACAATATAGTTAAAAATAAGTCGTCAAAACTCCCATATACTTTTAGTCGGTCATATTACTTTCATCATCATCATCATATCAGCCACAGGAAGTCCACTGCTGAACATAGGCCTCCCCCAAGGATCTCCACAATGACCTGTTGGAAGCGGCCTGCATCCAGCGACTTCCTGCGACCTTAGTCAGATCGTCCGTCCACCTTGTGGGCGGGCGTCCGACATTTCGCTTGCCTGTACGTGGCCTCCACTCGAGAACCTTTCGGCCCCAAAGGCCATCGGTTCTACGAGCTATGTGCCCATATTACTTTGCAGAGGCTTTAAAACTCGAAAAATAATTAGGCATACGATAGTAGTTAGTATTCTAACACTACTCAATCGTTCACATTTCTTCCGACAGGAAATAGGTGACGTCTGGTGCCCCTGGGACCTTCATCTATTACCGAAGTGTTGTGTGGTTGTTGTTTATTTCCTTCTAGATGTGCTTATTAAAATTATTACTACTAAATTGTGTTTTAAATATTTCTCGTCGTCATCACTAAAGTACATTACAATAACATATTAACACCCATATTCTAGAATTTCTAGACGTTCCTCGAAAATTTCTCGGCTACATTCATAGTTGAAAAAGTCTCCTTCACTCAACGTCACTCAATACTTTTCCTTTCTCGAGGAAAGGAATCAACTGTCGTACTCAAGGTACGTCGCGACCGATAAGGAATACTTGAAGACTTGAGGAAATATTTTCACTATGGAAACAGTGTTTATTATTTCCATGACAAATTTTGACTGTCAGTTTTCAAGTGAGCATAATGTTGAAATGTGAAATAGTTTTTGTTAAGTCTGTACCTTATTAACACGTCAATGACGTATTTGATGACGTATTTCCTCGACTCAACCTCACTCGAAGTCCTCTAGGAAAGATATATTTTTAACCAAGCATACCATTTTCGAGGATTCCTCGAATTCATTTTAAACGTCATCTTGACAGAGATAAGGTTGAAGAAGATTCGAGGAAATGTATTAGAATACGGGTGTTAATATCTCTACTTTGTATTTATAATAGTTACGTATAGTTCCGAATCCCCACAGTATTATTGGGTTGAGTATACCAAAATGTTACTTTAGCGTCACGAATAATTATTTAGTCGGTGGAGTGGTGCGCCGTGCGAGTGATTCGTGCGTACGCGGGTTCGAATCCGAATGTCTATGTGAACATGCGTGGATGGAATGTCAGGAAGTGTGAATGTGAGGTTGTTTATGTGTGTAGCCAGTGAAGGTAGACCACAAATTATTGTCTTCGAACTCGAAAATTGCTGTTTTTAAAGCCCACAATTCGTAAAAAAACAATACACACATACATACATAAACTCACATTATTATTAATCATTATTATCACAAATTATTGAATGGAGTGCTCTGAATTCAACTAAGCTACGACTTCCGTATAATCACTCTATTGTAAACTTGTTTTGAAAAGAGCAACGCTAGAGTTTCTTGCCCATTCTTCTCTGACGAAAACAGCCTTGGGAATCGAGTGGTGATGAAAAAAGAAAAAAGCGTCTGAATCTAATTTATGTATCACATTTTATAGGTTCATTAAATATTTTCATTTCATTTTCTCAGATATCGACTTAAAGATTAATCGAATCAATAGCTTTTTTTTAATTGCATTGAATGGCAAGTAGAGCCTGCCTGTCGTTTGATGGTAAGCGATGCGACAGCTCATGGACAGTAGTAAAACCAAACAACACCTTAAATTACAAAGCAATGCTTGGTATTCCACTGCACTCGCCATCCTGAGACGTAAGATTTTAAGTCTCAATATGTCCAAAAGTTACTCTGGCTACAAAATCTTTCAAACTGAAACACAATAGTACATTAACAATGCTGCTGCTGCTTTAGCTAAAAAAAAATAAATTTCGGCCACAAATTTTAATATCGACAATGAATTTGGATTGTTCAAACTAAAGGCGCCTCAGGTATCGATTTTGAGACGAAACGAATCGATAGCTAAAAAGTTCAAAATAGCCGCCACATATTTCAATTCTGACTCTGAATTTAGAATATTAGTAAAAATGGTGTTTTAGATATAGATTTTGAGAATAATCGGATCAAGAAGAAAAAAGTCCAAAATGGAGGCCACAAATTCCAATTCAGACTCTGAATTTAGTATATTCGTAGGTACAAAGGAAATATCCATCCATTGAGATATCCATTTTGAGAACAATAGGATCAATAAATAAAAAGTTTAAAATGACAGCCACAAATTTCTGTTCTGACTTTGAATTTTGATTATATTCAAACCAAGGGTTCTTCAGGTACCGATATTGAGGCCAATTGAAACGACTAAAAAATAATCAAAAATGGCGATTTTATATTACTTTAAAACATCTACTAGTTTTTACAAAATTCAATTTGCAATATTCCCTTTCTTCTATTTCAGTTTATGTATGTTACGTAAGTTACATACACAACAACGATAGCTCTGTATAAAAATAAAATAATACAAACAAAACACAAAACGAACATAGCAAATACAAAACCTAATTCGGATAATCGCTATTCTAAGATAAGCTAAGAACTCTTTCATTTTATTCTGGCACGGCACAGTGACTGTATTGCTGATGAGCGCAAATGCCGTCCATGCAGTATATCGAAAGGTATCAGTCGGCGGTCTCATGCAATTCGATACAAACTTACTGGCCTGCTAAGATAATTCTTTACGTTGCGGTGGAAAGACCCAGGATTTTAGGAAGGAGTGATCACGTGCGGTGGTAACCGTTCCATAGCTTAACGTTACGACAGAGGAAAGAATTAGAGAATAAATAAAGAAATAAATACACCAACAGTCACATTCATATATCTGACCCTACAGTAAGATCTAGTCGTGTGGCGTGGGTATCAGGAACAACGAGAGACTTTTCGGTCTCACAAACAACCAGAACCGAGCCAAATACCGCACTTATATACCTTATGGACCACATTTGTCTCGGAGCGGGGATCGAACCCATGACGACTCGTTTCACAGTCGGCATTTAACCAACTGTGCCACGGAGCCCGATAGAGATAGTTTGAACTGTCAAGCTATAGCTTCGCAAGCCAGTAGGCGTGGGACTGTTAAGGGAAGGAGAGGAGGGGAACAGATTGAACAATTCCTCAGAGCATTCGCCGTGATACGCCAAGACAGGTGACAAACCTGCGTAACTGTAGGGACTCTAAGACGCCTGTAACGTTAGCGTAATTATAGCGATAAGCTAACGGACGATTTTTTCTAGATATTATTTGCTATGTTATTTCCAATACATATCTCAACTACTGTACCAATTCTTTACCATATTATATAACATAAGCTTAATATATTTCGACAGAAAAATCATATCGTGCATAAGCGGAAATGAAAGGCTTGTTGTTTTTTCCGGAATAACATTGTAATTAACTCCTTATCTTGTTTAATCGCTACGATGCCACAGGTAAATTTACTTATGATAAATTGTCTCGCAGTAAAAGCAAGTTAAGAAGGCAATGGTAAGCGGCGACTAAACGCCAATCAGATTTTCAAGATGACAGGCATGTTTTTAGTAATATTGAGCTTTGTGTTGGGTGCCAACAGTGAAAATATAATATTACATCAACACAATATTTTACTGAGTCCTGAGCACGAAATCTCCAAAGCAGATAACGTAGTAAAATGCGTTGTGAGAATAATAAAACAACATTACATTGAAGAAGGCATGATTACATTCGTCGACATGAACTACGATGACGATCTCATACTACGAGCGTTGCATTCTGCGGGAGTCCTGTCTGTTGTTTATCGTAGACCCGAAAGCCACCAGTACCTCTATAATGAAGGATACTTACTAACGGTCGGCAAAGTCACTGACTTCACAAACAGCTTTCCACGACTAGCTGCAGAATCAACTTGGAATCCAAAGGCAAAATTCATCGTCATCATAAAATCCATGAAGGAAACGGAATTCAGGATAATATTTGATATTCTGATGCATTACAACGTTTTGAACGTAATAATTATAAACGGTGAGGAGCCTTTGTTGTACACTTATAACCCTTACGAAGACTACGCATGTGGAAGATATTACAACAGAATTATTAGTTACGGTCGCTGTCCAACAATAGTCAATGTTTTTCCGAAGAAGTCGATAACTGGTTTACAACGTTGTACAATGAGGATCGCTATACCTCATTGGCCACCATACTCAGTACACCCGTCTAGGATGAAACGTGGTATGCTTCCTCTTGGCGTGGAGCAAAAAGTCATGGAAGACATAGCCAAGAAGGAACAATTTAATACTACATACATTTACTTTGAAGGTGAAGATTACTTTGCTATAAACAAGAACATGTCGGCGTCAGGACTGCTGGCATTGTTGCAGAACAATTAAACTGACATGGTAATGGGCGCAATGGTTTTGACTCCATTACGAGCGAGAGCATTTACATTTGTAAGTGATCATTTAGCACTTGCTGACGAATTAAAAGTCTTAGTTAAAAAAGCCTCCTTAAGACCAGTGTGGCATAATATTTATATCGGATTTGATGGAATAGTTTGGTTGACTCTGTTCTTGGCTCTAGTTGTCTTTGCAGTGTTGTTGAAATTGTCGCTCAAGGTCAGCGACAACAGCTATATATTTTTAATAATGTTACAGAGCTTGATCCTCCACGGCCATCGCTTTAACAACCGGGGAACAGTGAATTGTATTTTCATAATTTGGGTTTGGTTTGCGTATTTAGTAAACTGTTTTTATCAATCGTCTGTAATGAGTCTTACTACGAAGCCAAGCATACTGCCGCAAATATCACAATATAGTGACGTCCATAAATATAATATGAAACCTTGTTTTACCCCGTTTATTAGGGGTCTTTTATACGCAGAAAGGAATGTCACGATTCC
Source organism: Hyles euphorbiae (assembly GCA_023078785.2). Taxonomy (NCBI): domain Eukaryota; kingdom Metazoa; phylum Arthropoda; class Insecta; order Lepidoptera; family Sphingidae; genus Hyles; species Hyles euphorbiae. The sequence goes on from CM041040.1 coordinate 6,128,117, forward strand.
ACGTAGAATTCCATCGGGTTGTAATAGTTACTCTGAAGCCGTAACAACTGTTCTTCAAAATAATAGAAATTTCATTCTTGTCTTGTACAAACCGTATTTGTATAATATGTATGAATTGTATGATGAGTTTGGTAACTCTCCCCTTTATGAATTTGAGAGCGACGTTAATAAAATAACTTATGGGATTTACATGAAAAAAGGATTTCCAATGGAAAACCATCTGCAACTGCTGACCCGTCGGTTAAGAGAATCTGGCATTGTCGAGCAATATTTTTCGTACCAATTCTTCATGATGAAACTAGAGTACCGTTTTAAGCACCGAGATCAGGAGGTTCGCTTCATAGTGCCCTGGTATCTTTATTCTTGTGGCCTTATTGTGTCTACAATAACGTTACTGGTAGAGAATTTATGGGAACATCAAACGTTGTTAAAATACTGGTTTGTAAATCGAATAAGGAAATTTAATCACGTATCAAATAACTAATATTTTTGCCAGATAGCGGACGGATCTGCGTGTCATGTTCTTTACTAACCGATACATTACAACTTCAATCAACGCAACAACGACACGCGGGACCCCATCCAGCCCGCCATCTGACGAAACCGTTATATTATAGAGTACTAGTATGCGACAGGTCGACATGGCCATCGGGATATGAGGTACGACGAGAGAGAGGACACGCCCCCACATACCCGCTCATCGCCCGTGCCGTCCTAGTCTTAGTGCTGTACAAGTCTGTATCGTTTTCGATACAGCTCACATTGTTCTCTGTGTACTAATTGTAATTTTTTTTCGTAATTAGGTTATTGTGCTTTGAATTGACTGTCGTACCTTTTAAAGCTAAAGCAAAAAACAATAATTCGTTCTCATTGTTACGATTCTATTGCGATCATCCAGTCTCCCAGAATAGTTTTTCTCATAAATCTTCCATGTGCAGACATCGATCATTGGGGGTTTTTCCGATACGAAAAAAAAGACGAATGTTCGAACGTCTCACGAAAACATTGCGAATATGGTATTAAAGTATTTAACTTTACAAAATGTTCGAATCCTGTATCGTACGTTGTATTCTTAGACCAAGTTCCAAGTGAATAATAAGTTTCATTGTTAATAATATTGATTTTTAGAAGTGGAAAACATTTGTTTTACTTGATATTCAACGTTCGAACATTCGAACTTCGTGTCATAGTATAGAGTAATCTCCCAGTTACAAATTGTAAATAAAATATTTTGAAATATTGCATATCATAAACTTGACTCAACTATTTCTACTCATAAGTCATTGCATAAAAAATATATATCGTTATAAACTACTTGGAACGTGATAATAGGTACATCACTAGAAAATTGCTATGTCGACCGTTCGCTTACAGTATGTACTTTAAAATATAGTACCTATATTTTTTGTTCGATAACACAATCGGTTCTTATTTTTTAATGGATTGTGGATTTTACGTTAATACTATTTTGTTAAACAGAGACGTTTTATTGTATGGCGTGGCGACTTTCGCCCGCCCAAGGGCGACCATGGTAAATGATTACAAATGGTAACTTATTTATATTCTTACGATAATCATATCTTCTAATCTAGAAACTCTCCCAGTATAGCACTTTGACACGACACTGGATAATTGTGCTTTGTAACAAAGTTGTTCTTACTAACCTGTTTGTATATTTAGCTTACTTACTTATTACAAATAAAGTTGTTTTAAAAATTCTTGGGAATCATCATCGGACTTTTGATATAGTTTTTAATCCATACATATTGAACCATAAACAATCTAGAGTTTAACGGAAAACTCACATCACTTAAATTGACATATAAATTGTAATTACAAGATTGATAATTAAATTATAACCACTTTAAAATACATATTACTAATATGACCGCAAATTAGCGGTTGTAAATAATTAAAATTGTGTGGTTATCAGATAAATTGTATTTCACATTGTTTATCAAAGTGTGCCAATAACATTGACACTTTTAACGTGTTTGGTGATACTAGTAAATGGGACATTTTATGATAATTATTACTATTTTTTCGTACAGTATTAAAATTCAAGGTTCGGTTGGTAGAGCAGATTGTTATTAGGGGTAAAAATATAATTACTCCCTCTTCTATTCCGGTAAATTGATTCTCTTAAGCAGTGGTTCCCAAAGTTGACCTTGCTGTGATCCACCTTACAAAACCTGCCAAATTCGAGATTCACCTTATAGCCGTCAAAGGGGAATAAAAGTGTTGATAAAAGAATATATACTTACTTAAAATAAAATTGTTTAATATTTAAATACCTAATACTGTTATTTTAATTAGAAGGGTGTATTTGTTTCCTTACAGCTTTAGCATCAACTTCAATTGGGTTACTTTTAGTCACAATGAGTGTGATACGTCCAATTTATTTCGCTATTTTTTTATTGCGTAAGTCAGGCACATTTTGATCACCGTGGTCGCGGGTTCAAATCCCAGGGCACACCTCTGACTTTTCGGAGTCATGTGTGTATTGACAGTCAATCACCACGCACTAAAACGGTGAAGGAAAACATCGTGAGGAAACCTGCATACCATAGCGATTTATAAGAATTTCTATGGTATGTCCGCCAACCCGCACTAGGCCAGCGTGGTGGACTATATGGCCTAACCACTCTCAATCGTACTTTCGATTATAAAGTAGGCCCGTGCCCTGCAGTGGGACGTATATGGGCTGATACAATACAATACAATACAATTCAGGCAAACGAGGAAACAGTTCACCCGTTCGAGGATTGATGATGATTTATTAACCTGAGTGGTCACCGGCGCCCATGAACATGCACAAAGCTTCGATCATGAATGTGTTGCCGGCTCATCAAAGCGGAAGGGGAGAGCAAACGATAAAGGAAGGGAGCATGGAAGGATATATACATAAGTATAGGGCATCCGGTAATCTCACTCATCGAATAAGTCTGCCCATTCATGGTGAGTCATGACTAATAGCAGCGGGACCCTGCCAAACATAAATTCACGCCTTTTATCCCAGAAGGGATAGGCAGAGGTGTCAGCCCACATTCCGCCTTGTATGTTCCATCCAACGGTGTTAAAGGGGGCGAGCCCATCGCCATATCGAGCACAAAAAAGAGGCTCTACCAATTTTTTCAATGCCGATCATAGACGCGGATTTGGTATATGTACATCTATACTGGGTGGAATCGCTTAGCCTCACAAAAAAAATTGTGCATGGCAAGTACATGACTTAGAACACTTTGGCATACTTATTTTAATTTTTTTTGTTTTTGTTTATGAAGTGTAAAATTAATTTAACGCTACTAGTTACTAATTCAGAATAAGCTATTCATAAAACAACGTTGTTTAGAGAAAGATGACATAAATGAAAAAATCTTCACAAATACACATAATTGTTACCCTACTTTATACAATATGAATTCGAGTAGAAACTTCTAAATCTAAGTAATAAAATCCTTTGATGAAGCCGCCCTTACCGCCGCGCCGCCGACATCTTCCAGGGATCTTGCCACTTCCTAAGTCGTGCGAAATTCGGTACCGAGTGACGTTGTACGAAATTATTTTGGTTATTGGTTAGTTTCTTGCGGTCAAAATGAGTGATTACACGAACAGTGAGTATGTGGCAATGATGACATGCTATGTCCGATCCAATGAAAACTTGGGTCATGCAAGAAGGTTGCATGCAGATCCAGAACATCTGCAGTCTTTGCGTAGGAATGGTATCATGAATGATGAATCCACGAGTTTCCAGCACAAGAACTATTTTAAAGACTTATCCGAGACTACTCGATCATGGTAAGTTCAGACTTCCTAATCATGCAAGAATCCGTGACCTTCCACAGCGAAGTCGTCTATTCTCGACCTTATTAAAAGGTTAAAATAAAAACACGCAGCTTTTTCTAAGATAGTAGTAGGGTACGTTATGAAAATAATATGTTCAATTAAAATGTAAATCTTAAGAACTTACTAACAACTACATTTACTTAAATGATCCTAACACACTAAAATTCTAAATAAATCAAAATGTTATATGGTAATATTTAGAGTAATAATACCGATAAATAGGCGCAAAGTAAGTTCAAGGTCGCTGCTCGATAGTCAGCTGTGGCGTGGCGTGACTCATACTCGCGCGCGTCTGTTTATTGCATGTCGTTGCACTTTTAAGTGTAGGGTGATTTAGATGATATGTGTTTTGGGGATATCTTGTACTGATATTGTTTATGGGATAGTTTGTAGTTTTTAATGATAAATCTTGTATATAACGTTAATAATGTATGTGCACATACACAATAAACTATGAAATTTTTCGGACAATAAGCGATTCCACCCAGTATGTATACATATCTATATCTGTTTCGAGCACGCTAAATATTCACTCCCGACCCACTGTTCGGTCGCGACCTATAGTTTGGGAATGCTTGTCTAACAGGGATATATTTACCCGAGGCCCAAAAAAAGCATTGGTTGGGGTGAAGTTTGTTATTTTTTTGTAAACGTATGCTTTCTTTTATCGCGCGAAGTTTATTCTCTCTTAACAACACAAGAATACAATACCGCCCCGGGGCCGGGCTTGAATTTAAAATGCGGCAATGCGCTCTTAAGACATCATAGCATCTAGAATTTCCAGGCATAGTATGTGTATATTTTAGTAGGACATGGGGTATTGCTTGCGCGTTCATAGCTATAATACTAAAAAATATTTGGCTATTACTTTGTGTATTTACACTTTGTGCGGAAAACAACCTATAAAATGATAAAGAGAGGCAATTACATTTATAAATCTACCCTAAATAAATCGGAGCACGACTGGAAAATAAGCACTTACATTTCGTAATTTTTGATACCCATACATACATACATAATCGTCACGCCTGTATCCCATAGGGGTAGGCAGAGACTATAGACCGCCACTTTGCTCGATCCTGGCATACTACTTTCGCTTCATCCACTTTCATCAACGTCTTCATGCATTCTCGTCGGTTCAGGGTACTTTTAACCTGACCCTTGTTGAGGGTATCACCGATTTGGATGGTGTATGTTCGGTGAGGTCGACCCCTACCGACTCTTCCATCCACACTTGCATTATGTATTTCTTTCGTAATTCTCCTTTCATCCATCCTCTCTACATGACCAAACCATCGTAACATTCCTTTCTCAATTCTCGTCACTACATCCTCTTTCACTCCACAAGTTTCCATCACCACGCTATTTCGCACTCTGTCACACAAACTTACACCACACATTCCCCTTAACGATCTCATCTCTACTGCCCTAATTTTACTTTCATGCTTCTTTTGCCATACCCAACTTTCACTACCATACATAAGCGTTGGAATTAACACTCCTCCATGGACAGCCAGTCGTGCCTTTTTGGAGACCTTCCGACTATTCATAAAGGAGTGTAGCGCACCATTCACTCGATTTCCCGCATTCACTCTCCTTTCAATATCGCTATCATGCTTTCCATCACTTGTGAAAACACAGCCCAAATATACGAATTCATTCACTTGTTCTACTTGCTCATTACCTATCATAATATCGCATTTTGTCATATTCTCTTCCCTTTCAAATACCATAACTTTCGTCTTACTCACATTTATTTTCATTCCTTTTCTCTCAAACGCTTCATGCATAATTGTCACCATATTTTGTAGCTCCTCCTCTGATGATGCAAGAATAACCTGATCATCAGCATAGAGAAGACATTTTAGTGACAACTCATTCATTCTTATCCCATATTCACTATCTTTCAGATCTTTTAGGCAACCGTCCATGAAAAGGTTGAACAACCACGGGGACGCTACACATCCCTGTCTCACACCCTTATCGATGCGAAACCAATCAGTGTATGCTCCGTTTATCCTAACACAAGCACTAGAGTTCTTATAAAGAGACTGTAGTGCTCGAATTAGGTTGCTGCTCAACCCAAACTTGGACAGTGCTGCCCATAACTCATTCCTCATCACTCTATCATAGGCCTTTTCTAAATCTACGAAGGCGCAGAAGACTTTTCGACCTTTAGCTAAGGTCTTCTCAGCAACACTTCGTAGAGAAAATACCTGATCCGTGCATCCCATACCCTTCCTAAATCCTGCTTGCACGTCCCATATCTTGTCATTCGTCTCTTTTACAACTCGCTCAATCAATACCTTAGCATACAATTTGCCGACAACACTTAGGAGGCTGATACCACGGTAATTTTGACACTCCTGCTTTGATCCCTTGCCCTTGTATAGTGGAACAATAACGGCGTTACACCAATCTGTTGGCACAACACCACTTGTCCAGCACAAATTCAAGAGATGACAAAGCAGGCGAGCCACCACACCCTGTCCAGCCTTCAGCATTTCGACTGTTACTCTGTCATACCCAGCAGCCTTACCCATTTTCATACTTTTCAACGCTTTCACCACTTCCATCACATCAATCTTATCTTTTGATACCCCTAACATAACATAATACATGCATTTTCTGTGATTTCCTTAGTGTATGGATCTGTTTAGTCTATTTATTTGAAGTAAATCTCGTTTGAAAACACACTCTGCAAAATTACCTTGACCTTAATTTATATTGCTAATTGCAATGTTAAATACCTCAACCCTTTCTTAATTGAAATTATGTCCACAGGACTGTTGGATTTATTTTAATTTAAATATGTGTAGAAATTGGCGTAACAAATCTACTAGTTAAACTAATACTACTGGGTGTATTAATAATGCGTGGAATCCGGCGCCATTCACTCACACGCGCAAAGGACCACGGAGTACGGGCCCGGCATGCACATCGTCATTCGTCGCCGCAATATTAGTTTGGTTTAGGAAACCGCGTGCGTTGTACGCGTGCGCCGCGATTGTGACGTAACGCTCGGATCGTGTCTAAAAACATCGCGGATTGATGACAATTTACTATACGGAGACATTAAAAGGTACTTTACAGCCTTGGCCCATAATATACTGTAAAAAATAATCTGCAATGAATTAGAAAACATAGTACACGATTATAGATTTCATTTTAAATTTTACCAAGAATTTGTCGTAATTCATGTTCAAAATAGAAAATTAAATTTTATTTTGACACATTTATTGGAAAGTCCGTTTATAGTTATTTTTTTTAAATTTATACTATATCTAATATTTTTCGTATTATTTAGCCTGATATTCATGTTGAATGGTTCGGATGAAGGTTCACGTAATGTTTAGAAAGCCGTGCGTTCATGTGCATTTGTGTTGTAAACTTGGAAACAGGGTAATGCACTGGTGTTAGTTAACGTTTTGCTACAACAATCTGAACCTTAAAACATCTCGTAATTCTTTTTGTAATACATATATTGTTAGCTGATATAATTGGCTTGTTATTTAAATAAATGAATTTAGAACGACAGTGGTTTTATCTAGTGTAAAAAAATCGATACACAAATTCTCGAATTGAAAATGCTAAATTATTTCGATACTTTCCGAATTTTCTCTTGTATTTTATAGAAAAATACCCTTTAAGTCGCAAGGGAACATTCCATTTGTAACAAGTATTGGTGTCATTTTCCTAACTATAGATTAAAAAAAATATTTAAATACTTTATGAAAACACAAGTAAAATTTTATTTAAATACCTTATGAAAGCCGTGTGTAATATTTTAATTTTGACTCTAGCTCTAATTATTATAGGGTAATGTTTGTGAAATGTGTACAGAATTTCCCGTGATAAATGACGAGCGCCTTAGGAAATGTTTCTTGCAATGCAACTGCTTAGTTAGTATTGTCGTAAGACTAGACTCAGTACGGAGTACTGATTCAAGAAGAAGGTATTGCCTTACAAGACTAATGCATAGAGTTAGCAAAATATGGTTTTAAGTGATAATACTAAGATCTCTATTTCTGAAGAAAATAGGCCGAGCCCATTTGTGAATAACAAACCGGATAAAATTTTACCAATGGTTTCAAAGACGGAATGTCATAATTGTAAGCTGTTGATTATTTTCTAATTCTAAAATGAGTATATTGTATAATTAAATTCTTTAGTAAATATAATTAACATGCCTTCGGAAAATAATGATTTTTTATTCCTAATGCACAATTATCAAAATACAGTTGAATCAAATTTTAGTTCTTAACAAGAGGCTGACTGGGTCTCCTACCCTACTTAGAGATTGTATGATGGACATCTGATAATATAGAAAAAAATTCCTTGAATATCTTAATATTATTGAAACACGGTGAAAAAGTTGCCTATGCTTAATTTTTACCGACTTCAAAATAAAGAGGAGGTTCCCATCTTTACTATTATTGACTTATATGGTAAACATATTTCCGACTTTTACAAAAGACCTTATAGTTTTAGCATACTTTCTCATTTCATTTCATTTGTTTAACCTGGGTCGGGAAAGTGACCGCGTCACACCTGACGGTAAGTACGATACCGTCCAAAATATTGCCGATTAGGAACAGATAAATCAAATCTTGGCACTCGACACAATTATGCCGGTCTTTAGCTGATTCACCACGCTAGTAACTCCTGGGATTGTAGGAAGGAGGGTAAACGTGAGCCGGAGAACTGTTACACAGCTTAATGTTGCGGCAATGGCCTGAGGGCGAACCTATTGGTTCGTGCCAATATTGTGTTGACCACCAATTATAATAATAATTCTTTATTCAAAACTCGAATTTCGAACGTTGCACGTAAAACAGTATGAATGTACCTATTATTTTTTTATTTCGTGGTGCCTATGCACTCCACATAATGTTCGAATCCTCTATCTTAGGTCGTAAGAATATACTATGTTCGGAGTGAATGATAAGTATCATAACGATTAGTATTGATTTTTAAAAGTGGAAAACTTTTAACTTTGGACGGCGATCGTCGGAATATTTAAGTTTCGTTTCGGATCACAGAGAAACCCCTTTTAAAATTTGATAATTCCCTTAACGCGCATGTTTCGGTAATCGCTTTCTTTATTGGCTGTAGGACGAAAAAATGTTTCATTTATTTATATTCACTCGTATCAGGGTCAAGAAGGCCATTTCCGTTAGTAAGTGATGCGTTATAAACACTTTGTTGCTTTTAACAATAGTCCATAGAATTTTCGAGTAATACTAGTTACTTCCTAATTCATTCGACTAGACCAGTTTTTAATCTTTTAGTCACGAAGCACCATTTTAAAATATTTCTGCACAGAATACTAAACTAACAGAAGTCAAGCTTCATACAAAGCGCGCTAAATCAACGCACACATAGACAGCGTTCACCGACACGATATTCGAAACCAGTCGAGACTAGGGAATGCAAATCTCGCGAGATTAGGGCTCAAGCGAGATCTCGCGAGTTTATGAATAACAATACTGCGAGATCTCGCCAATTTCGAGATCTCGCGAGATTAGTAGTTTAGTGTTTTTTTTTTGCAAATAATCACAATATTTGAAAAAAATCAAATCTCAAGTCATTTTACGAATGATATTGAAAGTAGCTCCTTAAGAAGCACAAAATGTCCAAGGAATCGTCTGTTAAACGGCTTCTTATTTTGTTGGCCAGATAACCAGCCACTGCATGGGCCCTTTAGGATTCAACCGTAGTTAGAACCACAGATCTGAGACAGTTATCTACGAACTGTAAAAGTTCGCCTATAGACCCCCCGGACTGGTATAAATTCATTTCCTTTTTGATTAATGCCTCCAGAGAATTCGTAGTTAGTTTTTTGTCTCTTGGTTATTTGAACGCAGCAGTCAATGTTCATTATCGTTATCATCAAATTCAGCTATATCCTTAGCGGTGGCAATTAATGTTGATGCGATCGACCGAGATGGATCTGAATTTGTCTGTGTCTGTGAATTAGTCAGATTGTATGGCGGATGCAAACGCTCTTTAAGTGATTTAATTTCAGTTCGAATCATATTTTATGCTCGAGTGCAATCTCGTTAAACTCGCGAGATCTCGTCTTTTTTCCGTGCGAGATCAATCTCGCTAAAAAAGGCCGAGAACGAGATCTCGCGAGAACGAGATTGCATTCCCTAGTCGAAACCACTGCATGCGCGAGTTTCACCCGCTTCGGGCACGCAAATAATGATATTTTTTGTGCAAAGATGGAACAAAGGAATAACAGTTATGACACTTGTTTATAAAACACCAGATTATAATAATACAATGTAAATTTCTTTAAAAAAATACATTTATTATACAAAAACAATAAAAAAAAACTTACAATAATGACATACACATTCTCAATGACTTCATGACAAATGACAAAATTTATTTATTTTATTATTGTTTTTTATATATTTTATCTTAAAAATTAATCAAACGATACGAGTGCTATTAACACGATACGTGTTTTCGCATAAGCCCGAGTTAACAACCCTAGCGCGAACGCCGAGCGTAGTGTAAGTGTGGCAATAAAAGTGAAGTACATACACAAGCTTGACTTCTGTTAGTATTCTTGGTTTCTGTCTAGCCATCGACCATAGATTAGTATTATATTCAGAGATAGATGCGCAATCTTTTATTTTGCCATTATAGGGCACGCTAGGCAAACGCGGGAAATTTGCGATTTGTTATGTCAATATTTAAAAATTTGTATCTTTCACAAACTCTTGTAATTTTAACCAATATCACGTTGACACAGGTTTAATATACAGAAGTTTATTAATCGACATATAAAACATAAGTATTGGTTTAGTGGCACCCTACCGCAATTTAACAATTCCATTTAAACTACTTACACGATAATTTCTCGTTCTCACCAGAGCCAGGCGCTAGAATCGAAATAATCGTTTTCAACATTTTTCATGTATGAACTGTCACTCGTATGACATTGACCACCTAGTTAATAAATAAATAAATAATAATTACACCCAACAGTCATACATAGTCCTGATCCCACACTAAGATCGAGTCTTGTGTCGTGGGCATAAGGAACTACGAGAGACTTTTCGGATTCACAAACACCCAGACCCGAAACAAATAATTGAGGTTCACACCTATATTAGTTTCGGTGCGAGGATCGAACTCGCGGCCTCTCGTTTTACAGTCGGCGTCAAACTAACTTAGCCACGGAGGCTGTCAAAGTTGAAGAAGTCAAGAGTTGGTTGACTGGTTTGATTGTGTGTTAATACCAAGAAGCTTATACCCAAATGGAGATTGCATTCCGTATATAAAAGTGAAGCACAGAAATTTAACCTTCAGTGACGTCGCTGTTGCCTGCTATCCTTTTCTTTAGAGTAACAATGAATGAAGTTCACATGAAGTTCATTCATTGTCACTCTAAAGAAAAGGATAGCAGGCAACAGCGACTTCATTCAAGGTCAAAATTTTGAGCTTCAGTGTTCTAGACGGAATGCAATCTCCATTTGGGTATAAGCTTCTTGGTTAATACAGTACTAAAATGCAAGTAATAGGTTTTTTTTATCTATCCATAAATAAAACACTCATACGAGTATCATTATTTTAAGGATAGCCTTAGGATGGCTCCGCGGACCACTTGGTATGCTTCCAGAGACCTACAGTGGTCAAAGGATCACCGATTAAGAACCACTGGACTGATGGACACTGGTCAAAATGTTTTTGGAGTCATGCCAGTACGGTAATCATTATCCGAGCTATAAAGTGAAGCTACGTGTCCATTAGTACGAAATTTATTTGATTTTATTGAGGAAAAACAAACAGTTGTACGTGTGTATGAATAATTTTAATTTTTTATATCAAAAGTTTAGACACATAAACTACCAAGTTTTTCGCAGAATATAAACTAAAAGTTAATTTTCAGTAGCTTGATATTGTTAGCAGATGAGAGGTTCGTACGAAATACGCCAAAATTACATTTTTTAGGGGTTTTTAAAATTCAGAAGATCAGAGGTACTTGAAATAATGATAGAAAGATGGCCTATAGATATAGTCAGGTAGTTTAAATCGGAAGGTTAAATTTCTAGAACACAGAAAAATTACCCTTATATTTATGGTAACAAGTAATAATAATAATAATAAACGTTTATTTGGTTTAGAGAAAGTAACACAAGCTAAAATAAAAAGTCAATCATAACAAAAAAAAAATTAACATACTAGACTATCCTTTACATAAATGAGTTATTTTTAATATCTTAGATCTCCGGGTTTTATTTACCATTTTTTTATATATTTTATGTGAAATAAGCCTGCTTTGCTCCATTTCTGCTTCACCCAAAGGTAGAATGTAAGACCAAATACCTCTGGCATTATGTTCGCCTATATACTATTATAAATAGTATGTATAATGAAGTAAATAAATATGTATGCACCGCTGAGAAATGCAGTGTTATTGGCACATATTTATTTAAAAAAAAACATCAAAAGTGTAATTTGTATGCAATAGGAAAACATGTCTGTGAGATCGCTAAGTGGGGATCAATAACCATAGAGCAGTAAGTGGAATTGTACAGGAGTAAGCATAAAATACCACAAGTTCACATTGACACAGCTTACGTAAAATCGAATTGAAAAAAACCATTTTCTTTTTATTTTACAATTTAAGCTTATTCTCCTTTTAACCCGAATTTACGCTATGAGCAAACAATAAAATTAAATTTCTTTATTTATTACACATCCAATTAAATAGCACTGGCATAACCATAAAAGGATTTATAAATGAATATGTGTAGGAAAATCTTTATACCCCTTTTTACGAAAATCACAAGAAGATACTTACTGATATAAATTACGATTTTTTTAATTTGAATTGCGAGAAGAGCGTGCCCTTCGCCTGATGGTAAGCGATATGGGCGCTCATGAACAGTAGCAATACCAAACAACACCTTGAATAACAAAGCAATGCCTTTGTAATCCACTGCGCTCGCCATCCTAAGACATAAGATGCTAAGTCTCAATATGCCCAGTACTTACTCTGGCTACAATGTCCTTTAGTCGAAACACAACAATTGAATTTACACTGCTGTTTAGCGGGAGAAATAAACATGGCTGGTGGTACCTACGCAATCGGCCTCTCACATATTAGAGACCTACCTCAACAAATTTTCGAATATAATAACAAAGACTGTATATTGCAACATTTACATACGTATGAGTAAATATGGGTAATAATAATTGTGACTTAGTGTTGAATTTTATTTTCGCAAAACATCATGACTTGCATGTTTGGAGATAAATTACAAACATACAAACAAACATACCAACAAACATACAAACGAACATACAAGTGAAGCTAATATAAAGCGTATAAAAAAACGGGCCGCATCCAACGTCCTTGCATCAAAACTGACTACACATATGCAGTTACGCATAACTTAGTTAAATATTTAGCGTGATTCGAAATTGTTATGAAAGAATTTGAAGGCGATCGGTCATCTTTTATTTTGTCGGATATGCGTGCTGTCTAATGACTTGCATGTTTGGAGATAAAAACGGGCCGCATCCAACGGCCTTGCATTAAAACTGACTATACATATGCAGCTACGTATAACTTAGTTAAATATTAGGCATGTTTCGAAACTGTTATGAAAGTATTTGAAGGCGACCATCGGACATCTTTTATTTTTCGGAAATATGCGTGCTATCTAATTTCGACATTTTAGTAATGTGTTTGAGTGTTAAATATGAAACAACATCATATGCATAAAGCATAAAATAATGACAGCCTCCGTGTCGGAGGTTAGACGCCGGCTGCGAAACAAGAGGCCGTATTTGTTTCGTCTGGGTGTTTGTGAGACCGAAAACTCTTTCGTAGTTTCTGATACCCATAAGACTCGATCTTAGTGTGGGTTACGGACTATGTATGTGACTGTTGGGTATATTGTGGTGTATTCATTATTTATTTATATAAATAGTAAAATTACGAAAGTCAAATTGGCAAAAAAAAGAACAAAGAAAAAATCTGTATCCACCCATATACGTCTGTTGTACAATAATCAAACGTATTCTACGTTTGAGGGTTAGACGGACCAACTTTACATACCATAGAAATTCTCACAAATCGCTATGGTATGCCGGTTCCCTCACGATGTTTTTCTTCACCGTTATAGTGCGTTTTGATTGACTCAATATTGTGTGTATTAGAAAAGTCAGAGGTAGGCCCTGGAATTTGAACCTGGGATCACGTCGCGTTCGGCAACAGGCCACCACGCACTTCATGTAATATCGATAAATTATATTAAGAGTTTTTGGGAATCTTGAACGATCTCCGAAACCACTCCAATCTTCTTCTTCTAAACCACTAGGGTAGGTAGCCTAGGGTCGAATAAACTGGTCTATAAATAGTTCTGTTCAAAATCCTTGGCATAAAGATTTTTGTTTATTTTTATTTAAAATACTTTGTACATATTGTTGGTACAGGCGGACTTAATGTCTAAGGATTCTAAGGATCTAAGTACAAAATGCCCTTGCATTTTCTACCAGTTAACCAAAAACCAAGCCAAATAAAAAGTAGGAGTAGGAGACTTAAGAATAGAAAAGAGGGTAGTGAGCGCACGCAAAATGCGAATTACTACAAACAATATTAAAAAAATAATATAATTCCCATCATCGCCACAGGAAGTCCAAAGTTGAGCATAGGCATCCCCAAAGAAAAAAATCCATAAAAAATAGTTATTTTGACTATGGAGCACCGACCTCCGTGTAAAGTTATTTTCACCAAACAATCTTTATTACACGTATGGGCCGGGCAGGTGCTAATTTACACCATCGGAGATTACTGGAAACCGTTACAACACAGTAGCTCGTTTTACAACACGAGAACTGTTTTAAAAACAAAATAATTTGCATAATAATGCAGTTTGAAATTCATGTTATATAGTGATTGTACGTGGATGTTGCTGTTGAATGCGTTTTAGTTCTCTCTTCCGACCTTGTTACAAGTGTGGTAAATCTAGGTGAAGTATTTAAAATTTTGAGTCTAGAAAAATGTTACTTATATGCTTCTTCAGTTTGGCATGGTAACTGCATTATTTATTAAGCCTATTGCCGTCCTCTGCTGGGGCGTTACACTATTTGTCGACACGAAGGTCGAAAGTTCGACGTCTACTTATAAAATACAAGTTTTCCACTTCTGAAAATCAATACTATCATCTATGAAACTTTTCATTCACTCTGAACTTAGTAGATACGATAGTACGATAGAGAGAGACTTACGGCAGACGTGACCGCCCACTTTCATGTGCTAATCCTATGAGCAATATCGGTGACATTATATAGTTCTATGGCGGATGATTTTATTTAGAATTTTACCTGCTAGAAAAACGCCAAGCGTTGCCCACTCCATAAAATGAAGAGTGAATTAAAAATTTTGGACCATAACAGTCGCAGTACGCCAGTACATTTACCCAAAGGTAAATGTACTGGCGTTCTAAAAAGGGACCGAGATTCTTAAATTTCTGCTTGATGATGGAGTAGGCAGAAGTTCTACCAACTACACAAGAGATCCTCTATGTAATAAGAAGAAAAGCCCTCTTTATCGAATGCTCGACTGCAGACAAGTCTCATTAAGCAGTAGGTAATTATGGCCTGATACAGAACAGAACAGATAAAAAACTGACATAAAATGAATTGCGTATCATACGTAGGCGGTTCGGGCATAGTTCATCATGTTGACCTAATGCGGATGATGACTGTGATAATATTGCACCATTTATTTGTAATTTATATGCAATACCTATTGTTCTGAGTTTTATTAAAATGTCATTAATAATAGATGTTCGCTGCCTGACAGAACCGAGTAAATTATATATTTTGCCTTGGGTGGGCAACGCGGAATAAATAAGGATTTATTTTGATTTATTATTTATTTTAGCTTGTCTATTACTAGTTGTAGAATACAATATTTTACGTCGTTTTCATGGGTTAGTAATAGAAAAAATATAAAAATATATCGGCTAAAATTGTGAGCATAAGAACGTATGAGTGAATTAGCAGTCAACTGTTTAGCCTATGCCCCAAATGTACTAGGTTTCGTTCGTAAGATTCAAGCTGGCCGCCATATTTGTGTTGACCGGTGGTAAAAAACCACCTTCCTCATTGGATGTAGTTTACACTTCATTTACCGTGAATTAATCACTTTTCCGTGCAAACAAATTATCATGAACACTGTGTTCATGAAAGGGTTTTTTACATTCCCTTAATATTGAACAATCTTGTCTTTAAGTTGCGGCTGTTGGTACTAAGCGGCAGCGATGGTACTTGCAGACCTTGAAAATGACAATCGAAATAATACCGGCTAGGTGTTAACTCAGTTACCAAATGAGAAAACGTGGTGATGTAATAAGTAGGCGAATTAGCGAGATCGGAACATGCGTGCATGATACAGCATATTTTTGTAAGTAACTTTGCTGCAGGGCCATTTTATAACTTACTGCCTGTGCATTTCAAATCTATAGACACAGAATACTAAACTACTTTAGACCTCGTAACTGTATAGCCGCTCAGTACCTCGAGTGTGCATGGGATCTAAACAATCTCGTAAAAAGTTTAAAAAATGCATAAAAACTTGTTCAAATATATTTGTCCCTGGCATATAGATACATAGAAAAAAAGAAGGTGCCCCGCACAAAGCGAGACAACCTGATATTTCCGCCGCACTGGTTGAAAGGTTCGTAAGAAATCTTTTAGGTCCTCTAACGCACTCAATGTTTTAACCGTAACAGGCAGCGCTTGATATATACATACTCGTATTTGTATGTGACTTAGTACCGGAGTTGGATATAAAGCTTAAAGTTTAGTCTATTTATCTCTAGAGTGTTACGACAAGTACTGACTTGCCATTAATACTGCGTAACTTTGACCTATAGACATGCATGCCAATATATATGAATGCGAAAAAGACGAAAGTGTAAAGTTTGAAGGACATTGTAGCCAGAGTAACTACTGGACATATTGAAACTTAACATCTTAAATCTCAGGATGGCGAGCGCAGTGGAATTCCAAGCGTTGCTTTGTATTACAAGGTGTTGTTTGGTTATGCTACTGTTCATGAGCGGTCGTATCGCTTACCATCAGGCGAACGGCACGTTCGTCTCGCCATTTAATGACAAAAAAATGGCGCTTATTTAGAATCGCTTTTTATCCCTGAGACGCAGACTTGAAGATACAAGCTAGTTGCAACAGATGTGAGCTGAGAATGTGACCGACCTCACGCGGTATCGACTTGAATGATAGTAAACGTCGTGGAGTAAAAATTATGGCGAAATGTGTTGCCACACCGCCTTGCTGTTTTGTACAACTCGCTTTGCACATATGACGTTATGGAATTTTGAAGTATTTAATCTCTCAATTAAGCAAGAAGATACATTTATATTTATATTTTTGTATAAATGTATATGTCCCACTGCAAGGCATGGGCCTCCTCTGCAGTTGAGAGTGAGATTGTGATTGAGAATGGTTAGGCCATATAGTCCACCACGCTGGATTAGTGCAGATTGGCAGACTTTACATACCCTGAAAACAACAATTTATTGATTACATTGATATTTCATTTTGATGATACTACGGGAGGCTCTCTGTATAAGCCCATATACGTCCCACTGCAGGCCACGGGTCTACTCTACAATCGAGAATACGATTGAGAGTGTTTAGGCCATATAGTCCACCACGCTGGCCTAGTGCGGGTTGGCGGACTTACATACCATAGAAATTCTTATAAATCGCTATGGTATGCAAGTTTCCTCACGATGTTTTCCTTCACCGTTTTTAATGGAGTGAAAAAGATTTATGTAGTTTGAGAGAGTAATGAAATGAAATCAAAGGTCACAGGTTCTAACCCAAGGCACACATCTTAACTTTCCTAACTTATATTATACGCATTTGTAAATATATATAGTTTAGTGGCATAATATGAGAGAGGTCTATACCCAGCAGTGGGACCCTACAGGCTGTGGTTGATGATGATGATGATGACTATAACGTGGAAAATCCTAACCTCTGTACGTGCTGTGATATTTAAACGTACACATTTTTATTATATTTTTTTTTAACAAATTTTATTTTTACCTCTATGTATGCTTCCTTAAGAGCGTTTATACCCTTTGCGCGCTTTTTGGCTAAAAAACAGGACTTTTCAAACGAGTTAATAGCCACCAATAAACAATTTAAAGGAAAAATAATTAGTACTAATTTTAGAAAAGGTTGTCATCTAGGGATTTTGGTGGAAAACATTATAGATTGATGGATAATTTGTGAGTACTATAAGGATTACTGAACACAAGTTTCGTTATTAAGGCTTTAAGTGGCAATTTAGAAGCTTAAGATATCCGAAATCACTAAATACAAGATGAAAATAAAAATATTATCCGACTAATAAGACCCTTATGGAGGGATTTCGCTGAGAAAAATAATCTTTTTGTGTTTAGTTCCTGAAAAATAAAAATTTAAACAATGCGAAATTATTCAGAAACTCTCGTCAAGAACATATTTTTTTTCACCAACATATCGTACATAATTTTTTATAGCAATTGCATATTACAATAGAAAACATCTTATCAATAAATTACCATTTTTATATTTCAACAAAATTAGTTTTCATATTTTCTACAAATATTTTAAAAACCACTATAAAACACGTTGCCCGACGTGCCTCAAATCAGACCGCCGCAAGGCCTTCTAGAGGGAGGACGTATCGCTCGTCGCTCCGGCCTGGCTGCAGTCGATTTTTAGCGTGCGTAGTAAAAATAGCCACGCGCGGACTGCTATTGCCACATCTTAGTACTTTGGTAGTAAAATATATATATATATTTTTTAATTACCTACAATAATTTTGTAGTGAGTATAAATTATGTTTCAGATAATATAATGGGATGTAATTCCGAGGCTAAATTATGTTATGTATTGTAATATAAAATTAAATATATTTCGTAATTGTAAGGGGTTGTAAGGCCCCTAACTCTATTCATGTGTTCGAACACGAAATTATGAATTAAACGTCCGTAGTGTCTACTGATTTGAATGACACTTAACAATGTAATAATAACGAAAATATGATTGGTATCTAAATTTGTATTGTTCATTGCTTGCACAGTAATATTTATGTACTTATAATGCAAATAAAATATTTTTATGATATTATATTACCAATATATAAATCATAAGTTACATTTCAATTGAATATGAGAATTTTGAAGTGCACGCATCAAAGTTGGTTGAGCTGACTGTATAGCGAGCCGACGCGGCAGCTCTACGCACACAGCTTTGGTCGCTTATGTGTGCGTGAAATTGACGAAGAAATACCTATAGTTGACTTTGCGCGCAGGGTGTATACGCTCTTAATGTACGCGAACTCAGTTACACGGTTCATTCATAATGTTCGATACTATTATTCGCCGGCTCGTCAAATCAAGAGGGAATGGGGAGGAAAAAGGATGGGAAGAGATGAGGAGTATTGGGCACTTGGCAATTTCACTCACTGAACGAAACGTGACAGCAAAATTGTCGCTTAACGTCGATCTCCTGTGAGACAGTGGTACCGCCCCAGATGAGCCTGCCTATTTATGCTCAATCATGACACAACAGTGTGGCTTTACCACTTCCAACTAATACACAAGAATATTAAGGGTTCTGATTACGATACAATAAAAGAAAAAAATGCATATATGTACTCAAGAATTCTATGAATGAATAACAATGGTGTCATTACAATTATGCAATCTAAATAGCTTGCGGTGAACGGTGGGTCGCCGTTGTAAAGATTGGTAGGGGAGCTCGATGCACCTTTATTTACTTTACTGCATAAATATTCATAAACAAAGCCTTGCAAACACTCTTTTGTAATGTACCTGTTGACTTGTTAAGTGTTTGAGAAAACACAAGATGCAATAAATTATTTCTGTGCGGTATGGCCTGGTTTTGTCTCGGTGTAATGCACTCCCACAGTTAGTTAATAGTTTAGGACCGATTATTAAATCAGTATGTAATATTATACTATTTCAAATTCAATAGAAAGCGTTTGATTTTCAGCTTTTTTGCTGGAAGTATTTAATGTAGGTATATTAAAACGTTTTTAAGAAGTTGTGCTAAAGCCTACATTTGTCCTTAATTTAATTTTTTTATCGGTATCGATACAATGTTACTTGGTGGCCAAATTGGTGATATATATTCCGTCTGCACAAAAAAGGCGTGTGAATTAGTTGGCACATACTGTAACATGTGTTTGTACTTAAAAGGAATACTGAAAGGTGTAAATGGACACGTCTTCATAATTCTTCCTCGATTTTATCTCGGTTAACATATTTGTTTTCAAATATTATAGAAAACGAAATATATTTACTTTTAATTTAATTTTTACATTATATTCCTATGTATAGCCCGTAAAATATTACGCGAGTTTAGGTCATTTTATTTTATTTTACACTTTTCGGAAAACTAACAGCTAATATGTACATAAAGTTAGAATAATAGGTAATTAAAGGCTAATTACAAGTTTCCACAGATAAATATAATAGAAGCTGTTCATATACATGTAAATAAACGGTAACTAAGAAGCATCATCTGTACGTTTACCATGCTTAGTCATAACACAAATATATTTAGATATAAACCTTGGCGCCATCTTATAAGGCAATACATACACAAAATGTCCTAGAAACTAAATGCAAAATATGTTTCCTCAAAATTAATATTCCTAGGTTATACGTATTTAGAAGATCTAAATTTTTATTGAACGTTATACGACATTGTCATCGTAGGCCACCCCTTATAAGGGTCGAATGACAGCTTAGTGGGGACTAGAATGGAGTTTGATTGCGGATGTCACAGGTTTGAATTCAGGACAAATACTTATGCTTATGAAGTTCCGTTTATGTTCGTTTTTAAATATCGTATGCTTTAAAAGCAAACTGAGATTTTTTCAAAAACGAATAAAGGTGTAAATTTTACCAAGGGTTATTAGATTAGTGGAGTAAGGCCCAATTGTATTTCCAAAATATATGGCCTTAGCAAGCATCTCATAAAATATTTTTTCAAAACATTCTTAAGTCATGCATTATAGTAAATTAAACAGTTTAAATTATAAATATATTTCTAAGATGAACTATACTGTATACATAATCCGTTAAGTAGGGTGTCAATGAAAATACTAAAAACAAAAAACTCAAATTAGGTTTCGCAATCCAAATTCAAAATTCAGTTTTATGAATAAATTATTAATTCTGTAGAAATAAATCCATCAATATAATATTGTCATGTAATGATTTTGTTTTCGCTTGCCTGTACGTGGTATTTATATTTTGTTATTATATTATTTATATTTTGTTTTCGCCTACAAGGTGGACGGACGATCTGACTAAGGTCGCAGGAAGTCGCTGGATGCAGGCCGCTTCCAACAGGTCATTGTGGAGATCCTTGGGGGAGGCCTATGTTCAGCAGTGGACTTCCTGTGGCTGATATGATGATGATGATGAATGATTTTGTTACTTTATTGTGAATATTTTAGAATTATAGTGTGAGTAGTGGACATTTTGTTTGCTAAATCGTTATATTTTTATACCAATAACATTAAATACTCTTTCAAACTTCAATGTGGCTTGTTTAAAAAGAAATAGATTTAAAATGTGAAAATGGAATGAGGTATTTTTAAAAATGTAAAAACAGTATCTTTTGATTTATGTCTTGTTGGTGCGTGGTCTGATCGTGTAATGTATTTAAATGGATGTAAAACAATCAGATAATAATATTGTAATCGAAGAGATGGAGTTTCATTCTTAGCCAGAGACACCCTTCCTACAACTACAGTTATAAAGTATGACAATCTGACGGCCATTCATAATAATCATGTGTCACTGCTCATGCGATACCCAGCACGTGGTTTAGCGTGATCATATCATACTTTGTATACAATTTATCTTATGCTGGGTATATCAATACTGTTACCCAAAACGAAGCCGGGTGGTAGTTCTAGTGACTATAGACACATTGCGACTAAAAATGTTGAACAAAATAGACACCAATTTTTTAAATTATTTTTTCCTATTGTTGTATTGGGTTGTGAATATGTACATGGGTTTTTCTAAAATAATAGTGTACACCCTTTTATTTATAAAGACGCTATGGTACTCAAGAGTTTAAATGATTATTTTAGCAAAAATCATGGAATCACATACAAAATGTTGCGTTTCTTTTCGAAATTTTATGTTGCATTTTGTTTGTAGTCACTATAACTACCACCCGGCTTCGTTTTTGGTAGCAGTCTTGATATACCTTGTATATCTATTGTATAAGAGAATTCATCGTGCTTTGTGATACTGCCATAATCTACTCTCAACCAATTGAGCGGAGGAAATGTTAAATCAACGTGCAGATTGGTTTATTATTCGGAGATATTTTGAGTTGGCGTTCAAATTATTTATTTCAAAGATAGCTTACGGACTAATAAACAGATGAAAAATACTAATAATTAATAAGCTTACATATATAAATTAAGAATCAATATTGTAGAACATTTTTACGAAGACTTGAAGTTTTTTAATAACGGATCTTGTATTATATTCGTAAAAAACTTATGCGTATTCCTACTAAATTATACTAACAATATTATTTCATAAAAACTAACAACCTTTTGCTGAGCTAAGACCTCCCACCCATTTAAAATGACGTATTTCGTACCAGTTTGTTTTTTCGAAGGTTGATATTTTCTCAGAAAAATACCAACCATTTCAAAACAGTTCTTAGAAATTAATTTTAAGAATTATTTTTACAGAATACGTGTTTTCCCTGAACTTGACAATCATATCCTTCATATCATTAAGTCTTATTTCCCCTTAAATTTTTTATAGTCCATCAAGCCACATGCAATCGCTAAATGTCATCGACTTTTTTTTATTGTTTGTTTTTTTTATTGTATATTTATTGTTGGCATATATATAGACGTAAATAATAATAAACCGCTAGGCAGAAATGATGCTATACTATTTACCTCCAAGGGCAGGAAAAAGTAAGTCCACTAGGTCGAGAGTACGGTATGGTACGGTATGGAGTACGGTATGGTGGACGAACTAATCGTCATTTCGGGAACGAACGTCATTTCAGTTGCCGGCAATCATATGATTTCTTTGCAAACCGTCACACCATGATGGTTACTCCTTACCTAAGATTCGAAGCGACGATCTTATGGGTCACGGCCCATATTTTCTACCATTAGACCATTGAAGCTATGTACGTCGAAATATCTAAAGATACTTATCGATCTATTCCGAGCTGCATACGATTCCCGGTTGGGCGCGGGCCTCCTCATCTTTGACCCATAACAAAAACAAGTTAAGCGTGCAACTATTTAAAATTAACATTGTTGTCAGACAAGTTTAATTTATGTCCTTCGCCAAACAAAGACATAAAGCACTTTCCATTCCACATGCAGTTTTTGCGAGTTGCGTGTCGGCGTGATTCGGAGAGCGAACTTGGCCCCAATGCGAGTCAAGGTCAGTTTTACACAAGAAAAATTAATTTGTATATGACCGTTTAATTGACCATCGCGGTAACGCGTGGGTTTCGCGTTGGAGCGCGTCCATTGACGGCTGCTGCTTTTATTTTGCAGTTATAAAACTTGATGGGCAAAAAATCGGAAATGGCAAATGGAACAATGTGACGATGTCAAATATTCATTCATGATTTGCAAATTTTAAGACCTTCATTTCTACATTGTGTATAATTTTTTTTTCTGTGTGCTTGTAAATTTTGATAAGATTTCATCTTTCCTTGCTTGTTCTGTAACAATTCTATATCAGCCCATATAAGCAGGGCACGGGCCTACTTTACAATCGTAACTACGATTGAGAGTGGTTAGGCCATATAGTCCACCACGCTGGCCTAGTGCGGGTTGGCGCAATACAACAATTACAATGCCTATTTATAGAAAAAAGTGTCAATAAATAACGGAATTATAAGGAATTATCAGATAAGCGAATAAGTGGACGGAGTTATACAATACTTAGCAGTGTCTCATAGTTTTTAATTGTTACTATTGTTAATGACTGCATCGAGAACAATCTATTCTGAACTACGTAATAATTTCATATGCTTATACATCGTCAAAACTATGAATGATGGAGATAATCCAAGGCATTTTTAGGTCAGGAATTCACAGCACCTAATTGGTTTCTAAAATTTACAGCTATTTGGCTATTCAAATATAATGAATCTACATATTACCATGAATCTCATACGATATTTAATTGATAAATTTTGTTAAAATTATTTGCATAGGATTTTTTTTTTTTTGCATAGGAAAGAGAACAGTGCCTACATATATTTCAATATATGTGTCAATTAATTTATTTCATAAATAAACTTCCAAATTATCTCTATCAAATATCGATCATAAACATTCACAGAAAGAATCGTATCTGGTTTTGGAAGCACTTGAAAGAATAGTTTAAGTTAGGGGTTCGGCTAATAGAACAGTACGACGTATAGTCGAATAGTCAAAACTGTTAATTATTTTGTTATATTTTGTATATTGGAATATGGTATAGCTACAAATCGACTCATCCATGTATATTCTACTTTCGACAATCCTTGATCTGTTTTTCTAGTTAATGGTTTCCGCGTCCGCTACCTTTTGACATATTTAACTGTACAAATTGCATTGTTATCAGTTTTAACATTTTCATGATTATTTTTATCTATTGATATGATGCTATTGAGTTTATACCAAAGTTCAATGCCGATGTTCCAGCGGAGACCTAATATCAAATGCATAAATAAAAACCTACCGTCTAGATTTTTTTTTTTTTTTTTTTTTATTGCAATGAATGGCGAGACGAGCAAGCCGTTTGCCTGATGGTAAGCTATACGACCGCTCATAAACAGTAGAAATATTCCACTGCGCTCGCCATCCTGAGACATAAGATGTTACGTCTCAATATGTCCAGTAGTTGCTCTGGCTACAATGTCCTTCAATCCGAAACACAACAGTGCATTTAAGCAGTGTTGTTTCACGGGAGAAATAGACATTGCGGTGGTACCTACCCAGATGGCCTCGCACATATGAGAGACCTACCACCAGTAGATTCTAGACTCAAAACACCTCGTTTGATAAATTAAAATAAAATTAAAATACATTTCCATATTTAATTAGTTTTATGTGCTTAGTTTCGGAGTTAAGTGTAATAGAGACTAGTTTTATAGATCTTATAAGATCTATTGTCGTCCGGATGCGTTGTTATTTGGACCCCTACACCAAGTTTCATAAAAAGGTCAATCCTTTTTTGCGTGAAAGAGTTTACAAACATCTAGTTTTTAAATCAATACAAACATCTATACATCTAAACAGCCATGCTTACAAGCTTTCGCAATTATAATATTACTAAGGATTGTATTTATATTGTTCACAGACATGAGCAAGTGAAGTCCTAAGAATAGTAAACATGGAAGTGTCGGGGGCCAACCGCGCGATGGGTCGGGCGCATCTCTCCCACCTGCCGCAGAGACCGCCCGTCAACGTCACCTTCCAAGACCTCACCTACACAGTCCAGGCAGGAAAGAGTAAGTACTATCTGACTAATGCAAATAGGTAAAAGAACGTAATGATATATTTTATTGTGATAAATGGCGAGACGAGCATGTCATGCGCCAGATGGTAAGCGATACGACCGCTCATGGACAGTAGCAAAACCAAACAACACCATGCGTTACAATGCAATGATTGGCATATAACTGCGCTCGCCATCCCAAGACATAAGATGTTAAGTTTCAAAATGTCCAGTAGTTACTCTGGCTACAATACCCTTCCAAAAGGATCACAACAGTGCATTTACCCTGCTGTTTGGCGGGAGAAATAGATATTGCGGTGGTACCTACCCAGATGGCCTGTCACATATGAGAAATCTGTCACTTGTAAAAAATAAATAATTATACTTAACACTCACATACATAGTTCAGACCCTACTTTAAAATATCAGAGTCGTGGGTATCAGAAACAATGAAAGACTTTCTTACAAAGAGCCAGCCGACAGCCGCGGACATAATTGTGATTCACAGCAACATTTTGTCCCGGTGCAGTGCGGAGATCGGATCCGCACGGAGGCTGTCTGTGTTCTTTATATTTTTCTCTATCACACCGAAAGTTACTGTTGAACATATTATAATATTTTTTTATATTGACTTATAATTAAGTAAGAAACAAGAGTATTTTAACAATTAATTGAATTAACAAATAAGTGATTTCCGCCGTCCTTAAAAATTTACAACACTTTAAAAGTGTGTGTAGGAAATAGGATAGAGATGGTAGGAATCTTTCCCTACCATCTTAGAGCAGAGAATAAGTATCTGAGGAGGGAAGGAGTATAAGGTCTCAATCAATCTTACTCACCAAACGAATTCCTATAGAAATAACCATTATAACACGTTGTATTTCGGTAACAGTGGTGCTTATGTTAACTGCGTGTTACAATTTCAGTATGCATTAAATAGAAGCTTAATAATTCACTGAGTACAAAAAGATCATGACATTTCACCTAGATATTTTTGAAGCAGAACTGTGAGCAATAACGGAAACAGTCATGACGACCCAATTCGCGCTGATAATTTGCTGATAACACGGTGTCGCATTGCATTGAACAAGCAGTATGTATTTTACTTTTTAGGAAATTATATACTAATAAAGCAATATAACCAGTCTCACTTATAAAAGACCTTATAGAGGTCACTGGTAGTAGATCTCTCATATGTGAGAGGCCCCCTGGGTAGGTACCACCGAAATATATTTCTCCCGTCAAACAGAATGTAAATGCACTGTTGTGTTGAAAGACATTGTAGCCAGAGTAACTACTGGATATATTGAGATTTAACATCTTATGTCTAAGGATGGTGAGCGCCATAGGCGTAGCCAGCCATGGTCTCAGGGTGGGGCAGAAATCTAAAATAATATTTAAATAGCAAACTATACCTGTTGTCTCACCCTGGTTATTTTTTCACACAAGAAGGTTACACACTATAGCACCATGTATCTACAGGGTATATCAAGTGTGCTACCGAAATCGAAGCCGGGTGGCAGTTTAAGTGACTTCAGACTCAATGCAACTAAAAATTTTGCAAAAAAA
Organism: Hyles euphorbiae; assembly: GCA_023078785.2. Lineage (NCBI taxonomy): Eukaryota > Metazoa > Arthropoda > Insecta > Lepidoptera > Sphingidae > Hyles > Hyles euphorbiae. The sequence continues at coordinate 6,155,104 of CM041040.1, forward strand.
AAAGTGACGTACACCCTTTTATTTCTAAAGGCGCTATGGTACGCAAGGAATTAAAATTCTTTTTTAGCAAAAACTATTGATTTACCAGTTACCATCTAAACACGACGATATTTAAAAAATCACAAAAAAAGTGTCACATTTTTTGCGAAAATTTTAGTTGCAAAGTGTTTGTAGTGTGGTCAGGGATGCTCCTATCTGGCAATGGGTATTATTCCTATTTCAAATTAACATCACCACCTTGTTATTTTTGAAACCTTAGCATGCTCTATATTTCTGCTATTGCTAATTGCCTCCCACAGAATTTGTTTTTTTTAATAAAAGATTTTCATGTTCATTTTTTTCAAATAAAAAAAACTGACCATATATTATAACCATTTTTCATATCTAAAGTAATGCATACAAAGTTAACTGTTCAGTTACTTCTTTCAATGGGTTCGATTTCAAACGCAAAGTTGGGCATGAGAAGCGATGTAGAGTTGAAAATGGGGCAATTTGGACATGGGCAACGGAACCCCAGGGGTTAAAGACTTACCGACTTTCTGGAGAAAGAGGGACTCTTTGCGATGATTGTCTAAGTGAAAACCTAGCAGTGGACGTGCTAAACAGCAGTTTTGTAGAAGCATTCATTCGGTGGGATTGAAGTAATTTAGACCTCGCCGTAGAGATAGATCACAAAAACTTTCGATCCATACACTTGACCTCATGGCCGAAAGTAGAGCATACCGGCGGCTCAATAGACTCATCTGGAAGTCCTTGCAACGCAATGTCCGTGCTCACAATACTGTGAGCATTAAAGAGACAATTGAGTGGAACGGAGGTTCCAAAGTGTTTGCAAGAGACTTGTCTATTGGGCGGCCGCGTAGTGTCAACGAGGGCAGAGGTATTAAGGGAGATCGAGAGTTTCGATGGACAGCTTTACATCTCGGTTGCCGAACCTACTGTTAGCTCTGCTGAAGACTCGAAAGCTGAGTTGATCCGACACTACAGCGATAATATACCGAACATTAGCCTGTGTGAGATTGAGATGGTCCTGAAGCAACTTAAGAACAACAAGGCACCGAGTGAGGACGCAATCACTTTAGAGCTTCTGAAAGTGGGCGGAACGCCGATACTGAAAGTCATTCAGTTCCGTTCTCTTCGAGAGCTCAACGCCAGAGGCATGGAGCAGGAGCATAGTGGTACTGTTCTTCAAAAAAGGTGATAACACTTTGCTAAAGACCTACAGACCCATTTCGCTTCTAAGTCATGTCTATAATTTGTTTTCGAGGGTCATCACAAATCGTCTCGAACGCAGGTTTGATGACTTCCCGCCTCCCGAACAAGCCGGTTTCCGAAAAGGCTTTAGTACCTATAGACCACATCTATAAGCTTCGGCAAGTTATACAAAAAATCGAGGAATATAAGTTGCCACTTTGTTTAGCGTTTGTGAACTATGAGAACGCCTTTGATTCGATCGAGACCTGGGCTTTGCTACGGTCTCTCCAGCAGTCCCACATCGACTATCGGTATACAACAACGCCACCATGTAGGTCTGAGTACAAGATCAGAGCACGATGGCTATTCCACCACAGCGAGGCGTGAAACAGCGAGATGTCACATCTTCGAAACTGTTCACTGCCGCGCTGGAAAACACCTCCAAGCTCTTGCAGTGGAAAGGATTTGGCATCAACATCAACGATGAGTCACTCACCTTCGATTTGCCGAAGATATTGTAGTCTTGGCAGAATCGCTGGAATACCTTAGCACTGTGCTCGAAGACTTCAACCGAGTCTCCCAACAGGAGGGTCCTAAAATGAATTTAGACAAAACGAAGATCATGTCGAATGTCCATGTTGTGCCCACCCCCATCGGAGTTGGGCGCTCGTCTCTTGAATTTGTAGACGAATATGTCAATTTAAGGCAGGTACAACTTCTAGAGAGAGGTCAATCGTCCGATCCAACTCGGTTGGACAGAGTTTGGAAAACTACGCGACGTCTTCTCGTCCAAAATACCTCAGTGCATTAAATCGAAAGTCTCCGATAGTTGTGTGTCACCAGTGATGACATACGGCACCGAGACGCGGTCTCTCAATATGGGCCTTATTAGGAAGCTCAAAGTCACTCAACGAGCTATGGAGAGGGCTATGTTTGGGGTTTCCCTACGAGATCGAATCAGAAATGAGAAGATTCGTAGGAGAACTAAAGTAAACGGAGTAGCCCAGCGGCGGGGCACATAGCGCGAAGAACTGATGCCCGATGGTGACAAAAAGTTCTCGAAACGAGGCCACGTAGCAGAAAGCGCAGCGTAGGACGCCACTTACAAGGTGGTCAGAAGACCTGGTAAAGGCCGCGGGACGTCGCTGGATGCTGGCTGCCTACAACAGGTCACTGTGGAAATCATTGGGGGAGGCCTATGTTCAGCAGTGGACTTCCTTTCGCTGATAGATTATGTGTTTATAGTCACTAAAACTAGCACCCGGCTTCGTTTTCCGTCGCAGTCTTGATATATTCTGTTTTGTATAATTCGAATTGACCAAAATACTTTCTTTTTCGTCACCTTCCACACCACGAAATCATCCATCTAAAAGTATGCCAATTTGTTAATCAGTCAATTTAGAGGTTTATATCTATCTACAGATAGTTCTTTACTTAGATAATTATTTTTTTTTGGATTTGGTTAGGTAGGTACCTTAGAAGTCAGAGCCAGGGTGGGGCAAGTGCCTCACCCTGCCCCGCCGTGGCTACGCCCATGGTGAGCGCAGTGAGATGTTAAGCATTGCTTTGTAATTGTCACCACTTAATAAAACAGCTTGAGCTTGCAAAACGTGTGATCACTTGATGCAGCGTGGGGGGAAAGACGCCGAGTTAACATACTTATAAGACATACAAATTAATTATTTAGTGTTGCCAACGCAACACTAGCTTAAAGATGTTTTGTAGGAACTGGTATAATTAGGCCGGCAAAATTGGGTCGATTCAAACGATGCGGTTGTCTGTTGGCAATTGACATTTTCAGCACAGTATCGCTCGTACCATCAGGTAGTATAGTTTCGAGTAGGTTAATAAAATATTAAAATAACGTCTGACAAATGTTTGTGTAAGTAGTCTACAAGTATTTGTTTCGGGTCTGAGTGTGTGTGATACCGAAAATCTAATAATGTTACTGATAATTTAGATGATGATATTTATTAATGACATTTTAATTTTTGAGTATCGAATCCACATCTTACGTTTTAAAGCTTATACATTACCTAATTCCAGGTGCAATCACAAATAGAAGTATATTATTATTGCAATACATTCTCGGAAATATGTCGCCACAAAAGCGTGGGTAAGCTCACAAGCATAAGAAAGTATTGCAGTACATTGCGTAGTGAGACATGCGATCTCTTGCACAACCCTTCTATATTCATCCTATTCCCATAGTGGCACAATACCTAATGGGATGTTCGACTAATGTAGCTCTCTTATTGCACTTTCGTAAGGATTTCGTATGAGCGTGTGGTTTGCAAACGCTATGTTTTTATAATATGAGTAGTAATAGCTATCTATTCTTTTTTTAAATGTAGTTTCACAATAAACAATTGAGATCAAATTATTTTCTTTTAAACCTACATTACATTCATTTAATATTTAATACAAAATACATACACATACATAAACACACGCCTTTTTGCCAGAAGGGTAGGCAGAGGTGCCAGGGCACCCACATTTCGCCGTGTATGTATCGTCGCACGATGTGATAGGTGGCGAGTCTATTGCCATATCGTGTACAAATTCTTGACTCTGGGCTGATAATGAATAGAAAAATTCAATATCACTTTGCCAAACCCGGGATTCGAACACGAGGCCACAGCTTTGTTACCGTACCCTAGTAGATCTTCGCCACCGAGACAGTAATAAAAAATACGAATGACTTAATAAATAAATAATACCTAATGACTATGATACAATTATAATTCTGTGTTTAATATATTATAATTTTGCTTATAAATATGTAGTTGGTTAGGTATGGCTGCTCCAAATTATATATTATGTTTATACGGCATTGTAATACTCGTATTTACAAAATAAATATATATTTATCTATACAATAGTATAACAGAACATTTTTAAAACGACAATATTTAAACTCGTTTAAACATCCCTTTTATTTGTGGTGTTATAAAAAAAATATTGTTCATGCCAATATTCTCAAATTATACCAGTATATATTAAGCATGTGAAAAAATGTAGGAAAGAAAATAAAAACTTTGTAAAGAGTTATTTTCGACTCATACTTCATGTTTATTTTTAATTGAATTTCTTTTAGGCATGCAAATGTTTTGAATTTTGCCTAAGATTATTCAGGGTCACCGGGCTGGTAAAATTAAGTCTACCTATGAAATAAAAATCACACCGATGCAGACTCCTTAAATAATGCTTTCTTAGATTTACGCGAATGTTACACATTGAAATAAAACTATTATTTACAATGATTACTTAAGGATTTTATGACATAAATATCTTTAAATGTCCTTATGTGTCAAATAAACGTCATTATGTCTCCATCGTGGTAACATTGTACCAACTATCAATAGTATGAATGCGCCGGAATTGTACAATAAACAGTCGTCAAAGTACAAATGAAGGTGCAGATATAGCTAGAACGGATTGCAGTCAGGGCTCTTGGCATATTGCCACATAGACTCGGCCTTCGCCACTTACTATCCGTTACCGGCGAGATTGAATGCACGCGAACTATTCGAGTTTCAACTTATATTTTCTTCTTATCGTTTTGTCATTTATACCGTAATTTGCAACGGGTTGTATAAAATGTTATACGAATAACACTTGACAATCTTCTTGGTTAGATGCAGACTGTGCTAGATACCGCCGGTTCGATCCCCACACGAGACAATTCGTGTGATCCATATTATTATTTTCGGGTTTGGGTGTATGTGTAATGTGAGATCGACAAGTCTCTTGTAGTTTCTGATACACACGACACAAGCCTACATATTAGTGTGGGATCAGGGAGGTTACTCTATGCTCCGACACTACGTTCGAATGTTCGAAAGCTCGATGTCCACGCACAAGTTATTTTTTTCTACCTGTTAAAAATAATACTATCCTTCATGACACATATCATTCTCTCAGAGCTTGGTGTATACTATAGACTGAGTTCAGAGTTAATGTAGACTACAGTTAGTGTTATAGGATTCGAATATTCGAACTTGGTGTCGTAGCATGGAGTGAACCCCAGGACTATATTGTATGGCACCGTTTACTATATTTATTTATTATTATTAAATATTTTTAAAAGTTACAGGATGATAAATTTAAAACAGACGGAAACATATTCAATTTAATGACCTAACGGTAATTAATGCGCTTGCGCTGTTCCGTGGTATAACTGAACCCAAAACACGATAAACGTGCATGTTAGAACAGGTTTTTCGCCTAATAGTCTAATGGTAGAAAAATCTAGACTATGTTGTATATTCTTAGAAGTCATGAGGATTTTATATACATTTATTTTTCGACCACCTGACTTTAGACATATGGTTTTTTAAGTGGATTAAAACTACAGTAGAATTATAACGAATATATTTTCATCCTGTTTCCAGCTGTATTTAGAGATTGCAATCAATAAAGATTATGTTATTTGAAGCCGTCTCTTAAAGGACAATGTACGACGTTTCGGAATAATAAATCTAGGGTAAAACCCGGATAGTTGCCTCGGACGGATACATGCCTCAGTTTCAAATGCTCTATGTTAGACGTATTGACAGAGTTTCTTTTTGATCATAATTAAAAGCGGCCCCCGCGCAGGCCTCGGTGCCGCATAAGCAGTTGAAGTAGGCGCACTTATTTTGTCTGTGTATCAAAAAATCTTCCGCGGTGATACTTTGACGAGCGCCAGAATTATATTGGTAAGTAATCTCCGTTAAATATTTTTATAACTGATTGCGTTTTCAGTCAAAAATATATTACTTTGAATGCATTAGAGTTTAAATTGCACTGTTTATTAGGTTTTATTCTTAAATATGTTTTATTTATTTCGTAAATAAAAAGGGCAAGTAGCCGTATCAAATCGGATAGTTGCCCTACTGTCTTTTGCGGATTGTTGCCCTGCGGTAACTATCTGTAACTATACGTTTTTAACAAGCAAGGACAGATTTTTTTTCTTAGTTATTTTTTTCATTTGTTTTTACTATTTTTTCTAGGTGATTTTTATTTGGTTTTACTAAAGTTTATGTTAAATAAAATACATACTCAACAGCAAAATGCCTCGCAAGTATAAACGAAAGCCAGGCGTAGTGCCGCGCCACATCAACTAGACAGAAGATAGTTTAACACTTGCGTTCGAAGAACTAAATAAATTAAAGTGGGTCAAAATCGCGTCTTAAGGAGTCAGTTACAAACATACAAGTGAAGCTAATATAAAGCGTGTAAAAACAAAAAAGTATCAACGAAATATCCCGGATTTATGGCATATTCTCTTGAACCTTAAGAAGACGGTATGAAAAAAGAAACCAGTTGCTTAAAATTGTATATTTAACTTATAAATATAATAATCTGTTTACCTACTTGCTGTTTATCTAATTGTATTTTAACACTTCTAAGAAAATATCCTGCCCGTGGGTATTACTACAAAAGATATTACTAGCAGTGAATCAGAATTAGATAGCACTTGTGGTAGGTCTCTCATATGTAAGAGGCCATCTGGGTGGGTACCACCGCAATGTCTATTTATCCCGCCAAATAGCAGTTTAAAAGCACTGTTGTGTTTCAGATTGAAGGACATTGTAGCCAGAGTAACTACTGGTCATATTAAGACTTTACATCTTATGTCTCAGGATGGCGAGCGCAGTGGAATGCCAAGCATTGCTTTGTAATTCAAGGTGTTTGGTTTTGCTACTGTTCATGAGCGATCGAATCGCTTACCATCAGGCGAACGGCATACACGTCTCGCCAGTCAAAGCAATAAAAAAAAGTACAGATTTTATTGAACTGACTAAAGGAAGGGCTGTATAACATTACATTTTTATTTTGGACACTTGTTTACTATTTTGGAGACTATTATTGTTATAATTTTATAATTATAATTTAACTTTAATTGATACTGAATAAAAGATTGTATTTAATAATAAAAACTGATTATTTAAATGAATATAAGTTCATTTTTATTTGAAAACAAAACAGACGGGCATCTATCCTCACATTGGGCAAGTATCCCCCCCAACCATTTTTAACGTTAGGCTAGTATCCGCTATAGTAGGCAACTATCCTCTTTTTTAGAGGTCATTTTAAACTGGATTTACTTAAAATTTATAATATTTATATTTTTTTTATAGATAGGGTATGTTAGAAGATGAATGAACTATGTTTGAGAATACACTTTGAATAAAAAATGTATTGATACACATTTTTTAAAGGAGCTTTTTAAAATGTGTGGCAACTATCCGGCTTTTACCCTATATCTATTTATTTAACTAATATAACGCTGAAGAGTTTGTTTGTGCCCGCTAATCTTAGGAATTACAGGTTAAAATTTAACAAATATTTTTGAGCTGGATAGGTAATTTATCGAGGAATGCTATAGGCTATATAACATTATGCTATGGCCAATAAGAACGAAACAGTAGTGAGAAATGTTTAAAATGCGGGGAAAGGACATGGCCAGTTTTTGTATGGCGCTGTGCCTAGTACTTCGAATCTCGTCTACATCAATTAGTTTTGCATTGATGGGGTAAGGTTTGTTCCAAGATTAATACAGAAAAGTTACAAAGCCTAGGAAGTTCAGGGTTTTTAGATATTTACAAAAACATATCTTATTTTGAGGTTAGGTTTTGTAGGTTATCTGTCAATTTATTGAATCGAATAAAAATACGTTTACATAAATGCTTTATCATCGAATTTGGAATTTAAAGGAACTAATATTTTATAAGTTACACAAAATATACACCGAGACGTATTTTAATTGTGCCACAATGTAAACAATTAAACAAAGCATGGTTCCTGTCAAGCAACTGTCAAGGTCAAGTATTTTACTGCGGCGTTTAGTTGTTGCAATGAAAGTGTGTAAAAATGGGAAGAATATATGTGTAAGTATATACTACAAACATTGCTTTATATATATTTAGTATTGTTAATTATTATGACTTATTACCTACTTATAGATTATTTTTAGGAATATTTTAGACTAAGTTATTATTTTTTTCCTACATTTGCTTTACTGCGAACGAAACGTTTATGCGGGGCCAACAATGGCGGAAATGGGTCATCAATCAATGCAAAATCTTATTAAACTTTATATTACTCCCTAAACTTCTACAGAAATATGACATATTCTTAAATTAATAGTTGATTTTTTATATTCATTCAATTATTGCCTTGTTTTTGTACATGATAAAAAGTAACTAGGCAGAAACTGTCCAGGTCCTTTATTCCTTTTGAGAGCTTCCGTTGCGTGTACTGTGTAAATGGTTGAACTTATGCTACAATTATGTATGACGGGATTGTTCCTATTAAAAAAGCCTCTTAAAACGGCACAAGACGAAATGTAACTGGACCGGATGGAAAAGCAGAAGAGAACGGTAGTAAGTGGAGTTTTAATATAAACGAGAACACGAAATAATATGTTTCTGATGTGGACTAGAGTCAAAAAGTACCTATCTGCACCCGGGCGGAACCGGGCCGGGCTGCTAAAGAATAATAAAAAAACTGCTTTAAATTAATAACGGCCTTTATAAATAAAATATTTTCCCATTGATATAGGAAGTAGGAAATAGTCTAGACTAAAATAAACATCGGAAGCGTGCAAATGTGAAGGTGATTATGATTCGTTGTTATGGAAAAGGTAATATTTTTCTATGTTGGCACAGAGTATCAAATCATATCAGCCCATATACGTCCCACTGCAGGGCACGGGCCTACTCTACAATCGAGAATACGATTGAGAGTGGTTAGGCCAAATCAAATAATGGGAGATATTTTTTCTGTGTACGGTATAAACATTACACGAAGGTGGTTGGAGTAGGTGTGAGTCTTAACCTTGAAATTCGTTTATTATTCATGTAGGCAATTAAAAACCCCTAATGTCAAGTCAATACATAGTATAAGAGAATGTCTCTGATTACAAAACAATAGAATATATTATAATCTAAAAATTAAATTTATTTGGTTTTCGATAGTCTTCATAACCTTTATATTAATATAGCTTTATTTTATTCTATCCGCGTAAGTTCACGCCTGCCTCTAATCTCTATTTACCTACCTATTATTTTCATTCAACAAAATAATGCCGATTGACTGAATCTACATGTAACGGTGGCATGATTCAGGATCATATTCTGGAGAAAACTGTTGGGACTTCATATTTATTCACAAATTAGAGCAACAAAAATAATAAATAAATTGCGTAACTTATGCATTAAATTTTCTTCAACCTACATTAAAATTAGTAAGGAGATAATTAATTCTAGATATTCGGCCTAAGTATTGACTTTATAACTAGTATTCGTGTAATTATAACTATGGCTGTGTCGGCCGAGCGAACGTTTGTCAATATTTAGAAAGTTGCACGTGATACGCCACCTAGTGATGTCGCCAGACGAACATCGATCATAATAAAAAAATCACGGGATATTATTTTCCGAAGATGTGATAGGAAAGCTATCGTCATACCGGCTATGAATCCCAGCCCTGACCAACGTATATGAGATGGTTTTAACAGAAAAAAAATAATCGAAACGGTTAGTAAACTCTCTCTTTCTCTCATAAGCCACGTAAAGTACTATATGGGATTATGTTTATCATAATTTGTTAGCTGTGACCTATTTTTTAGTCTTAGTTTCAATCACCTTTCTATATCTTTTTCGAGCTGAAAAATATCGCAATTGACCTAGAATAGACTTCGTGCTCGACATTACTCTTAAGACTTAACGCAGTTTTCAAATAATAATAAATATAATAATAATAATCTTTATTGCCAAAGAAAAATAAATATTACAAACAGTTTGCAGCGGCCACTGCACTAGGCACTAGGCCCGTATCGCAGTAGAAATGCCGTCATAGACATCAAAAATTATTAATCAGCTATTTAACATCTCATTAAAATGGACGAGATTTATTTAAGCTTTAAGCAGAAAAATGGTTTGTCAACTGAACATTTAATATTCCTGTCAAGTGAACGAGATAATTTTTTTCTGTGCAAAACTTAATACATGTTAAGAGGAGATAAAACGGTCATTAACTAATTTACGTTTTTATGGCTGATTAGCGTTTTCTTATGAATAATAGGGGTGAGAGGCAAAATCGCGCTTGGTCAAGTGCGAGTGGCACTAAGTCAAACTACGTCTCTGCCTGCTGTATGCAAGTGTATAAATAAAATAATAAATTATGATTTTACATGGTTTAATATACAGAGTTGGGCAAGCAAGCGTTTTCGATTTGAATACGTCCTTCGATGTCGGCGACCACCGGCGATTCTTTTTTGATGTACTGCAACAGTACGTCGTAATCCACTCCTATAACTTCAACATTCCCCCTGTTTTCCGATATCATCTGTAACATTGTACATATCAACATCTTTTATATTAGCTTAAGTCTGTAGGTAGACCACTACTCCGATTCAAACACAGCGTGAAGCATGCTGTCTTTTGAAACAGATCCAAGTAAGTGGGAGTAAATGGCGGCCGAGCATACCGAATGGCACAAATTCGTAGCTGACGGTGTTTCTGGTCACGACAAGGTCTGGTTTGAGTAGTTAGTCAGCATGATTGAAATTTGGCGTTATCGAGTCACTCTCCCACCTTCCCACACACATACAGGCACAGGGTTTAACTGTCCAAAATGTGGCCGTATTTGCCACGCACGATTCGGTCCAAAAATCCCTAGCGTAGGTGTTATTTCCAACCTACATATAAAAGTGTCTTTATTATTTTGTCTATTATATTAATATTAGGTACTATATGTGTATTGTTTATCTTTATGTGTAACTGTTGTTAAAAACACAGAAAAAAAGACATATATACGTAAATAAATAGGAAAAAAGCTTATTAAGAAACTCACAGTAAATCCGTCACCTCCTTCCCCGATGAAGCTGTGCGACACGACTCGATAGTACTTGTCGAGTTCCAGAGGTTCGTAGCGGGGAACCTCGCACTCGATGCATTGTATGCTGACGTTGACAACCCTGCTGTTGACAGGCAGAGCGCCGTCGAACGTTGCGTACAACCCTGGATTTATGAACCATCATTGCAATTTAAGAGGAGGGTCTATGTGAAATGGCCTTTTTCACAACGTTTTTTCTTGGTGATCTTTATTGTTAGGTCTTCAAAAAAAATATATGTTGATCTACATCTACACTATATGGACCATGTCCCCTTCTTTTCAGAATTCATACAAGTGTATTAAAAGTACTTGAAATAAAATTGTAAAGTGACCTCTGTTTTCGCATCTACAACGTTTTTTCTCGTAAAGTATGAGCACCAGGATTATTTTATTGTTATCAGGATATTAAGAAATGCAAGACGGATGAGGAATTCTTTTTGTTTTTTCGAATTTCTGTCTCATTTATTTTTTACGAATTTTTTCACAATTTTGATACTCTAAATCGCGAGCACGACCCCGTTGTCGCCCAACAAATCAGTGAGGGACGAGGCACCGTGCTAAACGGACCTATGTCGCTTGTCTCCGCAATATCAAAGTAAATTGAATATTGCTATTTCGCTCGACATATTCATCGAGTACGGTTAGGGGCGGTCTAACCGTAGTGAATGATTAATTCATAATCGTACTTAACAGCGATCGTGGCGCAGCTGGCTGGACGCCTACTGATAAACGGGTGGCCGCTGGTTCGATCCCGCATCGAAACAATTGTTTTTGTTTATAAATTCATCTATCTACTATCTAACCCAATATTTTATAGAAGAAACATTTCATTTTTTGCATTTTTGTAAGATTGGTATTTTTACATTTTTGTATTTTAGATTTTTTAATATTTAGATTTTTGTTTATTATGAATAAATCCAAAAATTACTCAACCGATCTTAAAATTCTTTCACCATTCGAATCCAACATTATCCTGGAGTAACATTGGCTGTATATTTGGCTAAAGGGGTTGAAATAAGGGTTGAAATGGAAAATAAAAACCATTAAAGATATTTTTTTGAAAAATATTTAATAATATTAATTAAAAAATAAATCTTCAATAGTTGTTATTTTCCATTTAAACCCTTATTTCAACCCCTTCAGGTAAATATATAGCTTCTGTTATTCCCGGATAATATACCATTCGAAAAGTGAAAGAATATTTTAAATTGGTCTGCCCTCCTATTGGCTGGTATTTGACAGGTTGTCCAACATACATAATTTGCTTGGAAAAGAAAAGTAAAAATAAATAGTTTAGGGCTATTTAATTGCACTCAAACTTGTTTTAAAAGGATTACAGCTAAATATAATTATGGTTATCAAAGGAAATTATAGCAATTTATTGCTAAAATAAATTATTCAATTTTCACTAATATAGGAGAGCTACCAGCATTACGAACAAGAAAATATCTACGTTTTTCAAAACGCGAATGTATGACAGCGCTCCCTCTATATTATAAATACTCTACTAGCGCTGGTACTTCAAAAACGTAGATATAAATGGTGGTGCCGGGCCACCTTTTTCTGCCCTCCTATTAGCTGAAATTGAACAGGTTATCCAACATGCACAAATTAATTGGAAAATAATAATAAATAGTTTAGGACTATTTAATTCCACTCAAATTCGTTTCAATGGGATAATAGCTAAATACACTTTGGTTTATCAAAGTAATTTATCGCAATTTGTTGTTAAATAATTATTTCAGTTTTCACTAATACGAGTATAGGAGAGCAACCAACATTACGAAAAAGATTTATGTGATTTATTGATTGAAGATTTACGTGTTTGAAGACGCAAATGTACGACAGTGCTCCCTCTATATTATAAATACTCTAAGATTTAAGCGTATAAATTCTTGATGCATTAATATTACCGGTTCTTGCTCTATATTATTTTTTGATTTGAATGTCCATGATGTTTTTTTGTCAAAAAACATACCCGTATATTATCTATAACGATTGGATTTTATTGTATCAACCTATTGAGTCAGCTGCAAATTAATACAAATTCCTTTAAATTTATGCGTTTCACCTTGAAAATATGAAAGTAAATAATGCATGTTTAAAATATTTGCAAATTAAAATACATAAAAAAACACTAAATCTGCATATTTTAAATTTTAACATTTTTGTAAAGTGCAATATTTTTCGCATCGTATTAATTACTAGATTAACGGCTTTGCTGTTGTGCGTCATATTAAGAGAAATAGAAAACGAATATATATTACTACTTTTTATGGATGAATTAATATCTCCTAGTATTTTTTAGTATCCCTGACGACTGACAACTGGTATACTCAATTTCCTTATGATCACATACGCTGTTTACTAAATTAGTATATAGCGTAAATGGGTTACAAGCAAAAACCAAATACATTAGCAATTATAATAATAATAAAGCGCCGTACATACCAGAAAATTGGAGCATTCTTGCGCCAGGATACGGAACGTTGGCTACTCCGTATTCCAGCATTTCCATAATGTGGTCGCCTCTCAATTCGAAAACTTCCACGTTATTTTCAAACGGCAGTGTCACCAAAACAGACTCCATTGTTATCACTAAAACAGGTATTGTTATTTGACCTTGTTTTAACATAGATAAAGTCACTTAATTGGCTAAAACAAACTCAAATTAGGACCACGAGTTAGAATTTTTACGTGATCAATAATTATTTACTTGGCACTTTCGAAAAAAGAAGATAGTGTTCTTTATTGCAATATATGGTGAGACGAGCATGGTATTCGCCTGATGTGTATCACTTTTATTTGTATTTTTATGCTCATGCGATCATCTCGCCTTGCCTTGTATTTATTTTTCAATAGATCCGACAAACCGGCTATCTTTTCGCCTGATAGTAAGTGGTTATTTCCGCCTATGAACAATTATATCGCCTGTATTATAGATGTTTTAAAATCAGGAGGGGAGCGGGAAGGAAAAGTGATAGGAAATGAAAATGGGTATAGGGCATCCGGCAATCTCATTGAGCAAACGAAACGTGACAGCAAAGCTGCAATTTCACGTCGATCTTCTGTGACACAGTGGTACCACTTTAGACGAGTTTGCTCATTTAGGCTGAGTAATGACTGTTAATAGCGTGGCTCTACCACAATCAAAAATTAGTATATTTATAATAAACTCGAATTATTATTATTTAGTTCGAATTAATTTAATTTAATCTTGAAATATATTCTCACCACCAGATGGAATATCTGCTCTGATTCCGCCGCGGTTCATGACGGCGAAATGTGCATAGTGCCGATTATTGCCTTCAGCACGGTCTTTAACCTAAAAAAATAATATAAAAATAATTGTTGGCGTACACTAGAAGTACAACTCGATAAATAACACACTCAGGTGTGCAATAACATTTAATATGACAATGGTATCTTTACTTAATGACCCTTACAAAGACCAATCACAGATTATAAAAATATATTGATAAATATTTCTAACATGGTTGATCAATTATTTATGATCGTATATTATGTTCATTATACTGTTTCTTTTTTTCCCCTTTTCAACATTGGTAATATTTTTCACTTTATGTTTTTTGTATCACCTTGTTATTATTTATTTATTTAATGCTTCATATACATAAACTGTATAAAGGCGGACTTAATGCCTGAGGCATTCTCTGCCAGTCAACCTTTAGGTGGTGCAGAGAGAGAGCACGGTAGGCGCATAAAATATGTAATACATAAATATATTTAATCAATTAATAAATATATACAGATATTTATTTATATATACACACATAATATATATATATATATATATATATATATATATATATATATATATATATATATATATATATATAATATAATGTAAATGGAAAGTGATAAATACGCACTAAAGTGATTCTGCCAGGCGATCAAGTAAAAGTTGCTTAACTGACCTTTTAAAATTAATGCGAGTACTCGACGCCCTGATTCCGAGGGGGAGTGCGTTCCATAGAAGTATGGACTGAATAGGGAAAGAAGAATGTATGAAGTCTGAGTTGTGAGAAGGACAATGAAGAAGAAAATTTTTAGTTGACCGAAGGTTCCTATCGTGGTTGCTGCCTAAGTATCGAAATTGAGATGTAAGATAAGAAGGTGTAGGAGACGTAAGTATAGAAAAGAGTGTAGTGAGTGCGTGTAAAGTACGACGCTGACGAATAGGTAACCATTTTAGCTGGGAGCGGTAACGGGAAACATGATCATATTTACGAAGATTAAACACGAAACGAATGCAGTTATTAAGAAGCCGGTCAAGTTTATTGAGGTGATCTGTATTATGTTGTTTGTTAGTTTTATACCACCTTTATTATGGCATTACAGCAATTTTTTTTGTTCTGACTGCCTCGGTGGCGTAGTTGTACTACGGCACGGTTACAAAGCTGAGGTCTCGGGTTCGAATCCCGGGTTGGGTAAAGTGATATTGGATTTTTCAATTCATTATCAGCCCAGAGTCAGGAATTTGTGCCCGATATGGCGATAGGCTCGCCACCTATCACATCGTGGGACGGAACATACAAGGCGAAATGTGGGTGCCCTGGCACCTCTGCCTACCCCTTCTGGGAAAAAGGCGTGAGTTTATGTTTTTTTGTTCTTAATTTGTGAATAGCGTATAATATATGATTTTACATATATTTAAGTTCCTAAGTTCTTACTGTATATGTATATACCGGGTATCTCAACACTGCTACCGAAAACGAAGCCGGGTGGTAGTTTTAGTGACTACAAACACAATGCAACTAAAAATTTCGCAAAGAAACACGACAATTATTTTTTATGATTTTTTAAATATCGTCATTTTTGGGTGGTAAATCCATAGATTTTGCTAAAAAAAATATATTATCTCTTTTATACCTTAGAGTATTTAGAAATAAAAGGGTATACACTATTATTTTAGGAAAAAAATGTATTTACCACCTAAATATGGTCAAATAAAAAAATAACAAAAAAAATTTTGTCGCTTTTTTGTGCAACCTTTTCTGTTGCATTGTGTCTGAAGTCGCTTAAACTACCACCCGGCTTCGTTTTCGGTAGCAGTCTTGACATACCCTGTATTATTTATTTTTATAATAGTCTGTTATTCGACCTAATTAAACAAAAATATCTAAGAGAGTAAGTAATTCACTAGTGATCTTATGAAATGCAATTAGTCGTTCTCGATTTTGACAATATAGGCACGCAAAGTTTGAAAATTTTAATTTAAAACTAGTTGAAATTAAGAAGAATCAAATATAAGCCCTTACAGCATCCATGAGGGCGTCACATATGAAATTGCCGAGGTTACACTCCGCGCACCTGCAGTTTGAAGACAAATGCACCAGAGACGTGCCAACTTCAACATGAACTTGCTCTTGTATGATAGGTAGATAAATATTGATTTTTTCCATTACATCTGGCGCTGTAAATAAAGTGAATTTTAGTATGAATGTCGAGTTATCAGCAGCAAGCTTAGGGGCGAGAGTCATTAGACGACTATTTAATTTGCTTATCTATGGAAATTGTAAAAGTATGGTGGTATTTCAAGCTATGTTCATTAAAGACCCGTAATAGATATATAGTTGTTTTAACGTAGTCTTTGGAAATAACTAGTTCAATCTGTATTTTAAACCCAGATGTAAAAGAAGCCCCGTTGTCACCCATAGTTCATAGACTAGCAACAATCTTCAAATGAGCTAAATTGATTTACGTTGAACATACCTGGCTAGAAAAGTTCTTTGTTATTATTTTGATGTATTTTTATATTAAACTTACCCTGTTCGATTTCGTTTCCTATGAAATGTGGATTGCCTTCCCAATCGACAAGATTACCGGCATCATCAAAGAATACTTTGATTTCACCCAAATATTGTGAATGCGCTGCAGCATGGACAATTAGCACCTAGGGAAATTAATTCTCATCATGATCTGCCCATCGAAAACTTGTTGGTACCTACTCTGTTCTTTTTAGAATAGATTCATAAGTAATTGCCTATGTCTAGTCTACACACTAGTTAATGCTCTAATCTTCCCAATTCCTTGCTATTATTAAATAAATAGAATAATAAATGAAATAAGTAAACTTAAACAAAGATAATTTCTATTGGACTCTGTAAAGAATTATACATATTTATAAATTGTTAGACTTTTTAACTAACTTCCAAAAAGTTCTCAACTTGAGTGTATGTTTTTTTATGATATGTATCTCATAATTGTACTGATTTGTCAGAAGTATTAATCGCTGTAATAATTGTTTATGAAACGGTTATCTTGTAAAGAAGGACCAATAATGTTGACTTACGGATCCTTCACTTCTTTCTATTACTGTTGGGTATGGTCCTTCCGGTACGAAGCGACTGTTCGCAGGCGGTTCGCCATTGTACAATAATGTGTGAGTGTGACCTCCGACGATTACATCTATGTGAGGCCCACCGTGTTGGGCAATTTCCCTAGAAGAAAAATATCAATTATTATGTTCACAGATTATGTTAATACTTTCTGACCTAAATATTGATACAAGGCATTCTGATAACGATAATTAATTTAAAGACCAATGATTTTCAGATATTTCCATTATAATACTTATAATTAAGGAAAAGCGTGGCTTAAAATAAGTTATTAATCAAGAAGACCCGTTTTTTTTCTTTTTTTAACGTGACTTATTTTTGTATTATTGTATTTCATTTCGGACCAAATAAGTTTCAGTAGTTGTTTTTAGTTTCTGATACCTGTGACACAAGAAAAACATATCATATTGCATCAGTCGCATGTGTAAAGTTATCAACGCATGTTTTTATAATATAGGTACATCTGATGTATGTTTTCATTTATTTATATACGTGTTATTATTAAACATTATTAGGTGATTAAGCCTTATGTTGATTAACTTCATCTACCTTTTAATGAATAAGTGATTCACTTGCTTCATCGCATCTCTGAGTTATCTTAGGTTTGATTGTTAGAAAATACTTCAGGCAATATGTAAGTCCGTGTATACAATAGTATAAAGTGTAAATATATATCTACTTTATTTCTATTGAGCCGACAGATGGCGTTTGAATCCCTATTCCTATTGAATCGGCGCCATTGTGTCCTATCTTCAGCATTCTCAATTGTACTACCATTACATGTCATCTTTGCAAAAATAATGGTCAAGCAATGAACCATTGTTATCAATAAGCTTACCTGTCGATGTCAATACCGCAATGAGACAATACTATGATCATATTCACTCCATCTTCATGAAGCCTTTGTGCCTCTGCTTTCACAGTTTCAACTTCATCAGTAAACCTTAACCGTCCTGTTACTCCAATTTGCTGTGCAATTAAATACAACATTCATTTGTTTTTGTCGCCTCTTTATTCATTTAAATACAAATATTAAATACAAGGATAGCATAAATTTGATTGTCCTTAAAACACAGCTTTATCTAATCAGAATTTTATTTTAATTCTACTTACATTTGTGATGGAAATAATAACTCCAATAATACCAATTCTACGTCCACCTCGTTCAACAATAATACTGTGTTTATAGAGGCCTTGTATCGATGGTTCCTCGTCGTCTATGATATTGGCAGTTACTACAGGGGCATTGAGATGTTCGAGATAAGGAACTACACCCTCAATCCCATTGTCGAATTCGTGGTTTCCTAACACCTGGAAATAGCAACTTTGATGTACTTTTATTGCACTGGTGCTGCAAAAAATTTAAGTTACTCTTTTAATTAATGAACATCTAATCAATAAAACATTAGAAGCCTTTAGGGATGCAAGATGAGAAGGTAGTGGAGGAGAATAGTAGGCATTATTGGATAATTGATAATCCCTACCGATCAACCAAAACTTGCTATCGATGCAGCTACTTCTCTTCAGGTTTCAACAAGGTACGATTGATTAGGGGCCAAACAAAGGCTGTTCCTTCAAGAAGTAGTACTAATTGTATACAGCCTAGCTTAATTTTTCATAATGTGGGATTGAGTTTCGCAATTATTTAAACCGTGCTTGGTATTGACGTCAACATGTATAGAGGTGATACTCACATGAACAGTATGAGGGAGCATATTCATGAACTCCTGAGTGACGTTCCATCGTAGAATATTGTACCATATTGTCCCTTGGAAGCTGTCGCCTCCGTTGAGGAGTAGGGAGTCAGGTTCAGCTGCAAGCCTCTGCCGCACCAAGGTTGCAAGCCGAGCAAACCCGGCAATACAGGGTGTATCGCTTGGATTGCATTCTCTGCCAGCTGGATTGGTTTCTACAAACCTGCATTCAAAAGTACATAGGTTATGTTACCTATAACGCTAACTTAGCGTAGTTACATTGCTTGCATTAAGATTAAGGTGATAGGCTGAGGTCCTACCGAGTTGATCGTGTATGATATTTCAGACTCTTAACAGCCTATTAAAGTTTGTCATCAATCCGCAACAAAGATCGCTGAATCAGATATTAGAGACAATACATCCCGTCTATTACAACCACTTTAATAAAATACATCTAATTACAAAAACAAACTTTTCAGAGTCATGTGTGTATTGACAGTCAATCACCACGCACTAAAACGGTGAAGGAAAACATAGTGAGGAAACCTGCATACCATAGCGATACATAAGAATTTCTATGGTATGTAAGTCTGCCAACCCGCACTAGGCCAGCGTGCTGGACTATATGGCCTAACCACTCTCAATCGTACTTTCGGTTGTAGAGTAGGCCCGTGCCCTGCAGTGGGACGTATATGGGCTGATACAATACAATACAAAAACAAAAACATAATATATAGAAGTATTTATCATCCACTGACAGTAAAATAAATATAGATATTATATGTATAGGTACCACTGAAAAAGCCACTTTATACTGTTACTTCAGTTTCATCAAAAGGAAATGTTCCATATGTGTGAATATTAGAATTGAGAAAGAAGACTGCATCATGCTTTGAAATGCAGGATCAATAATTGAGAATAAACTCTTACCTAGCGTGAAAGTCATTGTAATGCAATATGTTGACGGAGAACAAGTCCTGTGCGCATACCGCACTGGCTATTAAAAATAATATTTTTAATATACTAAACATATTTAAAGCACTCATAAAATACTTTTGCGGCGGCCACTACTTTACATGTTTATTAATAATTGCAATCAATTATCTGATAATTGATAATTTTGATTTAGAGATCACATCATCATTTTATAATTGAAATTGATAATGTTATGTTTATGTATTTGTACTTCGTAAGCTTGAAATCTATTTTTAATAAAAAATACCGATTCGTGAGTTTGTTTCTTAGTTTTCATCTTCTAGAACAATAAAGTGAGCAAAATACATCCAGTACCAAATAGGTCATACAGTACAAATAGAGAAGATTCCAACGTGAGATCTTTATAGACACCAGTAAAACAAATTTGCCAGCTTAATTCTATCCTCATATATGTAGGATCAAATCGAAATTGGACACACTTACGTCGGTCATTATGACAGGTCCATAACCGCTATGTATAATGTCGCCATCTGGGATTATCATCATCTTCATCAAATTTTATTCAATCTGGAGATCATCAAGAACTTCCCTGCAATTCCTTGAGTAATTCCTCCCTCAGCGTGTTCTACCTTCTGTATCACGATGCATATGCTGATGAATATTTAAATTTTGTCTCATTTACATGGTTTTATTAATTTAATGTAACAACCATGTAATAGATCCCTGTTTTAAATTATGTTGTAAGCTACTAGTATATTTGATAGTTTGTAAAGACATTGTATAAATTTATATTGTAATAAAGTTAATACAATTATATGTATCAGATTGCGTAGCTACTTTTCCATGACTGTATCCATCTAGTTTTCCGAAACAATATTAAGCTGTGCTCACCTACAAATTACTCTCTTCAGTCTTTCTAGCGAATTTCTATTTCGTCAAGGAATGTAAATCAATGATCTTAAAATAAAAATGCTAAAGATGGGACGAGGTAGCGAAAATTTGACGAGAAGGTGGACCCTGGCACGGATTGTTTAAAAAAATTACCTAAGATGGTATCTGGATTGCATCATACAATAATTAAGATAATATGAATGATTAAGAATTCTCAAAACATGTGATAAAAATATTGATTACATGATATAAATCAATATCACATAATAATCGATTTTGAATGTGAGATTTTTGATTGGAGACATGATTTTTCGAAAATGTTGTCGTTAGGCAAGCAGGTAAAATCAAGATTATTGAATACAGAGGTAGCTGAGAATTTGGCCCGCCTGGTGATAATTTCAATGTTAGATATTGTGTTTTTCTACGTAATTATCGCATTTCAGCAAAAATAATAGACAATTTATCAATGCAATTATGCAACGACAGGTGGTCGAACGTATGCATGTGAATAACATTGGGACCGCCGCGTCTAAATTATCGATCATGTTATTATCGATATGAAGGCTGGTGCAGTACTAGCTCGTCGAGAGCAACACGTGACTGCAGTGCGACCTAAATACGCGCGATGTTGGTCGCAGCGAGCACGTGACTCAGTAGTTCAACTATACTATGCCTCAAGTCAGGGCTTGAAAACGACACCAATTCACATTAAAAGTATCGGTAATTACCGGTAATTTCATAAAGATACCTGTGTATCGTTAAAATTTAGTAGCGGTAATTGAGTATCGTGACGAAACACAATCGTTATGATACCATAACGTTAACAATTATCAATATTTTTTTACGTCGATAACGTTAATAATATCGGTAATTTCGTAGCGTTAATTTATGCGACGTTGCCGATTTTCTCAAAGTTCTCTTGGGCGTCCAATGGGATATACCACAAACGCATGCCGACTGCCGCAACGTTCTTTCTGTGAATGTGATTGGTTGGTACACGTTGCGAGTTGCCGCGAGCGAAGGTAACGAAATAGTCTCATAACGTTAAAAGTATCGGTAAGTTTGAGCCACGGTAACAAAATACACTCATAACGTTATAAGTATCGGTAAGTTTGAGCCACGGTAACAAAATACACTCATAACGTTATAAGTATCGGTAAGTTTGGTAGTACCGGTATTTATATATAACGGTAAAATAACGTTAAATTGGGTATCGTTACTTATGAATTTACCGATACCTGCTTCTAGCTCCGTTAACAATACCAAACTTTTACCGGTATTTCAAGCCCTGCCTCAAGCTTTTAGTCACACTTCATTAGGATAGGAATTCCAATTATTGTCGTCGCATCGTAATCGTATCAGCCCATATAAGTATATTTTGTGGAATGTGCCCTGCAGTGTGACGTCACACTGCAGGGCACGGGCCACTTCTACAAACTAGAGTACGATTGAGATGGACTATGGCGGACTTTACATACCATATAAATTTTTACAAAACACTATGGTATGAAGGTTTCCTTACGATGTCTTTCTTCGCGTTATAGTGAATGGTGATTGACTGTCAAGTATCAATACACACATGAATCCGAAAAGTCACAGGTGTGCACTAGGGTTTGAACCCGCGACCACCGTGAACATGTTGAATCGTGAACCGTTGCACCGTTAAAAAATTATTTCCAATAATTATGTTGTGATTATGAACCAGTGTGACTTTAAATTTTAAGAAAAATCTATTCATGTTTGTCGTATAGCGTAAATTAAATTATTTGGAAATAGAACATTTAATTTATGGTTTACAGTCCAAGCTTGTATTAGAATTGCATGAAACAATTAGATATATTTACATATTAATGAATGCTCTAGTAGACAAAACATTAACCTATAACACAAACACGGATTCGAGGTGAACGGTAATACATACTTTCTACGCAAGTTGGTTAATGTGAAGATAATGCTGGCTATATACTGGCTACTTAACGGCAAATTGTCATGCTGCTTGGATTCAGTTTGTACTACGTAGTATGCATGTGGAATATTTATTGTCCATATAAAAGGAAACCTGAGTATTTATTGTGAGAAATAAGGCTATTTATTTGTAGCAAAACGTAGTGCAATAGATGATATCATAACAGAATGGAATTAGTTCATGTTTGTAATAATTAGAAAATGTAAAATGCTAGAAAATGTAAAATGACTGCCTCGGTGGCGTAGTTGCACTACGGTACGGATACAAACCTGAGGTCTCGGGTTCTAATCCCGGGTTGGGCAAAGTGATATTGGATTTTTCTATTCATTATCAGCCCAGAGTCAGGAATTTGTGCCCGATATGGCGATAGGCTCGCCACCTATCACATTGTGGGACGGAACATACAAGGCGAAATGTGGGTGCCCTGGCACCTCTGCCTACCCCTTCTGGGATATAGGCGTGAGTTTATGTATGTATGTATGTAAAATGCTCTGTAGATAAAGAATGAAAAATAAAAGAGTGTCAACGAGTGTATAATTGCAGTGCAGTAACTAGGGCTAGAAAACAAAAATATTATATCAAAATTAGAACTCAAACAGTTTCCTATACTTCAGAGTTATTTATAAAACATCCACAACAGAGGTTACATTTCTCCAACTGTTAGTAACACAACTTGTTTTAGAAATATTGTGAGCGTTAGGGCAAAATTAATAAACTCACGCTTTTTTCTAGAAGGGGTAGGCAGAGGTGCTACTGAAACATCTACATTTAGTCATGTACGTTCGTCCAATGTGAATGGTAATCGTCATATAGGATACAAGTTTCTGACTCCCGACTGATAATGAATAGAACAATCACATATCACTTTCCCTGACCTGAGATATGATCTGTCGTCTTTCGACGAATAGTCGTTAGAGTTAGGGTATCTGCTCATAGCATATAGGCTACCATACCATACTAGGCCGTACCATAGCGTTCAGTCACGTTTGATGTAATTTGGATGAATAATAGTTTATGGCCTGATAAGTTCATAGCTCGGTCATACGGCTAAATTGTATGGGTCGGAGACTTTTCTTTTGACAAAAGCGAAGGCACTAAGCACCCATTTTGGTATCACGAGGAGCTCGAAAAAAATGACAGCCTCCGTGGCGCAGTCGGTTAGACACCGCCTGTAAAACGCGAGGCCGCGGGTTCGATCCCCGCACCGAGAGAAATGTTTGTGCAGCCCACAAATATTTCTTTCGGGTCTGCGTGTTTGTGAGACCGAAAAGTCTCTCGTAGTTCCTGATACCCAAGACACAAGACTCGATATTAGTGTGGGGTCAGGACTATGTATGTGACTGTTGGTTGTTATTTATTTAAAAAAAAAGACGGGTTGCACTCCGGGAGTGCCGGCAGAAGTGAAAACTTGATTATTAACGTTGAGCATGTTTGATATTTTGGAATGGTTAGGGAATAATTTTGCACCAATTGCTTTATCAGTATAAAAGTACTATCATTTATGTGGTAGAATACAATATTCATTTATTGCGCTATCGTACACAAACATGACAATTTATATTACACAAAAAATTTAACACTAAAACTATTACAATTATTTTACATTAAAAAGTTTATCTCTCCGAAAAATCAACTTTCATCCATAATTTCAACGACTTTTTCACCATCATCATTACCAGAACTATCATCGCCAATCTCTAAAACTGATACGATAGGTTTATGGTAGCTGAAGTAAGAAACGAACAGTTTTGATTCGAACCTATTTAAATGTCTAATAAAGACCGCATCAATAGTAGTTTTGTATTTCGTTGTGCTAAGATTGCGATCATTCGACATAGTTAAACCAAATTCATTATTTAAAAATTCAATTAATAGTTGATTTTTATCGTCTGCGAAGTTTATGTTGAAATCTCCACTCAAAATCATTGGCAATTCATCAAAGCTTTATAAACTGACAGCTAACTGACAGCTGTCTACTCTCCATCCGTCTTACGCTTTTTCGATCAGGTCACGTGTCCTGCGCGAGTTTAAGATTTTATACCCTGTATCAGCCCATATACGTCCCACTGCAGGGCACGGGCCTACTCTACAATCGAGAATACGATTGAGAGTGGTTAGGCCATATAGTCCACCACGCTGGCCTAGTGCGGGTTGGCGGACTTACATACCATAGAAATTCTTATGAATCGCTATGGTATGCAGGTTTCCTCACGATGTTTTCCTTCACCGTTTTAGTGCGTGGTGATTGACTATCAATACACACATGACTCCGAAAAGTCAGAGGTGTGCCCTGGGATTCGAACCCGCGACCACCGTGAACATGTTGGCAGCCGCGTCTAGTCCGTTTACCAACAGGCCACCACGCACTAAGATTTTATACCCATTACAGAAAAACTGCTCAACGCCGCTAAAGAAGTTTTCACTTCAAAAATACCGGGGGAAGACCGTGGGTACAGATTGCAAATTCTTAATATATATATTTCTTGTGTGCGTGTGTATGTGACTGAACTCCTCCTAAACGACTGGACCAATTTTGATGAAATTTTTTGTGTGTGTTCGTGGAGATTCGAGAATGGTTTAGATTTACAGTTTGGTCTACTGGAAAATGTTTTTTCAATTAATTTCTTATTTATAAGGAGTTGTTGATTTTGGTTATACCATACAAAATGTTCATGGGTTTGTAACTGTCAAACATTTAATGTTCATACCGTCAATACGGTAGACTCTTCCCTCAAATTAAATAACGTATTTAAATAAAGGTTTCGAATCGACAACATATATCCACAATATTCGATTAATGGCGTATTTTAGATTTTAAAGATGTAAAATAATGACAGTAATGAAAAGTGGTTGACATTTAAATTGGTTGTCAAATATTTATGCATACGTTCAGAAATTTAATTTGTGTAAACTAAAGAGTATATTATGAAGCTAAATAAATATAGGACAATCAAATAAATAATATTCACACGTAAGAAGTTTTACTTCTTTTCAAGATAGAATGTCACTTGAAAATGAAAAATCTTTCATAAAATAACACATAAAAATAAAAACTGAACTGAACTGAATAAAATAACAATTTTATATAATTATGGAGAATATTGCAGGGATTCTCAAATTAGGCGTTGTCTGTGTCTTGAGAAACCAGTTATATATAATTGTTACTACCGTTACTCAATGACCGTTACTACATTAATTGTGTGTGTGAGTGTATTTCTATGAAAATTTATATTTAATCTCTTTATTACTAACAAAAAGTAATGGCGTAATGTTTTTGGAAAACAGCATACTGGGGGTGAAATAAGGGATGGAATATTGCATGGATAATCAAAATCGCTAAAGTGTTTAATGTCAAAAATTTATAAGGCACACTATTTGGATATGGAGAAACGGGATATAATAGAGTGGGAGGTAGGGGAGAGGACTGGGATAGCTGACACATTTGATAGGACGAAATGTAAATGCACGGTATAAGACGGGATGGTCAATGAAGAGAAAAGACGGGACGTATCGGGAAGTGACTGAACAGACGGGATGGGACGGAATTGAGCAGGACAGTAGGATAGCTAATTCATGTTTAGGTATACAAGAGCTTATACGAAAAATAACATGTATTTGGTGTGGAGTAAAATAAAAAAATATCTGCATCCAGGCAAAGGTGGGTCGGGCTTTTTTGCTATGCTAAATAATTCAATATAAAATTCATCATATAATAACTAAGCCATAGCGAAGCGTGGTCGGGTCATCTATGGTATCTTTTAATTGATTTCAATGAATGTCGTCGGAGTAGTAACAGTGTTATAATATTTCCACAGCAAAATAATGATTTGAATCTGGAGAGATGGGATAGAATAGAATATAAGGTGGATAAAATGGGACATAAGAATAGGTACAGGATGGGATTGAAAATGGATAAGCAGTTTAGACAACGGCTGTCATATTGATTTTAAATAAAATATGGACTGGAATCTGTATTTGCACCCAGGCGAAGCCGGGCCGGGCCGCTAGTTACATATAATTTTAGACTGCTGCCCCAGCCTGATCCCATAGTAAAAATAAGAAAAATCGTATTTTGCCTGCTCTCGATTGTCGAGCTCGTCAAGACGATTCCTCTGACTCCAAACACGGGGGTTTTCTTTAAGAAATGACGGAGTTATGCCTGGACAAATATTTTAGGGGAGAGAGGGAGGAATTTGGGGATTTGGTTGGGGCCAATCTGTAGAGCTCACCGAGCCGGTTCCAACGATACCAAACTCGGTGGGTCTACGATCTATATTGGCCGAGATAGGATTGGGGGGGGTGAGGTAAATTTTCGGGGTGGGGGTAAGGGAGGGGGGAGGAAGGTTTCGTGGGGAGGCTAACTTAAATAAATTTTTTGGAGGTAAAATATTTTTTTTGGGGGGGTAATTTTTTGCGTAATTTGGGATTTTTGGCGAGGTCAATTTGTAGCCCTCACCAAGACGGTTCCGAGGATACCAAACTCTGTGGGTCTACGATCTATATTGGCCGAGATAGGATTGGGGGGGGTGAGGTAAATTTTCGGGGTGGGGGTAAGGGAGGGGGGGGGAGGAAGGTTTCGTGGGGAGGTTAACTTAAATTTATTTTTTGGAGGTAAAATATTTTTTTTTGGGGGGGTAATTTTTTGTGTAATTTGGGATTTCTGGCGGGGTCAATTTGTAGCCCTCACCAAGACGGTTCCGAGGATACCAAACTCGGTGGGTCTACGACCTATGTTGGCCGAGATAGGATTGGGGGGGGTGAGGTAAATTTTCGGGGTGGGGGAAGGCAGGGGGGTGGACTATGGGACAATTTTGGAAAAAGTGGGTGAAACTGAAAAAAAAACGAAACAGTAGGCCCAGGCATACATTTTCGCCGCGCTGTAGAGAGGGGATAGCTGTCTACTCTCCATCCCTCCTACGCTTTTTCGATCAGGTCACGTGTCCTGACGCGAGTTTAAGATTTTGTACCCATTACAGAAAAGTGCTCAACGCCGCTAAAGAAGTTTTCACTTCAAAAAAATATATATAAATATTATAGCGACTAGTCTTCTTATTCAGAAAGCTGCCTAATGCCCCTTTCCTCTTCCTCTCCTTTTTCCTTCCGCTATCCTCCTGACGTGATGAGCCGGCAACACATTCATAATTTAAACGTTGTGAATGTTCATGGTCCGCATTAATCATTTACCATCAGGTGACCTGTTTGCTCGTAATGCAATAGTAAAAAAAGGAAAGAAAATACGGTTTCGAAGATTGCGGTCGTAGCTACCCTGATAACCTTTAAATGGCCTCTTACGATGGGCAGAGAATCCTGTGGCGGACTCACGAACTCTGAACACTGGGTGGGAACAGAGAGTAAATATGGACTGCAACACGATACCTATACGTAGCAATTAGCATAGTCACTGCGCATAATGAAAACCTACATTAAAATAATAATGCAATCATACACGCCCCACTGCCAGGTATGAGCCTCCTCTACGGTTACAGCTAGGCCTGAGTTTAGATAAACTACACCAAGACAACCGTTGGCTCGTGACTTATTATTTCATAGGTACATATGTACGTACATGCTCGAGACCAAGCAAGTACGAACGTTTAAAACATGCATATGTGCTCGATGTTTGAAAAAAAAAAAATGTTTGTATGTATATATGTAGTTGTAACGTCAAGCAGTCGTGATTGATATTTTTGTGAAGAGAGTGCAATTGTGCAAACTTACACTCATTCTCGCCGGATATTTGGAACAATTTATCATTATACAGTATCGAAAGGAAAAGTGCTAATGCAAGACTACGTTTAAGAATGTAGTGATAAGGATGAAAGAAACGCGGATTATAAACCAACGCAACGCAACCAACGTAACATAAGTCAGTTCCATAAATAAACAGTAAATTAACGTTATTTTTTATGTCGTAGTCTTCCGTGTTATTGTTACTTGCGGCAAAGATTATAACAAGTGACAAGGATATTAGCCTTTTGTATATTAAGACTGTACGTATTTATTCTATGTCAAGACATTAAAGACTGATAAAACACATTAAGAGGTAATTTTGATTGAGTCATATCTCTGTTTGTTCGGATCCAAAATTCACTAAAGTTGTCACTAAAACTACCACCCGGCTTCGTTTTTCGTAAGTCTTGAGTCCCTGTATTTTCTAGTGTTCTTGCAAGTTAACTTTAGCCGACATTAATAAAGGAGGAAATTCTATTGTATGTTAAATCCCCTATTTTTTATTAAATGTAAAGAAGAAAAGAAATAATAGAAATTTATTATTTAATTTAATTATGTGTTGATTTTTTTTTTATTATTTCAAATAATTAATATTCATTGTAACACAGCGGAAACTTGTTTTGTTTGTTTTAATTTTAATTTTGCTTTGTATATTGTATAACTTAATTGTGGGAACTTCACTGGATCATTTAATACAATTTGTTGTAAATCTTGCTCATATGTTTTTGTTCTCTATGTTTCCTAAATAAATATATTAAAAAAAATAACATTATTTCTACAGTAATGTGACAGTATAAAAATAATTTAAACTGTAAACTAACTAATGCAAACGGTTTCGAGTGAGCCGTGTGACCGTCGGTGACCTTTGCTACGATTGTTTCAATGCAAAACAGCCTTCGTATGTACTGTAGCTTGTCTGCTGTTTTCAAATGACTGATGTTTTAACAACAACATTGTGATTTTAAGTGGCTTTATTTGGAGGACTGGGCTTTTGTTTACTCAGTTTGGTGGCTAGATTTATGGTAATTTCACTGAGTATTTTTGACTAATTTAAAATTTTAGGTAGATAGGATTTGAATAGGTTGAATGTACAGTGTATTGCCCTGATAGTTTACTGTTTAGGATGGATTGTTCCATGGCAAAATGGCCTATACGTGTTCACAGTTGTTACAGCTCAGCAATAGTAGCACCGTTAAAGTCGCATCACCAAAGAAGGATGCCAGATTTTCATAGAGACTTCGGCTTGATGTAAAATATTCACGGACAAAGCTGCAAAGTATTTCGATTTGCAAAACATAGAATTAGAAACTTTTGTGTGTTACTATTTTTTACTGGGAACTGTTAAAAAAAAAGTTATTTTCAAAATTGTGTTTACTTTTGAGGTTATGTAATTTTGTTTACCTTACGTCATATAATATTGAGCGTGGGTCTCCACTCGATTGAGACGTTTTATGTATACAAACGCGATCAAACCATATTCGTTCATACAAGTTATCTTGTTTATAAGTGCAAAACATGGCGGGTAGATAGGTACATAAAGATAATAAAAATAGAAAAAAACCACCCGATTTTTCAGACATTATTAGATACTCAATATTTTTCATATTGAATAAGTTTTATTTAATATTTTTATATTTATAGAATGAATATATGAACTATGCTATGAATATTTATGACCACCATGTTATAGCATAGTTTCCCACAAAACTCTAAGCCCACAAATAACTCCGTATGTTAAAATAAAAAAAAACGTTGCTATAAATATTTTTATTCAGTATCATTTTGGTCATAATCAAAGTGTCAAGAAACTACAGAGGGCTCTATATTACTTTCATGTTGTGCCCAGCCAAGACACCACAAAATTGTCATTGTATGGGAACAACACCCTACAGTTCTTTTCCCTCTACACAGTTACAATAGTATTGACTAACTGCCTCTTTCCCACAAGATTTATATCAAATAAATTATAGACAAAATATATTTTCCATCCAACATGCCTACTTTGGATTTATGCTCTTATAAGTCTGATGCTTTGACAGAGAGAGAGAGAGACAATCCTGTTCTTATAAGATCAAACAAAGTATCCCTACACACCTGTATCATATAACATCCATTGATTTGAATGTGCTCTCTGTAATAGGAAAGAGCTTGTCACAATTGATAAGTTCTGCAAGCAATTAAAATCAAATCATTGTATTCAAATACAAGAAAGTCAATCACATTTCCTGACTGTATATTAATATTTATAAATTGAGCCCTTCTTCTGTTTTAATTATTGTTTATGATATAATCACTCAAGGTATTATGTTGATACATCTTTTCTTGAATAATTTGTAAAATCTGTGGCACTGGTTCTGATGAATTGCGCTGCATTGTATAAAAAATCCTCTGCCAACATGGATGGCAAATCTTGTCTGATGCTTGTAACTAAAACAAAAAAAAAATATCTACTGAGCAACATTTTCAATAAGTATAATTTATGGGATTAATTATTTAATAGTTTTATATGAATATTTCAGTAAAAGAGGGGGCCTGCATTCAAATATAACTGTTTTACACAACTAGTAAAACATTTACCAGGAATAATAGGGTATTTTATTGACATCATCATGCTATTTAAATGTGATAAATGGGTAGCAGCTAGCATTATGTAATTATCATATTAAAGTTGTGAACTGTAGGTCCATTGCCAAGCAGTGTAAGAAATAGTGTTAGTTTCAATATGCAAAAAATTAATCATATGAGTGAGTTAAAATGAGCAGATGCAATATTGGCATTGTTTTTTGTCTCGTAAGTATAATTAGTTTGTGTATGTTTACCTGGCTTGTGTATGTTTATGTGGTTATGTTTGATTCACTTTCTTGTTCAGAACTGCTACTCAGTAAATGAGACCGTATATGATGTAAAGAACGTCCACAACCAACACAATGATTTTGGTGACCAACTGTTTGTATTGGTACTCCATCTCGCAAATTGTTCCAAGCTCATTCAATTAAAATCCAGCAGGCATGACAAACTACACTACCACTTTGAATCTGCAACAAATGTAATAAGATATAAGCATATCCCTTATTACTATAGGATATAGGTACTAAGGGAGGCGATTGTTTTAAGTTATGGTCCTGAGTCTTAATTAAAATGTATAAGTGATTATAAAATAAGGAAATAGATTCATAAAAACTAAAACCTTACCTGATACCTCCGATAGAGCATTCCATTGTTGTATTAATGAACGGGGGTCTTCATTATCAATAGAATGTCTCCGCATTCGAAAGACATTCACCATTCCGATATTTTTATAAAAAGATCCAAATCAAATGCCCTTAATCCTTATGGTTAGTAAGGTGGTAAAACAGCGAAGAAGTAGCAAATGCTTATCGTAAAACTTTTGAATTCACTGTTTTCTGTTACCGCGCGTTTATTTTTTTTAATAAAGTCCACAGGCGACAACTGAAACTAGAACTACGCAAGCAATTGACATTTGGTAAATGTCGAAAACTAGTAATCGATTATTATCGATAGTATGTAGCACAATGTTTAATCGTATAAAAATATATATGACATGCTGGCTTAAAGAACCATTAATAATTTGTATATATGAAATAGTAGTATTCTTTAATGGATATAATAAATTATTAACTGGATTATTGCATAAATAGCCATTTTTGTAACCAAATCGATAACGAGTATCGATTCATTCGTAGTTATTTTGAATTTATCTTACCCACACTAGTTTTAAATGATACATCGGAAGTCGGTTAATGTTAATTCATAATTAAAATATTATTTGTTTATTGTAAAGTTCCCACAATGCAATTACTACATTGAAATAAATGTAGCAATTTAATATAATGGTTCACGTATTTATTTAGCTTGTCCGCGGTGTTTAAAATAAAAAAGTATTTTAAGCCTGAATCTGGCATTGTCCTTTGAATATAAAAAAAGATGATTGGTGAAACGTAACAGGCCCAATTAAAAATCAAAAGCAGAAATGAAAATACTTATTTTGAATTTAGCGTACCAACCCACAAAAGCTAGAAAGCGGAAACCAAATTGAGCGGAATCTGATTGTAAAACAACAATCTGTTCAAGTCTGATAAAATAATATACGTATGAATCAACATACACAGAAGGATAATGAATAAAAAATATAATAAATGTTAATTTTTTTTTTGTTATGTATTAATTTTGATGGTAAATGCCGCTACCATGTTAAGTGCGTTTACACCTTGCGCCCATAGTCAACTATAGGTATTTCTCCGTTAATTTCACGCACACATAAGCGACCAAAGCTGTGTTCGTAGAGCTGCCGCATGCCGCGCCGCGCCGGCTCGCTATACAGTCAGCTCAACCAACTTTGATCCGTGCGCTTCAAAATTCTAATATTCATTTGAAATGTAACTTATGATTTTATATATTGGAAATATAATATCATAAAAATATTTTATTTGCATTATAAGTAGACAAATATTACTGTGCAAGCAATGAACAATGCAAATTTAGATACTAATCATATTTTCGTTATTATTACATTGTTAAGTTGCATTCAAATCATGATTCGTCGTTTTATTAATCATTTCGTGTTCGAGCACATGAATAGAGTTAGGGGCCTTACAACCCCTTACAATTACGAAATATATTTAATTTTATATTACAATACATAACATAATTTAGCCTCGGAATAACATCCCATTATATTATCTGAAACATAATTTATACTCACTACAAAGTCATTGTAGGTAATAAAAAAAGATATATATATTTTACTACATTTATGTGGGCCTTAGTAAAGGTTCAAGTTAAAGGCAATGTATTATTATTAGCAATAAGTCTGACATCGACATTTATCTTTTAAGACTTGAAATCACGATGTCAAATAAAAACACGACAAATTCTACGCGAATAATAAATTTGCGAATGTCATGACATTCACTAATGAGTTTCGTATTTTTGTCAACTTTATAACTAGTTAGGAAATTCTGCGCTCATTTGTTTAACAAGAACTAAGATAAAATGCATTTGCAAAAATAGAATTTGTTTGAGTAGTATATTAAATGTTACTTCTAATAACTCGATGAACCAATGCAATGTTGTAAACATTGAATAAGAATTTATTATTATCAGCCTGTAGCGTGCCACTGCAGGGCAAATGCCTCTCTTTCCGCCTTCCATGCATTCCGTTCAAGGGCTTTATATGACCAATCCTTCCAATAAGCATCCAATTCATCTCGCCATCTGCGTCTAGGTCTTCCACGTAGTCGACGGCTCTTAGGGACCCATTTCGTGGTGATCTTCGGCCACATCTCATCTGGTATGCGACACCTATGTTCAGCCCAGTCTCACTTCAGTTTTCTTCCACTTTTCGACCAACGTCGGTTAGTCTAATAAAAATTGAGATATTCAAATTATCGGCAAAATTCGGTGACAATACACAGTATTTTATACAGAAGCACCCCATCGAAAAGTATTTGAATTTTCTTTAGTTATGAAGATGATAATCATGGTATTAGCGCATAGACTATACAGGAAAAGGAAAGTGCAACGCTTCCTACTGCTTTCACTTCCTGACCACTGAATGAATATTTATTTACACTCACAGAACGCGGTGTACTCACAATATGCAACGCAAAGTACGGTTATTCCAGTCATTTTATTTTTCTATATCTTATAATTATGGAACTTAGCTGGCGGCAAGAATTAAGAAATATAATATGGAGGCTGTAAGAATATTGTCGATATTTACATCTGTATCTGTATCTGTATCAGCCCATATACGTCCCAACTCCCACTGCAGGGCACGGACCTACTCTACAATCGAGAATACGATTGAGAGTTACGAATCGAGAATACGATATTTACATGGTGTATAGTTTTTATTGATAAGAAAAGTAGAATGATATATCGTACTGAAGACATGCTGTACCACATTAAAACTCAAACCCCAAACAATTATTGAGGCACTATTGCCGCTGTCATATCGAAATTTAACCTAAAGTATTAGTAGAATAAGTGAGCTAAGAGTAAGGTTGCCGGTAATCCTATCGCTTATGGTAGAATATTCGTCCAATTCGGACCACTACACAGGAGCGTTACTCTACACTCGACACGAACTTCGAATGATCGGGCGTTGAATACAAAATACGATCATTTTGTAAAGTATGTAGTCATATTCGTACAGTTTTACGTCCGATTTTCGAAAATTCGTCGTCGGGTCGTACAGAGTAACCCCCAGGACGGGAGACCAAACCATTCAATCTGTGTATATCTGGAGTCTGGTAGCCAGCAGTTTCTCATATCCTTGGAGTGACAAATATTGTTTAGAATGCAGCTCGTTTCGATACAAACAACAAGCCTTAGTGAAACGGTATTCTAGAATGAGCTGACCTAAATAGTCACTGAGTAATATGAAACTTAATTAACTATTTTGTATGTAGGTCCGTGGATGTAAGCGAGATATTGTGATATTTTATACAGGCAAATAAAACTTTTTTGTATTCATTTTTATTTCTAGTGAAAATAGGGTAAATAGATAATGTAATTGATCAATTGATAATCAATCACCACGCACTAAAACGGTGAAGGAAAAAATCGTGAGGAAACCTGCATACCATAGCGATTCATAAGAATTTCTATGGTATGTAAGTCCGCCAACCCGCACTAGGCCAGCGTGGTGGACTATATGGCCTAACCACTCTCAATCATATTCTCGATTGTAGAGTAGGCCCGTGCCCTGCAGTGGGACGTATATGGGCTGATACAGACAGATAATGTAAGGCATTGAGAGAGGTACGGACTGAGATAGAAATTAAATCCTGTAAAAGTCTTACTGCAGGTCATCCACGCTTCATTAGAAATGAGTCGGCTGAGCAGGAGTAGTAGGTACCAAGTAATTTATTAATTCCTTTGAAATTGAAAGAAAAAAAGTTAGGACTGAATGATATTTCCAGCGAAACTGCACAAACATTTTGACTGCATGATCAATTTGGCAAAATAGCCTCACTATGTATGAAGTGCGTGGTGGCCTGTTGGTAATCGCACCAGACGCGGCTGCCAACATGTTTATTCTGGTCGCGGGTTCAAATGTCAGGACAGACCTCTGACTTTTCTAAGTCATTTGTATATTGATAGTCAATCACCAGTGGGTAATAGACCAAAAAAATAACTGGAACTAAATGATGTTTAACATTTAAATGGATTCAATTAATTATTTTTATTTTCATTTCACATTAATTTTCTTTCTCAAATCGTTGATTGTGTAAATATCTATAGTTTCTGCGTAAGCGTAGAATGTAGGCAGGAACTAGGTAAAAAGTCAAAGTTTAATCTCGAAACAAATAACAAATATTATTTTGACCGTGATAGTTCAGCGACCTCATATTTTGCATTGCTGGCATTGAGATGAATATTATATTTAATTTAATTATTGTTTATATCTTGGTCATAATCTTGATATAAACGAGTGGTTTATTGTTTCATTGTTTGAGAAATAAGAGGTAGGTATACATTTATTTGTAGACTCGTGGTTGCCTCAGTCTATCCAAAGGGCCTTATTAATAAATTAAGATGAGCGAGGGATTAACTTTAGTCCAAAGCTTTTGAATTTTAAATTTTTAAAATTACCTAAATGGTCAAAGGTTGATGAACAAGAAAAACTTGTATTTTTTAAGCTACAAAATAATTTTAAATTAACAGCAATGGTAGTTATTTGTTACTTTCGGGTTTTTGAGGTTTAACTAGTAAATTCCGGACGCAGGATGGGAGTTTCTCATATTGTCATTTGACAGGGCTATTTTTAAAATGACTGCACATTTCTTTTATTGAACTCAAAAGAATAATACTGACTAACGCATGGTGAAAAATATTAATATTTACACATAATGAGTCATTTATTTCCATTCACAATATTCTAATCAATGATCGAATTACACTGGACATCTTTATTCAAAGATTTGAAAACCTATTTTACTTGTCGAATTTTTTAACTTCTTCGCTCAAACTTAAAAAAAAGTAGGAAGTATTTTGTTTTGCGAAAATCAAAATAATTTCAAATGACATGAAATGAAAAATGGAATGGACTATGACTAATTTATGATTTCGAACCGTCTAGTAAAATTGGAACACTCTAAGGAAAATAACTCTGTTTTTTTAATTCTTAGACTTCCTGAGGCCGAATAGATAGAGAGAGAGAGAGAGAGAATGAATAGTAAAGATGGATAGTACTTTAAGGCCGAATTATACAACTGTCAAAATAAAAGATAGGCAAATTAAGAGAAACTATTTTTTTGATTTTCCGCGTAAGTAAAATTTAAGATGATATTTTTTTAGGACAGAACTGTGTATGATGATAAATAAATCTTGTCCATTTTTCTTGCCAAGTAACGATTTGTTTCTAGGCTATGGTTAACTGCAGACGATTGCGCATAATTGTCTCTGTACGCTGTTTAAACAATAATTACAGGCAACATTTGTTTTCTACTACGCATATTAAACATTGTTGCTGGTATTGATTTATGGATAGATTTTTTTGTACTTCTAGTTGTATTTATTTAAACTTAGGAGCATCTACAGAATATTATGCATAATCATTCTGTATCAGCCCATATACGTCCCACTGCAGGGCACGGGCCTACTCTACAATCAAGGGTACGATTGAAAGTGGTTAGGCCATATAGTCCACCAACATATAACATAATATTCATTAATATACATGTGTGTATCTGTTTTAAATTATATAGAGTAGTAAATGATAAGCCATTGTCATAATCATGATATAATTGACTTTTTTATTAAAAATAATTATAAATTATTTAAACACACTCTTTTTTAAATTGTAAACATAACAGGGATATGTTCTAAGCAACAAATCTGAATTGAAATATTATATCATTGAATAAATAATACACGAGTAATGAAATCTATTTCTGAATTATTACATAAGCGAGAGGATACTGGTATTATAATATAAATTCAAATTAACATTAAAAGGAAACAATGTTAAACCTATGTCAATAAAAGATGTTGTTTTTATAAGGTAAAAAATACATTTGTCTTAAAAAATAAACTGCTGAATTAGACGATAGGTGTGATTGACGACTACAAAGATTGTTTTTACGTTTAGATTGCTGTTATTTTTTGTAATAAATTGTCAGGTTATTAGCGGTTTTTTTGCCTGGCTGTAAATTTGTTCTGTTTGTAAATTGTTGTGTTTTGATGTTAGAATATTTTGATCGGTCGTGGTCTAGAATAGGTTGGCATGATTTGAGGAGTAAAAACTATTAGAGGTGGTAGGTATTGGGTCCCAGATTATACATATGTTTTCACTCTTATTACAATGTATTGCATAGTTTTCGAAAAAATAATTAAAATAGTTACTAACCTCAAATCACATATTAGGTAAAACGGAACGTAATTATGGACGATTGACAATCAATTCACTAATAACATGTCAAATAAACCTAATAAACGGAACGTAAATACGGCAGTTATTAAATAATTTATAAATGTTCTTTTGTTTTATTTGTTTTTTGACAACCTTGTTAAAAGTTAAAACAAATTATGTTCCGATGGAAAATTAAGGATAAAATAGGTCGAATTTGTTCCAAAACTGACTTAAGTCACCCTGTCTTCACGTAGTCTTTTGGGGAACTTTTTATGAATGCTTTTTGTTTTATTTGTTTATTATCAACTTAGAAAATATGTTCCGGTGGTAGTTAGTATAACACCTTTGCGCGTAAAATAGGTCGACTTTGTCCCAAAACCGACTTAGAGCACCCGTATTTCACGTAGACTTTTGGGTAATACCCCTAGAGTGTTTATAAAAAGCCGGAGGCGCGGAGGGAGAGCAGCCCCCGCCCGCCGTAACTAAGGATAGGTGACCGTGCGAGCCGTAGCGGCTGAGGCTGGTCGCCGGAGGCGACCAGCAAGCCGAACCTGCGGAGGTTAGCGTGGGTGCCTATCCTTTGTTACGCAAGAGCGAAGGGGCTGCACTTCCCGCAGCGCCGGAGTCGTTGAAGAAGCAACTTTTATTTTGACAACAAGTATTTTGAGGTTAGGCTACTTTAAGTGGGTTTTCTCAGGAATGGTGCGTTACCTTTTCATGGGAGTGGTACCCGGGGTTTAGGGCACTCCCCCCCTACCCCCTCCACCCCCTACTTACCCACAATTCGTACCAACGTATTCTAGACCTCATCCCGAATTAAAAAAAAATAGATAAATACCCCCATGAGTATGTAAAATATACTCTGTGGTTCCATCTTTGAAAACATCTGTGAAATGAGGGACCGTGGGTTCGATTCGCGCACCGAGACAAATGTAAGTGAACCACAATTCTTTGCATAATGGTTTCTTAGATTTACGCGAATGTTACACATTGAAATAAGACTATTATTTATGGATTTTATCGCGAATTTAGTTAATTTTTTTACATTTTTGACTTCTCGACGCGTTTCGATTACTTTACAGCTTTCGTGGTCACGGGGCGGACTGAGGTATTAGTCGTCCGCTCTGTGACTGTTACAATTCAACTACCCTTATTTTACAATTGTTAAATTAAAAAGTTAATTTTAATTAGTTAGTCTGTATTTGCGATCTGATTTACGCAGAAGGAGCTCACAGTGTTAGTGTGGGCTCATGAACGCCACGCCTAAAACTCGAGCATCCACAAACCTGCTGAGTACTCCGCGACATCACTCTGCTGCATTTCGTGGTAGTTTTCTCTTCGCTGCTACGAAGTGCTGGAACTCCTTACCACCACCGTTACATAAACTCCAATGTAAGTTTGGTTTTAAAAGCCATGTGAAGAAATATCTACTCGAGTTGCAGAAGACTGGCTATTAGGAGCCGGTGTCAGGAATATTAAGCGAACTATGTGGTCTACCCTAGACTTACCTGTTTTTGCAAACGTTCTCAGCTTGCATTTCTTTTTTTTTCTTTTTTTTTTGCCCATACTTACTAAACCACTTTGAGTAAATAATAAATAAAATGGAATTGAATTATATATATATATTTAATTTTTAGTTTATTTTATTTTTAAAATATTAATCGTGTACTTTAGTTTTGTTATTATTTGTAATATTATGTTTTGTTCTAATGTTTTGATACATTTTTTGTTGAATTACGAGTTACAACTGTGCGTCATCCGAGGTTTGAGTTGAAAATCAGCGTTGTGGATACTTCCACAGCATTATACTGAACTCTAACCTTTTTATGACAGCACTGGAATATTGGATGCGATCTATACAGACACACGTTATTAATATAGTTTCTAATTATATGTGTTATATTAGTTGTTATTTGTTGTTTAACTTCCAATTGAATAATCTTTAATCTAATATGTGTTCTGTCCTGCATTGTGTTGTATACTGTCCTGTCATGAATAAAATAGTTCTTTCTTAGTTTCTTTCTTTCTATCTTTCATTCTTTCAGTGTCTTGAGGTCTGGCAGTTGGTCTTTTGGGTTCCGATTTAATTAAATGTAGTATTGGATCCCGTGCTTGTGCAAGCTTCAAGCCATCTTCTCTATTGAAATTTGGATGTTTTTTAATTTCAATAGCCTCGCGAAACATCCTGGGCAGGAAACGGTGTTCTTAAGCGAGGACTTGGGGCTGGTCAAAGCGGAGGTAATGCTTGGAGCCTTCTTCTATGTGTTCAGAATATTCTATATGTTTTATCACAATTCTTTGTTTCGGATCTGGGTGTTTGCGAGATCGATAAGTCTGTCGTAGTTTCAGACACCCACCACACAAGATGCATCCTTGTGTGGGTCAGAACTATGTATTACAGTAGGATTTGCTTCTAATTTATTTATTTTAACTCTATGATCGCGGTGATAACATACTGGGAAAATATGTTTGTTTAGTAGTTATCTTTATTTAATCTTTCCTTTTTTCACTGTTATTTATTTTTTATCTCATTTTATGTAGTACAGCTACATTGTATTGCAGCATATAGCTGAATGAGGGATCATTG
Organism: Hyles euphorbiae; assembly: GCA_023078785.2. NCBI lineage: Eukaryota > Metazoa > Arthropoda > Insecta > Lepidoptera > Sphingidae > Hyles > Hyles euphorbiae. The sequence goes on from CM041040.1 coordinate 6,195,728, forward strand.
ATGACATTGACACATATTTTTAGTATGATCATGATCGCTTTGTATGTCTATACAATGGTTTTTATGTTGGCCATGAAATAAAACATGTTCTTTCTTTCAACCGAGTGTTGTTCAATCGTCAAAGTGACGTAATAAGCCGTATATATGCCTAGTTCTATATTCCATAACTAAGCCTTAAAGAATATGGTGTACACATTGTGCTGGAAACCACTCAAAACGTCCTAGTATTTTTTTATTGCAATAAATGGCTAGACGAGCATGGTAATCGATACGATAGCTCATAGACAGTAGCAAAACCAAACAACACTGAATTACGAGGCAAAGCTTGATGCTGCGCTCGCCATCCTGAGACATAAGTTATTATGTCTCAATATGTCCAGTAGTTACTCTGGCTAAAATATCCTTCAAACCGAAACACACCAGTGCATTTACACTGCTATTTCGCGGGAGAAGACGCGAGAAATAGACATTGCGGAGGTACCTACTTAGGCGGCCTCTCACATTTGAGAGATCCACCAGCAGTAAAAAGTAGTAGTTTTAGTAATGAGCAGTCGTAGTTCCATAAAGTCACGGCACATAAGTAAAGTCCCGACTAAGTTTTACCGCCTTTAATTCGAGTGTTAGTCATTGAGGTTTAGTCGGTGTGCTGGTATATTTGATGAAGAGAACAAAGCTGGTCACAGTATCAGCGTGCGGAAATACAATAAGCGTGCCGGGTTGTAAGGCCATTGACACTGGCAAAATTATTATCTCACTAAAAAGGAATGGACGGAAAACTTAACTTATTTACTTATTCTTCGATTGAGCTAGCTAATGGATATGTGCTAATTTAATTTTAACTTACGATAAACGCTAAGGCGTTGCCCACACAGATAAACGTTGATTTCCGAATTGTGACAACAAGCAACTCGCAACTAGTTGCTTACATAATATAAATTGAAGTAACTATGTACGTATACATGGCAATTGGCAACTATAGTTATGAATTTTGATAATCGAAGTGAATTTTCAGTTTCTGCATTCGAAGATTAAATCAGTTTCATATTGACGCAACTAGCAATCGTAAAATTTTTACTAGTTGTGTCAAGTTGTTAGTTTCCGCAATCGGCAATCGCAAGCGATTTTATTCCCTCCCCTGACCATGACGTATTATTTGACTTTGTATTTTGAAAGTTTATTTACAGTCGCAGCAACAGAAAACTCGGCTTTTTTGCTGCTGCAACGGGCAATTTATGTCGGAAAAATAGTAAAATGTTAACAGTTTAATCAACTTAAATGGTTGTGTCTGCACGGCGCCTAACAATGAAGTAAAAAATTTATGTAAAATTATAAACGTAAAAAAGGTGCGAATTCTGTCATTGTTTTTTTTGGCATTTAACATGTTTCCTAAAGGTTATGTTTTGTTTAAGATTTATGACTAGTTAATTCAGCGGCGTGCACAGGATTATGTCACTGGGTATGCGGCGGAGTACTCGGTCACAAAAACTTTTTCTTTTATAGTTTTTTAGCATTGCCACAGCCACGCGACGGATCTCTAAGTCAGAAACCATGCCAACATAACAAGTGTTAGATGTACTACTATTCATGTCCATCTTCTACGGCAACGCAGACAAAACAGCGATCGATAATCGCTGCGGAAGAAATTCTAATAAGTAGAACAAACAAACTCACCTAGTCGGTATCAATTTTCACATACTCAAGGTTCCGGTTAGTTGAGATTACTATACCTGTAAATAAACGTAAGATTTCGGCCACCTCATTCATTCATTTGATAAATATACATTTTTAACACAAACCTCACAATCAAATAACATTTGAAAAAGTAAACAAACACACTAGTAAAAGCAAATGACTACAATGAATACACACTTTCAAATGATAAAATGAAAAATCTTTTAAGAAATCTATTTTTTTTACAAACATACTAGTATAAAATAAGTAAACAATGCAAAAACACATAAAAAAGCAAAATGGCCCCCGCGAAACACAAAACATTTCTATTTAAACAAATAAAACCTTACTAACCAAAATATTAGATTTGCGCCTATTAATTTTACTCGGATTATAGGCAACGAACATTCCCGATCACTCCCGACAACTGCCGAACTTCCGAGGCCTGCCGCAGGAGTCGCGGCTTTCAATATTCATGGGTGTGTGCGTTCGCGACTGTGCACGGACACCAAAATTACTACACACATGCAAACAAATGTCATGCGGGACGCGGCGGCATGACTTGGTTGATTAGGTACATTATTTTGCTTTGCAGCGCCGCGCTTGCTTTTCGCGTGGCAAACATAATGTTTGCGTGATTGCAAATAGGTGCTATTTATAAAATATTAGGCGTTTTTAAGTTATTATATTTTGTTTATTCATTTATTTACTATAAATTAAAGTCATCTAAAACGTACGAACGTTATAATAAAATATCTGTGAATGGCAAGTAAAGCACTGCATTTCTGCCTACAAGGAGCGCACGCCCCTGCTAGTTATGAATTTGCCGGCAAAAAATAGTTTATTTATATACCTATATGTAAATCTACGGGATTCAAAAAGTGTTTCTTGAATTAAAATTATCTATTTATTATATATTTGGAACACTAATAGCACATCCATAACATATTATTATATGAAATGTAACAATTAAACAATGCTATATACTCATAAAATATGTCATGGGTAGGAACTACGCGAAACTTTTCGGTCTCACAAACACCCAGACCCGAAACAAACAAATATTTGTCTCGGTACCTACAGGAGTCAAACCCGCGGCCTTTCGTTTCACATCCGGCGTCTAACCAACTGCGCCACGGAGGCTGTTATCGTTGATCTTATTTTATAACTGGTATGCAGAAGTACCATTAATTGCCACCCACTGTTTACCGAGCCTGTTTCCGTGGCAAAATATGATAGGGGTCAACTTACCGCGATGTCAGGCATAAATTCCAATCCCGAGCAGTCATATGAGATTTGTCAAACCAAAAAATATCATAGAAAGTGCATTGTTGGTCTGGGATTCGAATACATTACCCCATAGTACAGACTACAACTATACCAATGAGTAACATTTATTTGCAAATATAGATTTATTTTCGATTTACACGAGATCTTGCCTAGAAGTAAGGGAGGTAAATGTTTTATGGGGGACTCTAAACACCAATTTAACTGTATGAATAAATTATGTGATAATGTCACAAATATTCCTATAATTACCTATCGTATTATAGTTCATCTAAACTCTGTTGGAAGTGGCGAAATTTGGAACTAAAATTAAAATTCAAAACATAACTATTTAGAGGATTGTTTGAGGTATTATAAACAATAAGCATTTCAACTTAAAATCGATAAATATTAACATGTCCTTTAAAATAAAAAGTGAATGCAGAAGGAGAAAAACTGTTTTTAGTGTTTTCACAACAACGGTGTGACAATAACGCATCCGGACGTCAAAAGATCCTTGACTATCTATAATATATTAAACCAGTGGTAGGTCTCTAATATGTGAGAGGCCGCCTGTGTAGGTACCATCGCAATGTCTATTTCTCGCGCCAAACAGCAGTGTAAATGCGCTGTTGTGTTCCGGATTAAAGGGAATTGTAGCCAGAGTTATATCTCAGGATGACGAGCGTAGTGGTATTCCAAGCATCGCTTTGTAATTCAAGGTGTTTTGGTCTTACTACTGTTCATGAGCGGTCGTATCGCTTACCATTAGGGGAACGGCATGCTCGTCTCGCTATTCACAGCTATAAAAAAAATAACTAAGGGGATGCAATTTAAAAAAATCTTTGCTCATGTTTATCATACAGTGCATGCGGACGAAAACGAAGCCAGGTGGTAGTTTTAAGTGACTTCAGACACTTTTTTTGTAGTTTTTTATCGTCATATTTGGGTGGTAGATTTTCCTCAATTAATAATGAAAACCCTTTTATTTTTAAAGACGCTATGGTACGCAAAGGTAAAAAATATTATTTAAGCAAAAACCATGGATTTATCACCCAAATACGAGGAATATAGGGATATATCATATACGAGGATATTTTAATTTGCATTATGTTTGTAGTCACTACTAAGTCAAACTACCACCCGGCTTCGTTTTCAATCGCAGTCTCGACTTACAAGTCATAAATATCTTGACATAAGTCTAGCACAAAATGTGTTCTTCTGCTTTATAGCCATTGGTTACATCGTGCATAATAACATTGTTATTAAATAGATATTATCTCTCTTTATTTTACCGAATTTGTCAGTTTTAGAAGAAGAAAAACATTACAAACCTGTTTTTTATGTGTTTAATTAAATGCAATATTTACATTTACAGAAACATTATTAGACACGATGTTAAATTGAAGAAATTTAAAATTTCCGAGACAAAACAACAATTAAATCGAAATAACGAGGATTTTATCAAGTAGAAACAAAATTGTGGTAATTAACTTATAACCGCATTCAATTCAGTGTTTAATGAGTAATATCTCCTTTGTTATTAAGCTTTAAATATTTTTGTACAAATTATTCACAGCTTTTAAATATTCATGAATATATTCATTATATTTTTGTCTAGTGGGAAGGTCTTGTTCTGCATTAAAACTCTTTGTTTTTTTGTGTCTAGTCTCGCGACAACTTCCCGAAATTCAAAGTCATACGTCGCATAATTTAAATGTGTTTGTTATTCTTTCAAATTCAGACCGTGTGCATGAAATATAGGTATTAAGAGGACAGGATGTATGTAACGTAGCTAAAATTATTTGAATTATGGGACGGATTGCGAAGATACAGCCGGGATATAACGGGACGGGACGAGAAAAGCAGCAAGACATCATACTGACTTTGATTATAAATAAACAGTACGTCAGATAATAAGTTGCTGATGTAGACTGGACTCAATAAATATCTGCATGAGGGCGAGGCCGGGCCGGCCCCTAGTCATAAATCATAATCTCCTACATCTGTACTGTAGTGCGATTCACGTAACTTTTTGACGCGCCGATCAAGTTGCGGTGCGGTTACAATTAAGTTTACGTTTTGGTACAAAATGGTATACTTGTAAATGTTTAGCTGCGCGTGAGCTGCGCGTGAGCTGCGCGCGAGCTGCGCGCGAGCTGCGCGCAATCTGCGCGTCAACTGTACGTCAGACGTATGAAATTTGTTTGACATTGACATATAGGCGCAGCAGTAGAATAAACTAAAGCGTTCGCGTGACGCGAACTTGACATGAGCGTATTACGAGAATACGAAAAGGGCTGTTTTGATCGAAACTTAACCGCAACTGCACTGCAGCTGAACTTATATTACGTGAATCGCCCTGCTGATGTGGACTTGTTGTTGTTCTTTCAAACGAAGGTCAAACGATGAAGGTGCCATACCTTCATGATTTTTTGCATAAAAGTTTATTGGTCGGAATGTCAAGGGCATTTTTTGTAAAAAAAATGCAAGGTTCCTAAGAAATACACTTCAGTCTAAATTAAATACAGGAAAAAACAGGTCAAAACCGCAGGGTTCTGTTACTTTTGTAACAATATAGTTTTGAAACTTTTCCGTGCTCGATTATAGTGCGGTGTCTACAAAACGCACTTTTCATTTCAGTTAGGGGATAGATTCCGGGTTCCACTTCTTCATTGTTGGTTTATATAACTACTGACGAAAACCTTTGCATAAAACTATATTTTTTCTGAGTGTTTTCTATGAAAAATTTCCACAACAATAGGACCATGATGGTTATGTTGTGGTTCGACAGAATACTAATGATTAAACCTTTGTTGCAGGTTCGAAGATAATTTTAAGGAGCATAAATGGCGATTTCCGTTCTGGACAACTGACGGCCATTTTAGGTCCCTCTGGTGCTGGGAAGAGCAGTTTATTGAATATTTTAGCCGGCTACAGGTAAGTTTACCTAACCCCTTAAAAAAAGTTTAAAACTTAATTTACTGATGTATAAATACACCCAATAAATATACTCAGCAGACACATACATACTTCTGACCCCACATAAAGTTCAATTATGTTGTATCGTGGATAATAATAATAATAATAATAAGCCCCCTAAAGTCCAACCGTACGTCCAAATCGACCATCTGATTTACGTGGGGGGCGGACACGTCACAACAGCTACTTTGACGGCTAACACGGCAACGGCAACCCATTTTATGGAGATTTTATGGAAAACCAGTCAAAGCGATATAATTTACGGTCGCTGCCCGGGGGTCGCCGGGGCGCATCTGGAGCCGACGCTGGATGCCACAGTATGCGAACCGTTGGCGACGGGGGACTGAACAGGCGGGTTCCCCTCGACAAATATACGACAGCCGAACCATCATCGTCATCATCTCTACGCTCATCTGTCTCACCCTCTGATGGTTCTCTATTCTCGAATATCCCATCACCTTCCTCGTCTAATAGTTTATTCCGATCTCCTAACTCATCACCATCTTCTACTTATTCATCCCGATCGACAAAGTCAGCGGCTGTTATGCAGGAGGCGCATGCCACCAATTCTGCATCCACTGCTGGTCCTATCCGTGTGCGAAAAAAGTGGACTGAAGATATGAACCGATTCATTTGGCACACATACTTGACAATTACAAAGTGTGAAACAACACAAACTAATAATTATCTAGAATCTCTACACATGCAATTTAACAATAAATATCCGGAAATGCAAGCAACGCGACAACGCATAGGCGATCAAAGGAGAGCTATCATAAGAAGTAATTTGCTATCACAAAATACTCTAGAAGAAATACGCTGTGAAGTTACACATCAAATAGAAAGTAATTCCCACCCAGTAAAAAACCACCTTCTCAGACCCAACATAAATACACCCACAATCTCACAAAACACGCCGGTAACTAACACTCGAATGAAGTGGTCTAAAGAAATAAATGACGAAATTATTCTCTGTTATTTAGAAGTAACTGAATTGGAAAGAAACAAAACGGCTTATCGTAAAAAGTTATATGATCTATTTGTAAGCAAACATCCCCATCTTTCACACCTCACAGAACAGAGACTCGCAGATCAAAGAAGATTACTCTTTAATAATAAAGTACTTGAAAACAGGATTAAAGAACTAAAAACCCAAACAGAATTGAAGCTTTCAAGCAGATTTAATCAGTCTCTGACTTATCAGGAGTTATCTCGTACTGAACCAGAAACTACCGAACATGTTTCATTTACAAACACCGACCTTGAACCTAGAATAGACTTTACACCCTTACGACAGGATATATTAGAAAATAATATACAACCAGACACACAAAAATCCACACAGAGACCTACAAATATTGAAAATAACCCAACAGGAGTTCCTAATAATGCAATAGATTTTAACCTTATAGATAAAGAATTTAATAACGCCATATCACAATTCACTCATACCGACCCGGAAGAAAGACCTTACATACCTAAACAACATTCATCACGCAGATTATCACAGATAGTTCAATACCTTAATAGTTCATTAATACCGAAACATTTATACGAGGGATTAGATTTTCGCACATTACACACAATTATTTACGCAGCAGCTTATACAGCGGCATCTTGTAATGGTACCAAATTTAACTCAAATAGAAATCATAGAAATGTAGAAAGAAAACCCTTTTGGCAAAAAAGAATTCAACACCGAATAGAAAAATATAGACTAGAAATAGGAAGACTCACTCAATATATATTAGGTAACAGAACAGAAAGAATCTTAAAAACTGTAGACAAAATAAAAATAAAGTATAAAACTCATTCACAGCACGAAGAACCAAATAAAGAACCACAACATTACTTGGATACTCTTAAACAAAAATTAAATGCAGCGTCAAGCCGGTTAAAAAGATATGTTACTTGCACGAAAAGAAAGCAACAAAATTTAATATTTAATAATAATGGGAAGTTATTTTACAGAACGTTGGGTAAAAACCAACAAAACAGTACACCATATCGCTCCAAATTACCTTCACCACAACATCTACAAGAGTTTTGGTCTAACATCTGGGAAAATCCAGTGCAGCATAATACAAGCGCTGACTCTCTCTGTATCAGCCCATTTACGTCCCACTGCAGGGCACGGGCCTACTCTACAATCGAGAATACGACAAGCGCTGACTGGTTGCCTAAAATTACTAATACCGAACACATAGACCAAATGAGTTTTCATAGTATATCTTTAGATAAAGTAACACAAATAATAAACCGTACACACAACTGGAAAGCGCCAGGGACCGATAAGATACACAATTTCTGGTACAAGAAATTGACTTGTACTCACTCGCTCATCCACTACCATATTACACAGTTTTTATTATCACCACAAACCATACCCGAATTTATAACGCGTGGAATTACGTACATGTTGCCAAAAAGTTCAGATCATGAAAACCCAGCCAATTTTAGACCTATCACATGTTTGCAAACAATATACAAAATAATTACAGGATGTATTAGTGATGTCATATATCAACACCTTGAAGAACATAATATCTTAGCAGAGCAGCAAAAAGGATGTAAGAAAAATAGTCAAGGGTGCAAAGAACAGTTAATAATAGACTCAGTAGTTATGAAACAAGCACACACTAAAAATAGAAATATTCATACCATGTATATTGACTACAAAAAGGCCTTTGACTCAGTACCCCATAGCTGGCTAATCCAAGTATTAGAATATTACAAAATTCATCCTACACTAATAACTTTTTTGGAAACAATAATGTCGCAGTGGAACACCAAATTAAACGTTAGTCTCAATAATACATCAATAATTACGAATTCAATTAAAATACAGAGAGGCATTTTTCAAGGAGATGCGCTTAGTCCGTTATGGTTTTGCATAGCTCTCAATCCCCTATCTTAACTATTAAATAAAACCGCCGCTGGATTCAATCTGAAACACAATAACGCAAACCACAATATTACACATTTGATATATATGGACGATATTAAGCTATATGCAGCAAATATCAAAGACCTTAAAAAACTTGCTGACATCACCCAGTCATTTTCTACAGACATACGAATGCAGTTTGGAGTCGACAAATGTAAAATCCAATCTGTTAACCGGGGTAGAATACAAGAAAATTCATACACTCTAGATTCAGGCGAATTAATAGAACCCATGGATGAAAATTCCACATACAAATACTTAGGTTTCCATCAGGCTAAATTCATTTTACAGAAACAGGCCAAAATAAATATGACTGAAAAATTTAAATCAAGACTAAACCAAATTTTAAGATCGCAATTAAACTCACGTAACACCATTAAAGCAATAAATACCTATGCCATCCCTATTCTTACGTACTCGTTTGGAATATTACACTGGTCCCAATCAAATCTACAGAAGCTACAACGAATAATTAATAACCTTCTAACTAAATACAGAAAACACCATCCTAAATCATGCACACAACGACTTACCTTAGCTCGCCGAAATGGAGGCAGAGGACTACTTGACTTACGCAACCTACACAATAAATTAATAACCAAACTTAGACAATATTTCCATAGTAAAGCCGAAAACATAGAACTTCATAAATTCATAGCCGAAATAGATAAAAAAATGACCCCACTTAACTTGCACGACAGAACGACCCAACCAAACCAATGCATTACCACCATACAGCATGAATTGGATCTGTGGTCTCAGAAGTCTTTACATGGAAGACACCTCGCCGATCTCAGCCAAACAAATGTCGATAAAAATGCATCGAACGAGTGGCTGCGGCGAGGAGAACTGTTTCCAGAAACAGAGGCATTTGTGGCCGCTATCCAAGACCAAGTAATAAATACTCGTAACTATCAGAAGTTCATTATTAAAGCTAGTAACCTCCCCACTGATCTGTGTCGACGATGCCACAGTGCATCGGAGACCATACAACACATCACCGGTGCCTGTAAATCTATTGCACAAACAGATTACAGGCATCGCCATGATCAAGTAGCCTCCATCATACACCAACACCTAGCATTCAAATACTCACTTATTAAAGATAAAACCGCTTATTACAAGTATACGCCTGCTACAATATTAGAATCTGCTCACTATAAACTCTACTGGGACCGAACTATAATTACAGACAAAACAATACATTTTAACAGACCAGATATTCTTTTATATGACAAAAATAATGGTACCGCATATTTAATAGATATAGCTATACCCAACACCCATAACCTTGCATCAACATATAATGAAAAAATTGCCAAATACATAGACCTATCAATAGAACTTAAAAAACAGTGGAATGTACATACAGTGAAGACAATACCAGTAGTCCTTTCTTCAACCGGCGTAATCCCCCATAATTTACATGATAGCCTCCGATTGCTTGGTATGCACAAGTTGTCTTTCATTCTTCTACAGAAAGCTACATTACTCAATACTTGTAGAATAGTGAGGAAGTTTTTATCAACAAACTAGCTAGTTATATATCTCATTTTCCTGCTTGGCCCAAAAGCCCGCGGAAAACTGATTTGCCCTACTGACGTGGGAGAATAAATTTAATATAAATAATAATAATAATAATACCCAACAGTCACATACATAGTCCTAACCCCACACTAAGATCGAGTCTTGTGTCGTGGGTATCAGGAACTACAAGAGACTTTTCGGTCTCACAAACACCCAGACCCGAAAGAAATATTTGTGGGCCACACAAACATTTCTCTCGGTGCGGGGATCGAACCCGCGGCCTCTCGTTTCACAGGCGGCGTCTAACCAACTGCGCTACGGAGGCTGTCAGGAAAAGGAGATATCAGGAACTATGAGAGATATTTCTGTCTCACAAACGCCGAGACTTCTGTCTTTGTACGGGGATCGAGTCTACGGCCTCTCGTTACACAGCTGGCATCTAACCGTCATTTACAATAACAATAATCTTAATTAATTAGTTTAATACATTAAGTAATGGTTACCAACCCGCACTAGGCCAGCGTGGTGGACTATATGGCCTAACTACTCTCAATCGACCACATGATTTTAGAGGAGGCCCGTGTTCTGCAGTGGGACGTATATGGTCTGATTCAATATAGTGCTATAATGGTTACCAGGGTAACAGGAGCTACAGGAGTGGTATCTACAAACGGCATGCCCCGGGACCTGCGGCAGTTCAGGAAGATATCCAGGTACATCATGCAAGAGGATCTCCTGCAGCCCTTCATCACGGTGCAGGAGGCGATGTCCATAGCCGCCGACTTGAAGCTCGGCAGCGAAATGTCACAAGAAACTAAAGCTGTTGTGGTATGTTACTACTCAGTACTGTTATTTCTAAAATGTTCATTGTGTATCATGTTCATTGGTTTATTGGGTAATAATTTATTTCTAAAAAATAATGTACGTACATACATACATTGTTAACAGTCAGTAAATATGTTTACAGATCATTATTAATTAAGTTTACATATCATCCTAGGTGTATTAACCTTGCCTTTCAAACTAGTAATAGCCTGTATCTTAAGGGAGAGTGTTAGCTCAAGACTTTATATTATAATTACAACAGTTTATGGACCGTGTTGAATGTACCGCATAGGGAAAGGAGAGAGGGAATTTAAAAAAGGAAAAACCCGAGAGAAAAGTTTATAATTTTTTATGGTTTATGTAGAAGTCATATATTGTCATGTACATAATACAATGTCTTGTCAGTGGTTTGATCTTCAACAGATTGTGAATAATAGGATCTTATGTTGCAATCCCAGGATAAGAAATCTTTGAAAGATTTGATTTGAGAAATATTTTGTCATCTAGTTTTATCCATACTGAATATTAATTGAAAATCACATTTTAGCTTTATTACAGTAGAGTCGGGTCTAAGTATTGTTGTATTATTTCAGGTGGAGGAAATAGTGCAGCTTTTAAGGCTAGGCAAGGCCAGAAACACGGCGTCAGAAAGACTTTCGGGCGGAGAGAAGAAGCGGTTGTCAGTTGCTTTGGAACTGCTCAATAATCCGCCTGTTATATTCTTAGATGAACCTACCACGTGAGTGCTTTACACATAACTTTTATTGTTAATAGCCTAAATCTTTCACGCAGTAAGTCATAGCCTATTTTCTGATGTAGTTATAATATTACGAATCTTGATCTATACTAATATATAAAATGAAGTTTTATTACCTCTAATCTCAGGAACGACTTGTTCGAATTGAAAAAATATTTTTGTGTTGCATAGGTCATTTTTCGAGAAATCGTATAGGCTATATATAATCACGCTTTGACCTATAGGAGAGAAGCAGTAGTGAAAAACCTATCAAGCACGAGGAAATTTTATTCGTGTCTCGTGGTCCGATTGGTCGATATTTTAAATTGGTAGTCGGAATTGAAAATGGTCGCCATCTTGTAAAGTGTATGTGCATCCGGGCGGAGCCGGGCCGGATCGCTAGTGCTTAAATAAAACGTATTAAGTACATAGCGTGTTGCATGGTGATATAAATCCATACATCCATCCATGCGTTCTTAAACTGCAAAACTCACAAAAATGAATATCTCGATCTGAAAATTTAATTAAGAATTTCAATGTTCAGAGCCACTAAACTAATGAGGTTGTTTCTAGCTGCTGCCGCATTGTATCTTAATACTAAATATATTTTCAATTTTCATGTGATGCTTATCTGTCTTGCGTCCACAGAATAAATATTGTATTAAACCTGTACGGTTTTACAATTTACACCGTACAAAACCTATAATATTAAATTCATCATTTCATGCACATTCTTTTAATGCGATGAATGGCGAGACGAGCATTCCATGCGCTTGTAGTTAAACTATATAACCCCTCGAGAATAGAAGCAAAACTAAACAACACCATGAATTATAGAACAATGCTTAGCAATCCACTGCGCTTGTTATTCTGAGATAAGATGTTAAGTTTTAATATGTCTAGTAATTACTGCCTACAACGTCCATCAAACCGAAACAGTAAAGTGCATTAAATAATTATTTTTTATGGCAGGGACATAGACATTGCAATGATACGTATCCAGGCAGCCTCTCATGTATGATAAACCTACCACAACTGACATCCTTACCAAAAAATCGCGAAGTCAAACCAGCAGTAGTTTGTAACTTACAAGATAATAGACATTCCATTGGTTCCAATCGCTATACTCTAATTTCGATATCGCAGAAAAACTTGTTTAATAATTACGGTCGGTGTTTTGCGAGCATTGACGTCACTATGTTTAAAACGCTGTAATTGCTTTATGTCAAGGTCCAATCAGTATTTGTTGGAGTTAGAGATCTGTATCAGGTCGGTGTAATCCTTGAGATTTTGCGTGCTACTTCAATAAAGGGATTCAGTACATATTTCTGTGCGATTGTATTTTTCCGCACGTATAGGTAAAATATCTGTATGTGTATCGGTTCTTATGCGTCCTACTACAGGGCAACATTTTCCGAAAGAACGATTAAGAGGTATGAGACCAAGGGTTATATAAACCACTACCCTGGCCTAGTGCGGGTTAGCTGACATTACATGCCATAGAAATTCTTACAAATCCGTATGGTATGCAGGTTTCCTCACGAAATTTTCTAACACCCTGATAGAATGCAGTGATTGACTATCAATATGTATACAAATTACTACGAAAAGTCGAGGTGGAACCTAGGATTTGAATCCGCGACCACCGTGCACCTGTAGCCAGCCGCCTCTATTCCGTTACAGGCATTACACAAAGCCTAAATGCTACGTATTTATTTTTTATGTAGTTTAATTATTAAAATAACGATTTCAGCTCTCACGATAATAGTCATTTACATTGTCGACCCCTGCCTATATGTCTTTCTACCTTTTTGGTTTACTACCATAAAAACAATTACCATTTATAGCTCAATTCTCTATCAAACTTAAAAGCCTTACAAATTTTCAAATATTATGTTCCCGACATAAGACTTTTAACTCACTGTAGTGTCAATAACTATGTTACTAGTAATATTTATATTTGATTGTTTTAGAGGCCTCGATGACGTAGCATCATCAACATGTGTATCCCTGCTCAAGCGTGTGGCACGAGGCGGCAGGACGGTCATCTGCTCCCTGCACACGCCATCAGCAAGGCTATTTGCTGAGTTCGACCACGTGTACGTCCTGGCTGATGGGAGATGCGCGTATCAGGGCACATCCGCTGGCGTCGTGCCTTTTTTGAACGAACTCCAGCTACCCTGCCCCACCACGTATAACCCTGCTGATTTTAGTGAGTCAATGCTTTTATTAGCCAGGTTTAGTTTTAGTCTGTGTAAGCATCTCGGATGGTATCTTATTGCCTAGAAATCACTGGCCACAAACTCCTTCATACCAAATACAGCAGTGCTATGTCGATCTTAGGCTGCACAGAAATTGTATGTATCGGATGCTTGAATATTTTTGACAAGTGGGCATGCTTAAAAGGGAATTCTTAGGATTCATTAGTTAAATGTTAAACTATTACTATCTGCTATCGAAATATTATCCGCCTTTATGATTGCATTTGCCAATTACTATGTAAAATAATGAACGATATACTTTTTTTTTTATTATGGGTGTTGTAAAAAGCCGTTTATGATTCGAAAGGTAGATAGATATTTATTTTTGTTTATAAAAGAGTATTTGTAAGGAATCTATATTTTTGTAGCACAAACAATTACACAGTTAAGTGTGAAGTGAGGTACACAGCATTTGCATGACAGTTGTGTTTTATATTCTAGCCCTTAAATCCTACGAAAACTGGGTCAGTTTCGATAGCTTAATAGAAAAATAATTTTCAGTAATCGAAGTGTCAAGCGGTGAATACGGGCCCCATGCTGAGCGCATGGTGGCGGCTATTGAGAATGGTCGGTGTCACGCGTGGAGGGACTACGCCGTGGAGGATACATACGAGGAGATGGAGATAGAACAGTTGAACGCTGGTGGAGTGGAGAAGCATTCCTACAAGCACGGCAGCACGCCTTGCCAGCAGTTCAGCGTGCTTCTCAAGAGAATGCTATTGCAGACTGTACGGAATAAGGTTAGTATTGGAGATAGTGTGATCAGGATGATAAAAATTAGCTGTATGTTAATCATGTTCATTGACTGACGACTCGTGTCTGCGGTGTTATGAAGTTTAGATGTTTGATATAAAATTTTACAATAAAAAAAATATTTTTGAAATCTGTATAATAATAAAGAAGTTTAGAAGTTTGATGTTAAATGTAAATACAATAATAAAATACAATAACAAAAATACTTTTGACTGATGACTCAAAAAGGCAGATAGTAATATATCCTACTCCAACATAATATAATCCTAACATTATTATACCCCAGGATACGAATACTATCGTTGAACTAAATCAAGAAGTTTAGTTTTACATTTTTACTACGTTGTAAAAATAGGGATGGCGTCAAATAAGTCGGTTACTACAATATATAACAATTAAGAGATATCGATAGCCTTGCTTTGTATTTATTAATCGATTACAGTTTATATTTTTAGTATATATTATTTCAGCTTTAACACGAACATTTTTATTTAAATGAGATACCCACTTCACCATAGTATTTAGGAATTTGAGGAAATATTTATTTATTCTATTGTGTATTTAAGAGTGCGTGCAAGATCACTTGGCACTTCGATACGGCGTAACTGTACTTCAAACAATAAATTTTTGACAGTATATTATCACTACATAGTATAAAACAAAGTCGCTTTCTCTGTCCCTACGTCCCTTTGTATGCTTAAATCTTTAAAACAACGCAACGGATTTTGATGCAGTTTTTTTTAATATATAAAGTAATTCAAGAGGAAGGTTTATATGTATAATACGTACATATTATTGTACAGAAATCTATTTGTACCCGGGCGAAGTTGGGCCGGGTCGCTAGTTATAAGTTGAGAATAATTGAAATTCAAAAACAACTGGATTGAAAACGGCTCGATTATTCATGAATATTTACCGATGGTGCGTATACAAATGCGTTTTGCTATAGGAAAATGAGATCAAGTAAAATCTTATTTACTATAACAGTAGAGAGAGTAGTTAAATGCCAAGATTCGACTTAATTGAACATTGGAAAATAATAATTTCCTAAATATAAAGGAAAATATAAGCATTGATTTTAACAACTTTATGTCACACGCTGGAAAGCATACAATCTGTGAAATATAGAGTATCTGTAGGAAAGCAAATACAATATAGATGACATGCAACTGAAAAAAAAAGAAGAAAGAATTCAATATTCTTCAACTTACCCCGAACTTGGAGCTAGGCCACGAGGCGACAATGATAGTCCATTTGAGCACAAGTCACTTCACAACACAAACACTACACTTGATTGTCCACGATAAAGGCGATATTGCACAAAAAAATCCAGCACAGACCGAGACGTGCTGCGCCTTCGGAAGCGTACACGAGACTGAACTATTCGTCCATCGAGAGCTCAAAAGGAAGACTACCCTACGCTAGATTATATTTTGACGTAACAAGGAAGTTATGAAACCAAAGGGAAAAATTAAATGTAAACAATAAATACCTTCATCATATATATTTTTGTCTCATCTATGAATCACTTAATCACATAAAATACAATAAAGTAAATTCAAATATGAGCAGACGTTCGATTTAATTGTAGACTTTTCTATTAATTATACTCTCAGAATAATAACTATATCCGAGTTGATAATAGATAAACATTGAAACTATTGTGTCAATTATTGAACTATCTATAATTTAAATTTAAACTAATAAGTACGTATTACTATTATTAGAACTATTATTTATGGATTTATCGCCGGTTTGATTTAATTTTTACATTTTTTTTTACTTCCGGATGTTTGTATTACTTACGCTAAGCTATCTATTTAAAACTATTTAATAATTAAACCATATCCGCGATCAAATGTGTAAATAATTGTTTTATTTCAATGTGTAACATTCGCGGAAACGAAAGAAATGATTAATAAGTATATCATTTAAATACAAAGCTATGTGTAATTAAATATATTGTTTGTATATTTTAGAATTACCTGTGGCTGCGAGTGTTTCTACATTTGTTCCTGGGTAGCATCGTGGCTGTTCTGTTCAACAAGATGGGCTACGACGCCTCGAAGACCATCTTCAATTTCGGCTTCTGCTATGCCTGTATCATCGCCATGCTTTATATCCCTATGATGCCCGTGTTGTTAGCATGTAAGTATATTTTTATTTATTACATTCTGCCTAGGTCCGTTTGGTATTTGAAACATGAACAATGCTTGTAGCGTTTAGTTTTCTGTATCTTCTTTATCTTTCTGTTACTGAATCATCATAATAAAGAGTTAAAATACTGTTTATTACCACAAAGTATCTAGGCTATGAATTAAACTTTCCCTGTATCAACAGGATTCATCATATTTATATTTTCTCAATTTCAGTTCCTAACGAAGTCCAGTTAGTGAAACGAGAGTATTTCAACCGGTGGTACGGGCTGAAACCCTACTACGCCGCGCTGGTCATCTCTAGAACTCCTGCCACCATCTTCTTCAGTCTCATTTACCTGGTCATCACGTACCCGCTTACGTCACAGCCCCTGGAGATCCCCAGGATCATGATGTTCACTGCCATTTGTATTCTGGTGGCTTTGATATCAGAGTCCATGGGCACTGTTATATCGTCAATGTTGAGTGTCGTGGTAAGTACGGTATAGTCATTAGTAAAATAGTAATGTTAGAAGATTTCTACAACTTTCTTGACGCAGTCTTTAAATAAAAATATAAACTACATCTGAACAAAACGCAATGATTAACATGAGATTTAATTTGCGTGCCAGAAGCACAGGGCTTGTAGTGTACTATATATGTTATGGGCCAAGTGATTAATGCGAGCAGTATTCATAATGCCCGGGCAGTATGAATATTGCCGAGCCATATCGGGCCAAGTGATTAATTACAATCTAAACTCACCTATTTATCACATTGCCCGGGCATTATGAATATGGCTACATGATGATCGGGCAATGGGATTCATAGGTGATTTTTTACGTGATGTGCTGCCGCATTGTCGCATCTCCGATAGACCCATAAATTAGAAAGGTTGAATTGATCTGCTTATGTTTAGTTATGTTTTAACGACCGAAACATTATCTTCAGAAGAAAATTAGTGTACCCACTTTATGGATCAGTTAGGTCGACTGTGCCCCAAAACCGACTTGGAACACCCCGACTTCACGTAGTCTTTTCGGTACTGACCCTAGAGTGTATATAAAAAGCCGGAGGCGCGGAGGGAGAGCAACCCCCGCCCGCTGTAACGAAGGATAGGCAACCGTGCGAGCCGTAGCTGAGGCTGGTCGCCGGAGGCGACCAGCAAGCCGAAATACCTGATAAATAAGCATCACTTTTTGTGGCTATGGATGCCGAAAAGCTTCCGTCATCAGTATTTAGCCGTCCTCAAAGAGTTCTATAGCGATCTTTATTTATAATTTGATCAAGATATATTTTCTTATCTTCCAGAACTCAGTCTTCCTCGGACCAGCTCTAAGTGTTCCGCTAATGTTACTCGCAGTATACGGCATCGGGAGTGGGGATGCCCCTCTGCCAATAGTGTGGAAGCTGGCTAGAGCGTGCTCCTTCCTCCGATACGGGATAGAGGGCTTGGTGGCCGCGATATACGGTCCTCCGAGGGATGATCTCATCTGCCCCGATCATATAGATTACTGCGAGTATAAGAATGTAGCGTAAGTATCTTTAAGTCACACTATACTGTATACATCATATTTTTTCATAAGGTTTAAGAGTACTTTATTTCTCATAAGATTACACAAAATCACTTTCTGAGGAAGGTATACAATCCATATTATCCATATATTATAAAAATTTGGGCGAGCATACAAATTAAGTACATGCACTGATCGGTTAACCTTTTTAAATTTACATCACATTTATACGTTTATTAAAAAGTAACAACATCACACTTATACATACATTGCAATTATAATCAGGATATATAGTAAATTCCAAAACAAGTCAGACAAAATACACCTTTTTTTAAATCGTAGTATAGGACGCCCTTGAATTAGGTGGATTGACGATATTCGAAAGATGGCTAGTAGCGGTTGAAGACGATGGGCTGAAAATCTCGCCCAGTGGCGTGCCATAGGAGAGGCCTATGTCTAGCAGTGGACGCGGGTAAGCTAATGATGATGATGACACTATTGGAAACTCTTATCGTTGCAAGTTACTTCTTCAAACCTATGACTAAATTGAACCTTTCGTACAGCAATCACACACATATTACGCAAATGTCAATTTGATATTTTTTCCTTTATCTTGCAGTTATTTCGTGCATCTAATGGGCATGTCTGGAGTGTCATTCTGGGCAGACTTCGGAGTCCTCTTGGGCATGCTGTTGGCTATGAATCTAGCTGGATACTATCTACTGCGGCAAAGACTGTCACCTAATCTCGCGTTCAGGGCAATCAAGGTCATCGGAAACTTTATCAAGACCAAAATGAGCTCTACGCATGGATAGCCTCTGTTATTTAAAATTTAGAATTCAATGTACTGTATTGTGCGTTTCATCCTGTGATTGTAGTGTATTTTTTATTAGCGTTGTCTGTGGATCATGCTTAACATTTTAAATAAACATTTCAAGAAAATCAACTCTGAACCATGGGGAGTGAGGGTAGCATTTTTAGGTAAAATACTAGAAAATAAGCCCCATTTAACATTTTGAATTCTCGTTTCATTTTGAGTTTCTCGCCTCGTAGATACGATTATCGTAAGGATATTAAATCTGTAAACATTTGTCATAGCGATAATCTTATGGCGCTTATATGCGAGAATGGCAGACGATTCTCGCCGCGAGAAACTAAATAAATAGCGCTTTATTCAACTAGTTAGGGTGATTTGCTTTAAAGACTTTTATGCTTGAATCTTGAACATTAGGGAATAGTGTAAAATTAAATATGGCGTCGATATCACTAAGGTGGGGTAATGGTAAAGGTTAGCCGATATAAATCTATACTAAGATATTTATTGGTCAACTAGGACCACAGTGAGAAAATAGTTAGATGTACCTTATATATATTAATTTTGTAATAAAATTCACGGATAACAAATATGATCTTTTGTATATTATGCATTTACATTAGGTGAGAAGTATTTATCTTGTCGAAAATTTTATATTTATAAAGAAACATTGGTAAGTGAAAGAAGCTTTAGTAATGGTGTAGGAAATTACTTTTTAATACTTTCTCAGTGATTATTGATAGGGTAGAACAAGAAGGGTAAATGCCAAATCTCGGCTTGTTTACAAATTAGTAAGTCCTAATTTTTTTAGGTTCTTAGTTTTCCTACGTACACAACAAAACTTAATTTTTAGAATTGTCATTAACGATTAGCTTAAATTCTTCTTAAACCAATGCAAGTTGAGTTGTAGTAACTATTTCGTTTTATATTATGTGATAATCATTTGTATTTTGTAAATTGGATGTCGGAATAATTTGTGTAACCTCTTTTTAATCCATACAGCCGAATTCATAGTCCAGTTTAAAACCTTTATAGTACTTTAGTTATGTAATGTTTTGTCTTCTTCGCTCATTTGGTAACTAAAATAGATTTATAAATGTCTATGAATAATGTTGTTTGTATTTGTTTCTGGTCCTTTGTGGGTCCTTAACATATTTTGTTATATTTGTAAATTATGGATCTGAATATGGGAAGTTGAGCTAAAGAATGATAATGGCAAATTTTTGAAGCCATGGATCTTCGTGTTGCCAATAAAGACCACTTTGTCCCAAACTCAGGGGTTACTTTATACTCCAACACGATGAATGTTCGAATGTCGGACCGCGTACGTAAAACTTTACGAATATGCCTAAATACTTTACAATATGTTCGAATCTATTGTACGTCGAAACCTTAGACTAAGTTCGGAGATAATGATAAGTATCATAGAGGATAGTATAGTGGAAAACTTTCATCTAATATGTAGACTTCGAACGTTGAAATATTCGAATTACGTGTCGAAGTATAGAGTAACCCATCTGTTTGGGAGAAAGTGCTTTTTGGAATATGTACAGACTGATATAAATATACAGGTGGATGGTTAAAAATTAGTATGGTGTAATTATTGATAGTAGCAAAATAATGAGCTTTCAGTGGAGTGTAGTAGACTCCACTCGAGTACCAAACGTATTTAACTCTGTCTAAAGTATTTAAGGAATGTAATACACGCTTCTTAAATACTTGTTTATGGTAAATATATAAGAAAAAGCCCATCTAGAGATATAAAATATCTCCAGCAATGTTTTGACTATTAAATGGTTTGAAAAGAGTTTTATAAAATATATTATTTTTAATTTACCAGTGTCTTATGAAGCTTATCCTAGCGTCATTCACCAAAGGTTTGCATTATTGGTACAAGTGTGATGAAAAAAATAAATGTCAATATACTCTTAAACGGTTCGGATAATTTTAATTAGAATTGAGTAGATATAAATATCTATGAAACACGTAGTATAAGTTGCAAAAAGCATAATTCCGCTGGCCGAGGATTATTTAAGACTGAATGTGATTTATAAAGGTGATTGGAAATTGTCGGCAACTTATGCCGATAGGATATTAGGTACAGTGAATGTAAATGTAAAAAATAAAATTTGAAATATATTACATTTCGTTTTATTAAACGGCAATTAAGACCTCACGGAAAGAAGACAGGTATTTTGAGTGGATGCGGACACAATACCAGAAATACAAACAACCTTCGAAATATGTTATAAAATTAATGATTATTTTTTTTTTATGATATTATATCCTGCAAAGAATGCGTCAAAAATATTAGTGTTTTTTTTTAATTTGTTATTTTTTATTACAATTAATTAGCCTACGACTATAATGCCATTCGCCTGTTGGTAAGCGATACGACTGCTCATGGAACATAGAAAACACCATAACACCATTAATCACAAATTAGTGCTTGGCATTCCACTGCGCTCACCATTCTGATACATAAGATGTTAAATTTCAATATGTCAAGTAGTAATAAAAAATATTTGACTTATTTGGTCTTTAAATTATTTTTGGGGTTAGGTTAAGGATGTGAATAATAACAGTTGGTCCATCAAACGTCTTTTATTACCAAAGATTTGTCTCACTAAAATAAAATCACTCAGTGAAATTGTAAATTCAACACGCGTTGACTAGGGCAGTTGTTGCCGCTCAGTACCATAAACAATTATTTGACAAACGAAAATAATATTTATCAGGCATGGCGTAGAGTTTATTTTATATTGTTTTATCTTAAATAAATTTTATTTTATAAAATAATGAGTGATAACGAAACTTAATTAAAAAAATATATTTTAAAATTCATTAAATTTAAATAGGCAATAATTATTCTCATTGTAAGTAAGGACGACTGTGAATATGAAAAATAACGAGTAGAAGGTATAAAAAAAGAGATAATGAAACTCAAAATAAAAAACTACGTCATGAAACAATGACTCATTAGGATGTCCAAAAGGACCTTATGCTACACCTGAAAAATATTATAAACTCTTGGCCAAAGTGTACAAACATCTTTTAAAACTAGGTACTTGTGGGTGGTGCATTTGCCTACCGTGCATATATCTAAAGCGGTGTTTACAATAGAGTAACATAATGTTTTATTGTGGGATATCAAATATTGTACGCAATATTGTGTCGTATTCTACAGTATTCGAAATAATTAACTTATCGGTATTCCACGAATAAATAGCGATAAAGGTGTTACCAAATTTAAAACTTTTTATTATTAGGATTGTGTTGTAAATCCCATGAAATAATTATTTGGATACAAGTCCGTTTTATTCCTCTTTCTCAGTTGCATGCCAATTCCACTTTTTAGTTTTACCAAACTTATTTGAAACGTTGTATCCGAAACAAATAATTGTGTTAAATATGGGCACGAATGAAAATTTATTGCTTTTAAATCCCACGATTCTTGAAATAGAATGTACTATTGGCATCCCACAATACATCACGATGTTGCTCCATAGTGAACTCAGCTTAACAATGCCTGTTTAATTAACATTTAACTATTAATTATATTCATAAGTTTGTCATAAGTACAACACTACTAGATCTGTCTAAGGTGTGGCTCGTAAAGCTGTACTAATATAGTAAATAAAACAATTAAGTATAAGTTTACAAAAAACAGATCCAAAGAACAGTTTTCTTTACAATCTATAAGACTATATTACAGTATCGGAATGTATTTGATATTTTTGATACATTATATTATACTATACATATATAAGCAAAAATATTAACATAATTTAAAACAGGCTTTAAAATATATTTTTCCAATACAATAAGCTTTTATTTGTAAATATGAAAGATTATAATATTGAGATTTATATATTTTATGTAAACATTACTATATTAATAATAAAAAGATAATTTGTGAATAGTGAATTTGTTTTATAAAACAATTCAATTGAAAAACCTTAAATTGCTGCTAATGCATAGGTGACCAACATTTGTCATAATAATTTGGGGAATCGAAAGAGACAAGTCATGACGCCGTTTCCACATGCTAATAGCGAGAAAAATTTCAACCAACAAAATTCATTTAAAATAATCTAATACGAAAACAACAACATAATTAGTAAATTTGAATTTAGATTAAAAAATAAAATAAATAATGGAAGCAACAAAAATAAAATTAGGAAAAGTATAAAAACGTATCTACAATAAATTAATACTTTTCGAAAAATTATAATAACCATTGTAAATAAAAAAAAATCTTAAAATAACGAGTATTAACAATAAACTTACAATATATTTTAGGAAGAAAATATTCGACAGGATAATAATTACAACTTTTAAGCAATCTTTTACATACATAATTAATATTCGGAAGACCGCGACATAAGTTTGTGGACACAAAACATCTGCTAATTACAATAACATTTTTGAACCTTAAAAAATACGAAGTAAAATTACATACATCATGAAATATGCTACAAGCATAGTAATAACATGATCATTTAAGTTAATATTGTACTCTTTACAACTTAAGAACTTTCAATACAACATACCATCACGCCTGTTTTCAAAGTGGTGGACAGTTAATCGGGTCTGTCTGTTTTAGAAATGGAAAGCCCCTTAGATGTTTGATATTCCAATAAAATCAGGAATATTTATGTGACTGTAGGTGTTAAAAAAATTTTGATATACTGGCAACACTGTATACATAAGAATTTTTTTAAAGCCTTCTAGGTTCTTTAGCATTACGCGAATGCCCTCGCAAATATTTGTCTTCAAAATTTTTGTCCAAATAACCTGATTCTTACCGGCTTTCCTTTTGTATATATATGTTTTCTTATATATTAAGAAGATCCTTCTATATTTTATCAGAATATTGTTTACTTGTACTGTAAGGCAAGCACTTAAACTAAACACATAATTACAAGATTCATGTTAATATCACGATATGCAGATGAGACAATTAATCCAAGCGAAAATTAAGGTAATGATTAAATGTTTTTTTTTTTTGTGAAAATCCCTTTCTTAGTCGAAATGGTAATTATTAATAAGACTGCCGAATGTTTGTGTCAAAACTGCAATATTAAATTTATATTGTAATTTGGCGACATTTTCCAAAATAAATTGATGCGCGCATCTATTACATGTTTCATACTATATTTTTCATAAAAAAGAGATTTTAATAACGTTATTTTTTTAAAGTAATTGAACTGTACGGTA
Organism: Hyles euphorbiae; assembly: GCA_023078785.2. Lineage (NCBI taxonomy): Eukaryota > Metazoa > Arthropoda > Insecta > Lepidoptera > Sphingidae > Hyles > Hyles euphorbiae. The sequence continues at coordinate 6,220,379 of CM041040.1, forward strand.
CTGACCATTAATTTCAAATATTTAGCAATGTGTTTTGATAATTAGCGTTTTGATATTTAGATGCAATTAAAAAATATGATTAACCCAATACACAGAATCTTTAAATAATTTATAATACTCTGTTGTCATTTTTACACTAGCCCGAAAAAGGGATTCGTAATCAGTTTGCCTATACAGGTTGCTTTTTTTTATTTGCATGAGTCGAAATCAATCTTAAAACGTAATTCATTATTAATGCCAATAAAATATTTTTAAAGACTGTGTACTGGAGATATGTATCAATTGTTGCATACAAACGACGGAACAGATCCAATATACATATATTACACGTGTACATTCACAAACTATGCAATATAACTATTATATACACATTCCACGATCCCGGCACTTATCGTATTAAATGGTAACTATATTTGTATGCATCGCTGCGTAGTAAGAATAACAGAACGGGATAGAAGTAAAGAAAGCTTTTTTACTGGAAGGATTGTGTTCATCGCACGTCGGCCTGATTGGATCAGGATGTATACAGGGTGAATCGGATACTCAACATCTTAACATGGATAAGAATATCATATCAAAAAAATACAAATTCTTTACTATTATAGAACTGAAAGTAACTACTATATTCACAAAGATAAATTTTAATCAACTGTGTACCGCTGTGTAAATAATATAATTAATTAAAAAAGTATTAATAGGCTAATCAATATCCTCAATAAATTTTTAAAAACCCTCTAAGAAATAATAAGATTGTGTATTTATTCTTACAACGCAGCAAAGTGTTAAAATATACATGAACTTATAAAAAAAATATTTACTTTAAAAGTAAAATATTCAGAAGAAAATATAAAACGTAGAAGAATGATTAATAATAAAAATAGGAATGTCGTAATACTTATTACTAAATTAATGAAATTTATTTACAAATGTATTTGGCACCTACGTGAAAAGAAAGAATTTTGGTGCCAATCGTTATGGTAAAAATTTGAGCACTTTGAATACTGTGACTATTCGACAAAATGTTTATTTTCATTATTAATTATAAATTCAACATCAATAGTTGAATAATTTTATATATTAATAATGAATTACTCTAGTCTTTAAACCTAAAATTTGTTTTCAGATCGATAACTACCGTTTTTATTTAAGTGAAAAATAGTGATTTAATATACTAAATGTAAGTACGATACTTTTAAGCAAAGTGCGTTTTCAATAATTTTGTTAATTTTATATCGGCATCTATTAAAATATTTTATAACCAAAAGTGGCCGCAAATATTCTTGCTCTAGTTTACTTAATAAGACTGAGGCAGTGTTACATGCACTATATCGTGGATAATTCATTTTACATTAAATTCTCTCTCTATAGCTCTTAGATATAAAATGTCAAAATTCGACGCAGCTCACCTTACATAGGAATCATTACGTCTGGTAAAGGCCATTGTAGAAATTTGCTCCAACTGTTTATGTTTATAATAAAAAGATTTTCAAAATTAACGATGTTGTTTTTATTATAGTATTTGGACATTCCGTTTGTATTAAAAGGTATAATTAGTTCATTTCTACAATAACTTTCAACTCGTAACTATCCCTCTGCACCAAATCTGCACTTCAAAGCATTATTGCTAGACGAATCACATTCTTAATACTGCGTTTAAAACGTGAACTGCTGGCTGTGTTTGTACTCGTCACACTGTTCTAGGTACAACGCAGGTCTGTCTGAGTCTAGACAGGCGTCTAGCTTAGCATGCCTAATGAGGAGACCTTTGCGTCTCCACAGTTGGGCATCATCGTTGGGGTCGCAGGCAGCTAGTACTGCGGTCACTCGGTCGTCAGGAGATAACGAGATACAGAGGCTGTGATGACGGATTAGACCGTTCTCGAATTTCCACTCTTGATTCCCGCCCGTGTTGTGGCAAGGGTACATTCCTGGATGGAAAATTAATTTTTGTTCTTTAATACGAAATTATTGCAGGAAATAGAATGTAGAAGGAAGGAAGGCTCTATAAACTTGAAATTAACAAGCTAATTGTTGCAGAAGATTTGTCAAACTATAATACTAAAACGTTCGGACTATACGCCCTAACCCCCTCTCAATCGTACTTCCGATTGTAAAGGAGACATTAACGTATTAGAGCTGATACTGAATACTCAAACTTCGAATTGCAAAAGTTTAGCCATCACATTGATGTGACATTGTAAATGGTGGTAAACTATAGTTCCAAAATCGAAGGTATATTCACCCAGAGTTCCGTCAACCAGATGTCCCATGGTGTCCAGGCACCTGATGCCTTGTCGTATGGCGTGGGATGCTCCGGCGAGCGCCGGGACTTGCAGTTCAGGGTACACGTGCTCCAGGTACCAGCGGAATGGCTTGCAGTGCAACTTCTCACGAAGAGTCACTCGTTCTGATATGCTGTGAAGGTTTTTAAACGTCAGTTTTTAGATAAATTATTTTGATTATTTTTCCGACCCAAATATCGACCAATAGAATTGCACCATTCGACGTCACGTGGTACAACCTACATGGTATTATACTGATAATTTTTTGAAAATTTTCTCTGGTAGTTGCTATATATAAAAAACAAAACATGATCCAGTCAAATTAACCACACGTCAAACTGACAGGTTGAATTCAATTGTGAAAATTGGAGATTTTGCATGAAAATGAGTTTGAAATTAAAATTTGGGACGGAAAAATAATCCCCCGAATACCACACGAGCTTCAAAATTATCTGGCATTTCCCTCAAGGTTCCCTGCAAACAAAGTCGTCAAGTTTTGACTCCTTCATTTGTTTGCAACGAACCTATCGGGAAATACCCGATAATTTTGAAGCTCTTGTGGTATTATAAGTGATAAGTTTATGATTTTTAGCATTTCTGAAGTCACTTCATTATTAAATAAATAAAAATTCATGGATTTGATTCAAAACCCCAAATACTATGTTGTGAAAGGTGTAACGATTACGCGTGTGGGCTTGTCATTGGTTTTTGTGAATTGCTGAACTTGATGAAGTTAATGAATGGCGGGGTTATACAAGGCCCTTCTATATGTTTAGGAGTGATAGAGAATAAATCAAGTCTAATTGCTGAATTATACGAAGAATTTCTTAAGAATCGTATGCTATTCTCGCATGAAATAATCGCCATCAACTATCGTGTTCCGACAAATTTTTACATGATCCGACTTTTTTATATCCTTACGATAATCGTATCTTCGACACGAGAAACATTGCCATTATAACTGGGGCTTCAGTCTTTATAATATCAAAAATGAGGGCGCTAAGATCGAATTTAGCACTAACATGACAACCCATATACTACGACGAAAAATATTTAGATAGGTATTTTTGGTTGTTAATTATCTCTTTAATAATTTTAAATCAAGAGACAAACAAAAACCGTAGCAACATGTTTAGAAAAACCTAAAAAAAAATATTCAATGGACACAATGACATTTTTAATAGAGTTGCCATTTTTTTATGACAATTGTCACCACATCGGTACTCTTTTTTGCCAAGTCGTAATGTGTGCAAAATCATCTGCCCCAAGTATAATCATAACAGCATCATTAACTTCATAAGCTTTTACTTACTCTCCAAAGTCCACCTGTTTGGCCAACGGCTGTGATCGGTAGTACAGTTCTTTATAGTCATCCATCCACACTTCGGCCGCTCTCCTGGTGTTTCTCGCGAACACCGCTCCCGATCCTCCCGGGAATGTGTAGGGATGACGTTTCCTGAACACGTGTCCAACTCGGGAACACGGCACGATTTCCAGCGAGCCGCCACATTGCCAGACTCTGAAAGACCGAGTGAAAGTATTGTTGATAATGTATAGTTGTTAGACTGTTTTTAACCGACTTCAAAAAATTGAGGAGGTTCTTTATTCGTCGTAATCTTTTTTTTAAGTCAATATTTTTAGACTCATATTTCTCGAATCGTACGATAATGGTATGGAAAATTCGAGGGTTTTTTTTTCTTTGCAGCATTTGTAGTCATGAGGCGGATTGAGGACTGCCCGAATGATCCGCTTAATAAATGTTATAAAAGCTACCGTTATTTCTATAATTTAAAATACAATTTTTAACGAGGTAATTTTATTTCAATGTGTAACATTCGCGTAAGAATTCATCGAAGAATAATTTGTGTTAAACTTATTACAAATAAAGTACAGAACAAACAAAACATTAAAACCTTACAAATAAGTGGACAATTTGCGGTCTTATCGCTATGAACGATTTCTTCCAGACATCCAAAAACGGTAGAATGGATCAAAAGATGCGTTTCTCATCATAATTCTCACCTAAATGATATTTCGAGGTTCTCGCCGCCCCACACGTCCATTCTCATGTCGTACTTGCCGAGCTTGTTGAAGTACTTCCTGTCCATGCTGAAGAGACCTCCAGCTATCATCGGAGTCCGGATAACCTGTGTCGGGTCGCTCAGCCGCGCACTGCGTTCAGCGTGCGATAGGTACTCCCACTGAAATTGACGAAATATTTCTGTTTATTCCAATCCATATGCCTTTTTTTATTGCCTTGAAATGCCAGACGAGCTTGCCGTTCGCCTGTGGTAAGCGATTCGACCGCTCATGGACAGTAGCAAAACTAAACAATACCTTGAATTACAAAACAATGCTCGGCATTCCACTGCGCTCGTCATCCTGAGACATAAGATGTTAAGTCTCAATATGTCCAGCAGTTACTCTGGCTACAATGTCCTTCAACACGAAACACAACAGTGCATTTAAACTACTGTTTAGCGGGAGAAATACACATTGCAGTGGTACCCACCCAGATGGACTCTCTCATATGAGAGACCTACCATCGGTGAAATGTGGCCTGATGATATTAAAATTACTAAAACTCACATACATCCTGAATCCACAGTAGAACAAAAGTTTTGTGTCGTGTAATAATATTATAACGGTATGAATTTAAAGAGATTAATAATTTAGTAATAATTTATATGCTTCTATTTGATAAAAAGTATTCAATTGTTAGAATAGAGTACAAAGTTTTTTTATATACGAAGTATTTAATTGCATTAATTTACTTTATAATTATTGTTGTACTTTTCGATATGATTTTAAAACCAACCGGGTAATATTGACCTTTCCGAAAAATATATTTTGCAATATTAATAGGTTCACTCATACATAATGCTTAAATCATTCAACTATATAAAAAAATCATAAAGAGAAATAAAACAAAACATGAATATGTAATACAGTCTAAGGACCCATGGATGAAATCAGTATTCAACAGGTTTTTAAAAACCATTTCGATCATACAAGCTCAACTCCTTTTAGATAGTACTAATTCATTGAGTTATGTCGCTCGGTGGAGCTCGGAGGTCGTCAAATTGAAAGTGAACGTTGGTCTATATTGATCAATAATTCATTGTTGATTTTCAAAAGTTGATATTAAGTTGTAAGGGGTTTACCTTGAACACTAGGTTCCAGTCGAAGCCTCCGCGCAGGTCTGCCGATGCCCCGATGTACTGGAACGTGTCCATGCTAATCACGTCTATCACGGGACAGACCACCCGGGTTGGATCCTAAAACAAAATTATTAGTTAAATATGATTTATGAGGGTACAACATAACTTGATCAAATGTGGGTTAGGTTTTGACAGGCTCCGTGGCGCAGTTGGTAAACGAGATGCCGCGGGTTCGATCTCCGCATCGAAACATATAGTTGTGTGTGTTTGTTCCGGGTCTGGGGTTTTGTGTAACCAGATTAAGACAATATATTTATAAAAATATAATTAACTTTCAGCGAATTATCTTATTGCTTATTTTGCTGCCGGTCAAGACATGCTGAACTGTATGTATTAGCCCGTATACGTCCCACCGCAGGCCACGGGCCTCCTCTACAACCAAGAGTACGATTGAGAATTGTAAGGCCATATAGTCCACCACGCTGGCCATATGCGGGTTGGAGGACTTAGACGCCATAGAAATTCACATAAATCGCTATAGTATGCAGGTTTCCTCGCGATGTTGCCCTTCACCGTTTTAGTGCGTGATGATTGAATATAACATGACTCCGAAAAATCAGAGGTGTGCCCTGCGATCGAACCCGCGACCACCGTGAACATGTTGGCAGCCGCATCAAGTCCGTATACCAACGTTTATCACCACGTACTTCGAGAAATGCTAGTATGTTTAAAAGGCTTCGATCTCATGGTTAAAGGCAAATCCATTACCTTTACAAAGAGAGGTAAAAGGAGGTTGCTTTCAAATAAAAAATAATAATATGCGTAACATGCCTATTCATACAGATTATACCACAATATCACAGAAGGTATAAAACAACGATAAATCCGGTTCTACCAGAATGTTAGCCAGACATGTTACCTGATATTTATGTCATTAACGAGTTGGTCGCTGTCTAGACCATTTTACTTTTCTACTATTTATTATAATAATAAAATACCTGTTGTACATTTGTCGGCCTCAGGGGAGTTACTATATGATTAGAAACGAAGTTCGAATTTTCGATCGTTGGACGGCCGAAGAACGTTACAAGTTTTCCATTTCCAAAAATCAATACTAATATCTATGATACTTATCATTCACTCCGAGCTTAGTCTATAATTACGACGTATGATAGAAGAATCAAACTTTTTATGGAGTACCTACTACCTAGTCACATTCGTACAGTATTACGCACAACGTTCGAACATTTGTACAGTAACCCCCCTGACCCGACAGTATGATTAATGTGGTGTCAACACTATACGTGCGATTGTTTTGGCTATTTATTTCCTTAATCATAAACTTTAGAAAATTGTGATCCTTCGTTGACTATTAGTGTGAAAGTAGTAAGTGTAAAGTAGTAGTTGCAAGCATAACTAATATAATGACAGATATTGCACGAATCAGCAATATATTTGTGTCAGTTAAAACCTGGCTATTTACACACGAAAATATATTTCAAGCTCAATTTAACCAGATCGTTGGTTTCGTCATCGCGCTATCGAGATTTAGGTTTACCGTCCACATTAACATCCGAGATATGCTATGGCAAACGATGGATAAAGTAAGTGATCGATTTTTATTTGATTTTTATGTCTTAAGATTTGAAGATTTTTGTATGTGTATTCTATATTCACGTAGCGGAAAGCGCAGCGTAGGACGTTCACTCACAAGGTGGTCAGACGACCTGGTAAAGGTCGCGGGACGTCGCTGGATGCAGGCTGCCTCCAACAGGTCTCTGTGGAAATCATTGGGGGAGGCCTGTGTTCAGCAGTGGACTTCCTTTGGCTGATGGATGGATGGATGTATGGATATTCAATGCTAGTCAAAAAGCTTCAGAATTTTAGTAAAATATTACAATTACGATAAGTAAATACGTGGAAAAGTTCAAAAAAATTTCAAATGACTATCAACTGGCATCTGGCTTGGTTGCTGACAAACAAATAAATAGCTACATACATGAAGTGACGCCTTTTTCATAAGAGGGGTAGGCAAAGATGCTCCCAGAACCCCATAATTACGCCTTGTCCCACGATGTAATAGGGAACGCGCCTATCACCATATCGGGCACAAATTCCTAACTACGGGCCGATAATGAACAAAAAAATACAATATCACTTTGCCCGATCCTAAATTTGAACCCAATACCTTTGTAACTGTACCATGGTACAACTAAGCCACCGAGGCAGTCGAACAAACAATTAGTTACGTAATTATTTGCTACCGTAATTGTATTGAAGTAAGTCTGTATCAACCCATATACGTCCCACTGCAGGGCACGGGCCTCCTCTACAATCGAAAGTACGATTGAGAGTGGTTAGGCCATATAGTCCACCACGCTGGCCTAATGCGTGTTGGCGGATTTACATGCCATAGAAATTTTATAAATCGCTATGGTATGCAGGTTTCTTCACGATGTTTTCCTTCCCCGTTTTAGTGCGTGGTGATTGACTATCAATACACACATGACTCCGAAAAGTCAGAGGTGTGCCCTGGGATTAGAACCCGCGACCACTGTGAACATGTTGGCAGTCGCGTCTAGTCCGTTTACCAACAGGCCACCACGCACTTGAATTGAAGTAAGTACTCGTATGAAACTGTTTGCGCATAACTTACTGGTGATAGGTCTCTCATATGTGAAAGGCCGCCTGGGTAGGTACCACTACAATGTCTATTTCTCCCCCCAAACAAACAGTAAATGCACTGTTGTGTTTCCGTTTATATTGTAGCCAGAGTAACTACTGGACATATTGAGACTTAACATCTTATGTCTCAGGGTGGCGAGCGCAGTATAATGCCAAGCATTGCTTTGTAATTCAAGGTGTTGGGTAGCTACTGTTCATGAGCGGTCGTATCGCTTACCGTCAGGCGAACAGCATGCTAGTCTCGCCGTACACGGCAAAAAAAGCTTATAGAACGCGCATCTCGAACTGGATCGCCAGACAAAGTCCTTGACATGTATTCATATGAACTTTCAGTTACATCATTTGCAGACCACTGGTGCACTTTGTTATCTGTGAGTTATTACTTACTACAGAATTGAACATTTATTACTCATCAAATGATGAGTCAATAAGTAAACATGATTTGAACCATCGTCTGTATTCAATTACTGCTTTTATTGAAGCAATCAAGTTAAAGTGATTAAAAATGTTTAATAATATTTTTGATTGCGAATATTTCGCGAAAGGATTCTATTTTTGCTAATGGATGGAGTTATATCTCGAAAAGGGTCTCAGGTATGAATAAATAAATACACCCAACAGTCACATTCACTTTGACCCCTTGGTTTACGCTTCAGCAGACTGAATCGCCACTTTGGATATTGAGTCGAAGTCCTTTTGACAGGTAGAGGTAATCAAAGCTGTACCAAATTATTGTAAAACATATTTCGGTTGAATACACGATTTTTTAATATACTTTACGGGATGCGTTACGAATAAAATATTGCCGGACACTAGGCCGGCGATATTTATTTCTTTTTTTTTTCGGCCTAATTCATACAGTTTTGAAACCTTGCTTAGTTCTCGAATTATTTTTCTCTTTCGAACGATTGTTGATACTTCAACAGTTTGAGCTAAGAAAATTAAAATTTGATAACTAAAATAAGTTTAAAAACAGTTTTAGAATAACCCCGCAAGTGTATTTTTATTGCAATGAATGGCAAGACAACCATGCCGTTCGCTGATGGTAAGCGATACGACTGCTCATGAACAGTGACAAAACCAAACAACACCTTAAATTACAAAAGCAATGCTCGGTATTCCACTGCACTTACCATCCTGAGACATAACAGATTAATACTCAATATGGTTCAGTAGTTACTCTGGCTACAAATTCCTTCAAACTGAAACACAACAGTGCATTTACAATGCTGTTTGGCGGGAGAAACAAACATTGCCAACCTTCCCAGATGGCCTCTCACATATGAGAGACCTACCACGAGTTAACCACCAGTATTTAAATGTCTTTATACCTTTAAAAACATTTGTATTGTTATCGTTAGCGTCTGGTAATAAAGTCTGATAGTTTTGATTATTTACGCATTAATTTCAATCATTGGATCAAATGAAATTGTGGTAATTAGTCCAATATAAGCCAATTTGTTTAATTTGTTTTGAAGAGTTTAGAATTAATATCAATATATTCTTTCTTTATTTTATCGCGGATTTGGTTTAATTTTTACATTTATTAACTTCCCGACGTTTCGATTACTTTACCTACAGCTTTCGTGGTCACCAAATTCGCGATATAATTCGTAAATAATATTTTTATTTCAAGGTAATTAATATGTTCACATATTTCCGCTTTTTTAATTTACGCCTACGAACCAATTAGTTATCAATTTTTTAATATGATCTATAATATATGTTGGTCGAATAGTATTATTAGATCTATAAATGTATTTTTAAATCTAGTTTTGTTGAGTCGTCCATTTAGCCTTGACATTTTTATGTAGTCTATTCTTACGATTACCTACAATAATTGCCTGGCGAAGTGATTTACATTGATTAGTATAAGGAAACGTCTAGATTCGCATAAACGAATACCGATCTAAGTTAATGCGCCGGATAATATCACCGGCCGAAGGAAACACTTCGGGAAAATTCTTAATTCTTATTCTACATTGACATTCTGTAAGACGGTAGTTCTAGACGAGATTGGAATTTCATACATCTTTATTTATTTTAAAAACTTTAGGGTTAGAAATACTACTACTTATGGCAGCTTTTATGAAAATTAAGTATTATAGTTTAGGCACCAAAAACAATGCATGAAATCATTATTTTTAACACGTGTTTTCCAATATCTCACAAAAAGTTTGAGAGGTAAATTCCTCACAGAACTTCCTTGAAACCCAAAAAAACGTGTTTATATTCGCGAGTTATGTCACATATTTAGCAGTAAAATTCTATTCTATTATTTACGTACGTCATTGTGTTTGTAGACAATGCACGGCAGTTGGGAGCCAGTCGAGACGCGGAAGTTCGTAGGTTCAGAGCTTGTTCGCCATTATCCCTTGATCTGCGAGTATTTATTGCCTGTACAGCGAGACCACTTTCTATGTTACCCAACGCAGTTTATTGGCATCTTATGACGAATCGAATGTGAAATATCAAGACCTTGGGAAATTACTTTTGGAATAACTGAATTTAATTTGATCGGTAGCCACCGGCCCCGAGTGAACGTGAATATTATCGAAAATTCCTCAGATTATGGGTGTCAGTATTTTTATACAATAGGCCCGGCAAACGAGCAGGCATGTCATTTGGATCACTGCCACCCGTGAACATCTACATCTCTTGGATCATACATGTATTGCCAGCCCATTAAAAAGGGAGGGGAGTGGAAAGAAATAAGTATGCGAAGAGGAAAGGGGCATCCAGCAATCTTACTCACCCAACGAAACGAGACAGAGTAGCTGTTGCTCCATGTCTATCGTTTGTGAGACGGTGATACCGCTCCGGACGAGCCTGCCCATTCATGCTGAGTTATGACTGACAACAGCGTGGCTCTACCACTTTGCTAACTTTCGTTATAGCTTTTCGAACGTAAAAAAAACTCTTTAAAGTCTCCTAGAACGGGCATTTCCCATGACCAGACACAAAGCTCACTATCTATCAAATATAAGACATTTTGACAGCCTCCGTGGCGCAGTTGGTTAAACGCCTACTGTGAAACGAGAGGCCGCAGGTTCAATCCTCGAACCCAATAAAATGTTTGTGTGACCGACTAATTTTATTGAGTGGACATATCGACAGTTAAGATCTTATATCTCAGGATGATGAGCGCAGTAGAACTCAAGCATTGCTTTGTAATTCAAGGTGTTTGGTTTTGCTACTGTTGCATGCTCGTCTCGCCGTTCAGTGCCATAAAAAAACCTAATAAAAGAATTGCGGCAATCAGGGTAAGTAAGTAGGTGTTACACAAGAGAGAGGCGGTGGAATGGGAGCAGTATGACAACGAGGGTGAAGGGAGCCGATGATAGCTTGCACAACAGCGCGTCTTCCGCTCACCTCGGTTCACTGGCGCCGCATGTCTTAAGAGCAGGCGGGACGAATTGCCATAGATGTTCAGCACGCATGGAAATTGAGTTACAAGCGACAAGAGCGTATTATTTAAATAAAACTAATACATTTATGTGCGTGGTGGTTTGTTTTTAAATAGACTAGACGTGACTGCCAACATATTCACGGTTGTTGCGGGTTCGAATAGCAGGGCATGCCTCTGATTTTTCGTAGTTCGAGTCATTTGTGTAATAATACTTAATAACCACGCACTATAACGGCGAAGGAAACATCGTGAGGAAACCTTCATAACATAGCGATTTCTATGAAATTTAAAGTCCGCTTATAAGCACTAGGCAAGCATGGTTGACTATATGGCCTAACTCCTCTCAATCGTACTCTCGATTGCAGAGGGGGCCATGTCCTGCAGTGGGACGTATATAGGCTAATACAGAATACCTTTAAATAAATAATAAATAACCCCCAGCAGTCACATACATAGTCCTGACCCCACACTAAGATCGAATCTTGTGTCGTGAGTATCAGGAACTACGAGAGACTTTTCAGTCTCACAAACACCCAGACCCGAAAGAAATATTTGTGGGCCACACAAACATTTCTCTCGGTGCGGGGATCGAACCCGCGGCCTCTCGTTTCACAGGCGGCATCTAACCGACTGCGCCACGGAGGCTTTCGGTCGGCTTTATCACTAAATCACTAATTTGGTAGCAATTGGCGGCATATTGTTATGAGTGATATCACAGAACAGTTGAATATGGAGTGGTACCATGCAATACCATAGCGATAACGTATAATAAAATGTTTTAATGAGGGACAAATAAGTTGGCAAAGGAAAGGGAAAAGTAAATAAATGAAAAGTAAGTAGTACGATCCTCTTTAGTTCTAAGTCGTAGTTAATTATTACCCGGTCAACTCTTACACCTTGTACCGTTGAGATGGACCGTATATCTGTAACTGGCTTGCGAAGCGCTTTCGTATAGATTTTGCAACACGCATTACTTCGTGCCGTTTGTTTTTGTCTGGACGTAACTAGTTCCGGTTGCTTGATTGATGGCCACCGACCTACAGCGATCCGGTGTTTTCACCACTAATATATTAAATTATACTTACAAGCAACTATTCGGTATAAAAACAATTATTTTGCATACCAAGTGTACCATACCAGTTGGCGAAAGTAGAATTAAACTGATAAATAAGTAAATAGTTTATATATAACTGCTCATAAAAATATCGTAAGTATTCATGTTTCGTAATAAACCTTATATTTATTGCATAGTTCCGGCAAACGTACTAACAGGTCACCTGACTAAGTGAACAATCAAAACACTTGGATCATAGATATGTTGGCGGCCCGTCAAACCAGGAGTGGGAGTGGGAAAGAAAAAAGATGGCAGATGAATGATGAATGATGATGGCAGAGAAAAAAAGATGCAGCTATTGTATAGAATTATTATTCAATTTTTAGTGGAAACTTTGCTGATATGTATTCGTACAAACTTAGTCTTTAAGGACTTCAGGATTGTATGTTTCCCAAATAAACAATAAATAAAAATAAATAAATAAAATGGCAAAAGGGAAGGGGCATCCCGAAATCTCCCTCACTGTACGAAACTCGCCAGCTAAGCTGTCACTTCACGTCAATCTTCTATGAGACAGTTGTACTATCCCGGATGAGCCTGCCCATTCATGTTGAGTCATGTCTAACAACCTGTTCTATGTTTTTAAGGATACATAAAAATAACCGGAATTTCACCAACATTATGCGAACTGTGTTTAAAATGACATCATTAATAAAATGTTATGTTATAAAACACTCAAGATTTGTTTTATAAACACAATAATGAACTGCTAAATCCAGGATGAATATAATTAATTTTTTTATTACAAAATGCGATCCAATGTTAGTCTAAACTTCACTAAGGCTTTAATGCAGGTTTAAAAAATACTATTACTAGAAAAAATGGATATCAATGCTATTTATTAGCGTCATTTTGAAAAATCATAGGTAGGTGTCGTGTGTTATTGTGAATACTTGATATAACACACAATAAAACCTGTGTTATTATGTATTATGTAGGCATAATAGTATTAATATACATGAGATGCTAATTACATTGGCGAAGTGTCTAATGTCGTTGATGCATTGCACTTCCGTTTAGTTGGTAATGTATTGCGATAATATATTGTGTCAAAGGTAAGACCTCGAGGGAAGTGACGTCATTGTTTTAAAAACATCGGACGAGATGTGAAGGCGATGCGACTTTGATTTGTCGGGGAGGTCTTCCCACAGACCTGAGGCGTCGAGTATTATGTCTCCTCTACTCGTCAACAGATGCATCTGCAGACGTGGTCTTCGGATGGGTGTTGCGATCGTCAAGTGGAACGCACGGTTTGTGCCCTATTTTAATTGATTTTAATTATTATTATTATTTTATTTAACGAACTTAGTCTAAGAAAGGATTCGAACATTTAGTTAAGTGTTTAGGCATATTCGTACAGTTTTACGAGTACGTGCGATGTTCTAGCATTCGTCGTTGCGTAGGAGTACAGAGTACCCCCCCAGGGTCTCATGGGCCTGCCTATATTCCGCTCTAAACAATTTCAACCAATAACATCTTCCGTGCTATACCGGGTGTATCTAGACTGTGAACGAAAACGAAGATAGGTGGTAGTAATAGTGCCTACAGACACATAGCAACTAAATATTTCGAAAAAGATGGGTTATTATTTTTTGAAATATTTTAAGTATCGTCGTGTTTAAGTGGTAAATAGATCGTTCCTGCTAAAATAATAATTTAAAAAATGAAAGGGAGCAAATTAATATTTTTCGAAAAACTATGTATTTAGACGATTAGATGTTTTCTGGTGAAGGAGAACATCGTGAGGAAACCTGTATACCATAGTGATTTATAAAAATTTCTATGGTATGTAAGTCCGCCAACCCGCACTAGGCCAGCGTGGTGGACTATATGGCCTAACCACTCTCAATCGTACTGTCGATTGTAGAGGAGGCCCGTGCCCTGCAGTGGGACGTACATATATGGGCTGGTACAGATGTATTTAGGCCTATAGATATATTTGACTACAACATTCAGTTCGCGGAAGAAGTAACCAAAATATTTGAGTTTATTTTTTAATTATAATCTTATGATGTAAGAGACGGTTCATATCGTACTCGCACGCAAATATTTATTGAACAATAAAAAAAACCACCTGTTGACCTCAATCATTAGGATCAAGTGCATGACTTGTTTGAATACCCGTCGAAAATAACATGTCTTATGTCCAGCTTATCAGAAACTACAAAAGGCTTTTTGTGCCATAATATCTGAGCTTCAATGAATAAAGCTGTAGTGTCAGTCACTATACCCGCACTGAGACTTGTTCAAGGGCGGTTCCAAGTCATGGGGGTCATGACCCCCCCCCCTCTGGGCTGGCCCCAGATTGACAAAATTTATTAATTATCTTGTTGATAAAATTTATAAGCACACTGAATTCTTTGTATGTCGATAAATAAAGTAAAAAAGTATGTGTATGTTCACAAATCACGCCTGTAACAAACTTTAAAAAGTCATTATTACGAATTGGAGTATTGAAATCAGACCCAGTGTTCTAACATGAACTTTATGACCCCCACCCTGGCGTAAAAGCTGGATCCGCCCTTGGACTTGTTTGTGAGGCCCACAAGTATTTGTCTCGGGTCTGGGAGTTTGTGAAACCGAAATGTCTCAAATGTACACAAGATAAGATCTTAGAGTGGGGTCAAGACTATGTATATTATTTTACTTTCAATAAATCATGTTTTATGAAGCTGGCATAATTCTGACGTTTGGAATATTTTAATTTATTAATTTACGGTATTAACCCTACATTACCGATTAATACTAGGGTTAATATGTTGCAACCGATGTTGCAATGGTATCCTCAATAGTTTGATCGAGTCACGACTATACCGCAGAGTCCCTGACATTAAAACAAGCTGGCCTACCGTTCGCTCGAAATATGCACAATTGTTATCAACCTACTTCAACATTTGAGACAGTTTAATGGCGAAACGCTGAAAATCAGCGTCGTGTCGTGCATTTTTATGCTGAGCGGCCCTCCCTCCTGTTACAACCACGACAAGTAACTGCTTACATTTCTTATTTTTTACGGTGCTTATACACTTATACGCTTTGTTTTTATTTTAATTAGTTTGTGTTATTTAATTAGTAGGTAATTGACTTACAATCTTATTTTTACTTCACGTGTAATTGTTCTCTCGTGCCTGTGATAAATGAAATTTTTCTCTTTTTCTTTCTTCTTTATCATTAATTTATGGACGGGTTCCATTTCCAAAAGAATCTATGTAAGTTTTGATACATGACACCATCTAAAAGGGTAGAAGTTCGACTGGGGTGCTATTGTCACACAGCAACTGACGTGAAGCGACAGCTTTACTGTAGATATTTCCTCCTCAACATTTTTCCTTCCCTTTCCCTACCTAACGTTACCGGCAACGCTATCCACAATCTAATTTATACTGTGTTGTTCAGGTGTTTATGTAATGATAGTTTGAATGAACACTCCCCCCGTCCACTCCGTCTGACTTCTGACAGTGTAATAATTGTGAGGGTTGCTCTCCCACTTATATTTAATCTACATTCAAGTATATAAATCTGCATACCTAAGTACTTTAATCGTTTATGATGTCAAACGAGAGGTGGCTGTTTCGATTACCGCTCGAGTCAAATATTTGTGCGACTATTTCTACAATATCATTAAGTTATGACTTGGTCGGTTGTATGCACTCATCATATTGCCCGGACGTATAGATAGACGAACAGACAATGCATCATTAACTTTCATACACAAACACGTATTACGTATAAATAGATATATTCATTCTTATTTTACTACATGATGTAATATTCAATATAAGATTATGTACTCGCTAGTAATAGAAAACAAAGAAATAACGCTGTTATTATAGTCACTTAATAGTGATATACGTTTAACATATAAAATTAATCACCCACTCAAGCAATCATATTTAAATAATTTTCAAATTGGTATAAAAGTGCCATAACCGTTATTTATAACGTTCATTGAAATAGCACCCGTTGCGTTATTTTAGTAATGCGATTGCTATTAGACCGTCATCTAGTGTTGCATAAAGCATTACGTTTCGCCATATCGCCAATTTGACGGGTGCATTACGATGTGCCATTTGAGGATACGTTTGAGAAAATTGTTGTATATTACGAAATAGTTGGTTGAGAATAATTTGGTCAGTTATCATAGATCGACGTATCATCTTCTTGGTGTTAGGTCTCTCATATGAGAGATGCCGCCTTGGTAGGTACCATCGCATGTCTTTCTCCCGCCAAAATTGCATGTTGTGATTCGGATTGAAGGACTTTGTAGCCAGAGTAACTACTGGACATATAGAGTCTTAATATCTTATGTATCAGGATGGCGAGCGTAGTGGAATACCAAGCATTGCTTCGTAATTCAAGGTGTTGTTTGGTTTTACTACTGTTTATGAGCAGCTGTATCGCTTACTATTAGGCGAACGGCATGCTCTTTACGCCATTCAGAGCAATAAAAAATATATTATTCTACATAATTATTATAGCTCATCTATTGTCTTTTGGCGTTTGTATGCATTGTTGTCATGGTGTTGTTAAAATATTAGGAACAGTATGTCTCTCTGCATATATAATTGGATATGTTAATACTATTAGATTACGAGTAGGTATAGTAATATACGACTTTAGTAATATATTATACTTGTTGTTAATATTTCCAAAGATAAATATTTTGAACAATGACCTAAATAGATAACCGACATTAGGCTAGCGTGGTGGACTGTATGGCCTAACCATTCTCAATCGTTCTCTCGATAGTGAAGGAGGCCCGTGCCCTGTAGTGGGACGTATATGTGCTGATACAGAAATAACACCCAACATTCACATACATAGTCCTAACCCCACACCAAGATCGAGTCTTGTGTCGTGGGTATCAAGAACTACGAGAGACTTTTCGGTCTCTCAAATACCTAGACCCACCACCAAACAAATAAAAAAAAAACAAATAGAAACCAAACATAAAAAATAATGTAACTATCGTCCGTCTTATCGCAAAACGACGATGTCTTCCAGTAACCACTAACGCACCATACCAACTAAGTATCAAAAGTAGTACTGATCCCTACTAATAGTAACCCTTTGCAATGTGTCAGTGACCGCACATGGAATACCACATACAAACACATAGGCAAAGGTATTCAGCCTTCAAGCCTACTGATTTATGATCTTTATCACTCAACATGGTCATATTTAGATAGAACCTCATTCGAGGAATCAAGTCTGGTTAAATCTTTAAACACATGTATTTACTAATGAATAACTCTTATTTATTCCTTTAAGACAGTATACTTAGAGGAATTTATAGCAGTTGTAGAAAGCGGGAATTGATTGAATAGTAATTTGGTACTTAATTTTTGAAATTTAGGCAAGAATATTTTTTTCATTGATTGTCTCTTTTCAGACAAACGAAAAGAGCTAATATTTTGGTCTGCCAACTGGAAAGTAACTTCTTTCGATGCCTAGGGTATAAAATCCATGGTCTATGTAATTTGAGAGATAGTCAATACTAATATTTTAATACAAATGATTCTAATCTTAAAAAAATCATGGCTACATACTCGTTCTCCTTTTTGAAAAAGGCTCCCTGTTAAATTATAATAAGTACGTACCTCCTTTATCCTCTGCAGCAGTGGTTCCAGCCAGTGCACGTTGCATTCCACGTGGGAGTCGAGGAAGGTTAGGACCGGCGCCGTAGCTGCATCAGCGCCACGTACCCTGGACCTCATGAGGCCTTCGCGCTTCGGGTTTCTAATGACGCGTACTTTACGGATCGCGCGAAGGGCAGCTCCATCTTCAGCTGTGTAGATATTAAATATTACTTAGGAAATTGTTGAAGATAATGTATTGCTGAACATATCAGTGCTAGACCTAGGTATGGCGTAAAGGTACGACTTGATGTCGTCAAAATAGATATGAAAGCACATAGTCTGACAGTCAAAGATGCTATACGCGAAATGGCGGAAAGACTTCCATATGATCGATGGAGACTGACCCGCCCTCACCCGCCACTGCAACTACTGTAAGCCAGGATCAACAGTGGCACGCATTTTAATGACATTCAAGTTCGGCGTGTCTTTGGGAATGTCTAACGTCCATATGATTGCTGTAAAAATCTTCGAGTTTCATAAACAAATATTATGTTGCTGAAGATGATGTGAGACCACTTTCATTGATAATTATAAAGTATAAACCACTATAGTCATATTGTTATGGTATTAATGAAGATACCTAATTCAATTACTAGTTACTAGTTCCGCCTGTGGAACCAGTTCCTCAAGGTTGCGCGGTTGACCTACGTTTACTTGATTTAATGAAGTGCGAATCATCCGCGGGTTTATACGTCCATATATCAACTAGCTAAATGCTTAGTACCAATAGATAGTATAAATATAAATATATATACCGAACAGTTATACACTTAGTCCTGTCCACTACTTAGGATCGGTATCATAATTGTAACGAGGATATCAGAATTTATGAGAAATTTTTCTGTTTCACATGGTATTAAATATTTCTTTCAGTCATCCAGGATTGCTTTTGGTTTGAGTTTGTTTGAATTCCTGGATCAACTAAGCTACGGAGGCTGTCAATTTAGTTGAAAGACGAGAGATAATTGCCAATCCAGAAACGATATTCAATGTTTTATCTGTACGGTACAATATATTTTAATAGGACCTATGCAGTCACTTTAAGTCCCAGAATTAAAAAAGTAAAAAGAACGCTTATTTTCCAGTATTATTTTCCTAATATACCTTGTTTTCTCTAATAACGCAGAAAACAAGAATGAAAGCTAAATTATTCAATAATAGTTACTATGTCGGACGAATGACGCATATTTTTATTTTCCTACACATACATTGCTAGAGGTCAAGGGGTATACTGGCGCTGCGAGTATTATAACTTTTTTCTTTTTTATATAATGCATGCGGTTCACCTGATGGTAAGTGAACACCGCCGCCCATGTGCATCTGCAACACCATAGGGCATGGAGATGCGTTGCCGGCCTTTGAGATGGGAATACGTTCGTTTTTTGAAGGTCGGTAGGTCTTATCTGTCCGGGAATGATTCCGCTGGCAACTGATTCCACAGATTTGTAGTATGTGAATATGTGGTGCGTATTTTTCTTACTTAGCACGTGTGATATGCTTATTTGTTACCTTTTCCTTTATTTTGAAACTAAAATTGTTGCTATTAATTTTGTTACATTTATTTCAGCCCATATAAGTCCCACTGTAGGGCACAGGCATCTCCTGAAAATGGTTAGGCCATATACTAAGCATAGTAAGGATTTGCGGTCTTTTACATACCACATTAATTCTACCAAATCGCTATGGTATGCAGGTTTCCTCATGATGGTTTCCTTCACTATTATAGATACATAAAGCAATGAAAAAAATGTTATTGTAGTACGTTTGATAGTTTGTAAGGACTTTTTATCAAATTCATTTTGTTGTGAATTAGTTTAATTAATATTTTAGTACACAAAAATCTCAGCTTTGTTTATATTGTTATAATTGATGTACAAAATCGGAAATAAATAAATTTACTCTAAGTAATATAACTTGTATTAAAACCTGTATATCTCTGTAAGAAAAGTGTAAAATAAACCCGTGTTTCTCTAAATTATGAACATACACATAGATGGATGTTTTTTTGTAAGTGAGCAAGTATTATGTTTCTAAGGATGTGAATCCTCCGATCCAAGTAAACGAAAAAGTAAATAAATAAACTTTCTTTACGGAAAAGGCCATTTTGGGAGACAAGTTGCACAACGCTTGCACGCTATTAGTATGTACTGCACCGCGGTGATAAACTACACAACGAATGCGCTTCGGTCACTTAAGGTACTCGTCCATTACGTACAATTGCCGTAAGTGGCGAAAATTTTCTGCAAATTGCAATGCCTTTTAATCTGTATTAATGAGACACATAGACATCTTGTCACGCAGCATTCCAATCCAGATGTAAAACGAAAATTAGCCCGGAATTAAGATACAGGTGAAAGTGGGAATGATATAGAAGTAGCATTACGTCAGAGCAAATTTGAAATTATTTAATTTCGTAGGGATATTCAGAAGTATATTTGTCTGCAGTTTATTTTTATTGCAATTACATGCTATTTGCCTGATGGTGAGCGTAAAATTATTAAAACCGAATGCGAACACCTAAAATGGACGTATTGACAAGAATAATACTTATGTTAAGCGTTTAATGGACGCTTAGCTTTATTCAACGACCAAATCAATGCATCTCTCGCAATTCTGTATGTGTACATCTTTATAGCAATTTGCAGTTTGCGTTGAGAAATTGTTACTCATGTATGTTTTGTGTAACTAGGTTTCCTAGTAGTAGTAATTGGAATTATTGCTATTTCAAATTAACATCACCACGTAGTTATTTTTGAAGCCTTAGCATGCTCTATATTTCTGCTATTGCTAATTGCCCCCCACGAAATTTGTAAACAGAAAAGTGATTATAAATTATATCCAACACACAAAATTGACTGTTCAGTTTCTTCGTTAAATGAGTTCGTAAAAAAACTCACTCCTTCATAGATTACACGAGATTGTTTAAAAATATTAGCCGATCGGCTTTGCGATCACAAAAGCAAATACAAAATTTCGCTTATATAAATAACTTGCGAAATGTTATTATAGACTTCACTTACTATTTGTGATTGCTATTGCTGATATATGATGTGCAGCAGACTGTGAACATTCAGGTACGAGTCCCGTGTAGAGTTTTCTATGTGTATTTTATCATTATAAAAATGACAAATACCAGTGGTTAAACAGTAAATCGAATCCAAGAACTTGTAGGATATTTTTAATAATTGTCCATACTAATTTATAAAGAAGATATGTACGCAATAACCGTAGGAGATAAAAATTAAAATACCGCAATTTCAATATAAAAGAACTAAACGAGTTTTCAGCCTTGTAGACATATATCTATTTAATGTATATTTAAATTTCTAACGTCAGCAACTGTGTGAAAGTTATATATAATAACTATTATACATAACATAATAATGTGAATTAACAGTGGTAACTGAGAAAATACTTGGTCACGCAGTTTCGCACGATATACAATTATTTTTCACTTGCCTTGAGGGAACTACTTTCCATGTTGTTTATTTCCTTGGCATGTTCAGTAGTATAAATGACTCAATATAGTAGTCTGTTACTTTCTTTTCAATTAATTAGAAAACTGTATAAAATATATAGTTAGTGAAATCCTAGTATATTAAATATCATAAATGTTTGGTCTTAGATCCTTATGCATCGACAATTTATAAACCTATTTTAGTTATCAAATATATTTTTTTCGCTAAAAATGAATTCAAATTTCATTCGATTGGTACAAAACATTAAATAACTAAAATAGGTTTATAAACTGCCTATGAATAAGGATGTTTTTTGTTTAGATTTCAAAAGTGTTTGATGTAAATATAATAGAAGATATAGAAGTGTAAATATATTTACAGCTCTGAATAAACTTATTATTGGTTAGGGGCAGGCAGTTTATTTTAAATAATAAACGTCTAACCAGCTGTGCCACGGAGTCTGCTAGTTTATTTCTATCCTTGCGGTTAAGTCATGTAACTCAACGACCTTTACTTTAACTTGCTAATAGCTTAATCTATGTCGGTCAAGTTCCATTGAGACATCACACCATTTTACATGAAAGTATTTATATAGGGCAATACAGTGAATTTCTGATCTTCCGACATATTTTTCAACTACGCGCAATACACCGGTTGAATCTGGAAGTAATACCGAAAATAATCAACATTAGGTACCTTTCGTACAGAAATGTCTAGAAATATGGCTTTAAATAATCGCAGATCAATGCGCTGAGATAGCAATTTGGGTAGTACCGCAGTAATAGCCAACAAAAATCATGGTTAGAAAAAACAACACAATTCACAAAGGAATATTAGAGAATCAGGTAAATATTTTTTCTAACAAAATATACAAAGGATTATCCGATTTTACAATCGAACCCACGACCTCGGGGCTTAGCTAAGTTAGGCGAGATTGGCTTAAGGCATATCTAAAGCGCGTAATCAATTTCTTGTTCACGTTTTGTGAATGGTATCGTGTGGGAAATAGTCTCGTATGTAAATCTATTACGCCACTCATTATGCTTGCAATGATAACTTACGTATGAAGGTATGGTTTTCTTTATATTTTCCATTGAATATGTTATAATCCAAAGGGAACTCTTTAACGTACTCGCCAAAGATTTCATTTTTAAACTATTAGAAGCCTCCGATGTCAGCAAATACACATGATAATGTCATACATAATTACTGAACCGTGATATTTCGAATATACCTTATACCTTCTTAAACCCATTTAGTAGTTAGTACTTGATTAAATCAATAATTGCTTCGCTATAATAAGCTTTTGACTACTCTATCATTGTCAATACGCCGCGATGCGTGAGAACAAGGAAAAATTATACCTAATATAAATCCAGCCTGCGAGGTGCTGTTGGTTAGACGCCGGAAGTGAAACGAGAGGTCGATTATCTTCTTAGATCTTTGATTTCTGTGTGGTCTTGTACTTGTATCGGTAGTATTGTGAGTAAATAGTACATACTCGTAATATATGCATCCCTAATGTATATGTGAATATTGTACATAGGCAGTATATACGCGGACTTTATAGATTTACTAGCTGTCGGGCCCGGCTTCGCCCGGGTGCAGATAGTTTTTGAGTCCAATCCACATCAAGAACATATTATTTCGCGTGTCTACTAACTATATTTCCCGCGTGCCGTCGACTATATTTCCCTTCCGTAGGAGAGGACATCCCGTGCCAACAATTTGAATTTGAAAGAGTAGAAAATATGTATATTTGGTTTCCTGACTCATCCCACGGGAACACTACATTTTCGGGATAAAAAGTAGCCTATGTGTTAATCCAGGGTGTCAGCTATCACTATACCAAATTTCATCAAAATCTGTTGAGCCGTTTTTTCATGAAAGAGTAACAAACATCCATACATACATACAAACTTTCACCTTTATAATATTAGTAAGGATATGATTTATAACTTTTAATTGCTCCCAGTTTCGATGTATTAGTGTACCAGTACAAATGATCTTATTAATAAACATTAAAACATATTTTAGTTATTTAATTTCCTATTCCTTTTGAATTCAGTATGAGCGAAGACAAAAAAAAAAACGATAAATAAAATAGGTATGAAAATATCTATAAATATACTTTACTTTAAAACTCAATTATAACTTTACTCACTTTTTAGTAAGACCGAAAAATCTTGTAATTTCTGACACCCACGACACAAGAATCGATATCAGCGATTAATATCGCTATCATTAATAGAATTAAGAATCGATATCAGCGATTAATAGCCCACACTAATGTGTGGGCTCAGGACTATCGTGACTGCTGCGTGTATCCTAATAATACATATTACGCAAAAGTTTGTGTTTGTTACTACTTCACGCTTGGACCACTGGACCAATTTTAATGAAATCTGGTATGGAGATAGCTGACACCATGGATTAACACATAGGCTTTTTTTACCCCAACAGAATGGAGAGGTCCCGTGGGATGTGCACTAATGTGCTGTGTAATTGTAAAGTACTGTAATATTGAGTTTAAATATTTATAACAGCTGTCACGTCAAAATAGGGGCCCTACTATATTCATCCGAAACGAAGTTCGAAAGTTCGGATGATCGAAATTTATATACGATACGAATGTACCTACATATACTAAATAGTCGTTATTGACTTATGGTCGTAACCATAGACTTATAGTTACGATGTACGTTATACAAATTCGAACTTTTACAGAGTAGATATGTTATGGGCCAAGTGATTAATCGGGCATTATTCATCATGCCCGGGCAATATGAATAATGCCCAATAAGAGCGGGCAATGTGATTATAACCAATCAATTTACCACATTGCCCGGGCATTATGAATAACGCCAAGTGCCTATTGGGCAACGTGATGTAAAGCGAATCAAAATTAAAACAATGAGCCGAAGTAGTAGAATTTAGAATAGGGCAGCACGAGGGGGTGGGTTGGGAGGAGTGGAGGGAGTGTCGCACCTCCCTTGGTACCACTCCCATGAAAAGGTAACGCACCATTCCTGAGAAATATCTATTATAGCAACCTAACCCTTAAAACACTTGTTGTCAATACAAATTAGCTTCTGCATCGTCTCCGGCGCTACGGGAAGTTCAGCCCCTTCGCCCTTGCGTAACAAAAGATAGGCAACCATGCTCACCTCCGCAGCTTCGGCTTGCTGCTGCAGCCTAAGCCGCTACGGCTCGCACGGTTACCTATCCTTCGTTACAGCGGGCGGGGGCTGCTCTACCTCCGCGCCTCCGGCTTTTTATATACACTCTAGGGTCGGTAGCCAAAAGACTACGTGAAGTCGGGATGTTCCGAGTCGGTTTTGGGGCACAGTCGACCTAACTAATCCATAAAGTGGGTACACTAATTTTCTTCTGAAGATAATGTTTCGGACGTTGAAAAACAACTAAACATAAGCAGATCAATTCAACCTTTCTAATTCATGAGTCCATCGCAGATGCGACAATGCGGCAGCGCACCACGTAAAAAATCACATATTAATCACACTGCCCGATCATCATGTAGCCATATTCATAATGCCCTGGCAATGTGATAAATACGTGAGTTTAGATTGTAATTAATTACTTGGCCCAATATGGCTCGGCCATATTCATACTGCCCGGGCATTGTGAATACTGCCTGCATTAATCACTTGGCCCATAACAGATACATTCGTATCGTATATAAACTTCGATCGTGCGAAGTTTCGAACTTCGTTTTGGATGAATATAGTAGGGCCCTAGTTCCTGTGTTTCTAAAGGGGACTAGATTAAAGAAGAATCTGCAACCGGGCGAAGTCGGGCCGGATTGCTAGTAAAATATAAAATCTACTTACGGTTATCACTGAAGTCGTCGACTAAAATAATTTCTTTTATCAGATGCTCCGGACTTCTGTTAAGCACACTGTAAGGAAAAAAAAACAATTTATAAATTACGATACTCAAATCTAAATTTAAGTAAAAAAATATATGCACATCATTTTTTTTAGAATGTATTAATTTTGCTTAGTTACCATGAATTAACACCTCCTCTCAATGGTTAAGGGGCATGATAATCCCAGTGATGCAGTAAAAGAAAAAAAATATCTAAATTATCTACGATATCCTTTGCCCACGTAAGAGGTAACCTAAGGGGTCATCGGGGTCGCTAGACATATTGCGGGGGCGTTGCACACTCATTAGCTGTGGTTCCAAAATGAACGACTGAGCTTGTGTCGTGGCATTCGTCTTAGACGCCCACAACGATTCTAAAGGGCATCTAATCAAATCAAGTGGCGCCTCTGTGCTACTCTACCAGAACCAGGGGTTACTCTATACTCCGAAACCGTTCGAATATTCGGAATTTGAATGTCAACATGATAATTATAAGATGAAAGTTTTCCACTTCTAAAAATCAAAACTATTCAATCAAATCAATACTACTCTCTATGAAACTAAAGATTATTTTCGAACTAAGTCTAAGATTACGACGTAAGATACAGGATTCGAACATTTTGTGAAGTATTTAGGCATATTCATACAGTGATACGTGCGATGTTCGAACCTTTATCGTCGGGTCGGAGTACAGAATAACCCAAATCTATACAAAAAAAGAGACTGGGGCGCTTCTTGCCCTGAGACATCAAGTGCAACGTCCAGTTTCAGCCGGTATGCTCGCTTACTACTTTTACAAATCCAACCGTGTTGCCGTATTTGCAAGATCCCGGCTGGAAGCCCAGGGCATATCCCTTGCAACCTCCACTGGATCCCAGAAGAGCTCAGCGTTCCATTCGTTGAAAAGTGAAATTTATCAGTGTATTTATAGCACCTTTAGAATAAGAGTGAACTAACTAAAAAATATTATTTTTTGGAAAACGTTCATTAAAGATTTGTAACATAAAACATTTTGTACTTATGGAAGATACATCTAGAAGACCAGTTTATAAATCTTTCTACCTTTAATGTGTCTTTAATAATTCTTCTTTAATAACGGGTCCATACGTCATATTGAGCCAAAATATGATTAGAAGCCAAAATCTATTTTTTTTTTTGGATTAGGACACTCTAATTCTAAAGGTGCGATATCATCTGTATATAACATACCTAACAACAGTGCGCAGGAGTGTGGATCTGGCTTCGTTGTGGAAGGTGATGATCACGCTCGTCTGAGGAAGATCATCGTCGTATTTCTTCAAACGGCACCTACGGAAACAATAACAATTAATACATATATTCATAAATACATTCATCATCAGACTTTTAATTTTGTCACACGCTTTTCACGGAGGGAAGTGGACAATAATTTATTTCAAACTCCTATTAATTTAACTTTTTGATTAATTTCGTTACGGGTTAAGACAAGTTAGACATTCCCGGAGACTCGCCGAGCTTCAATGCTGGGTGTCATTACATTGCGTGCCACTGTTGATCCTGGCTTACAGGAGTTACAGTGGTGGGTGTGAGGGCGGGACAGTCTCTATCAGACTTTTGATGCCCACTGCTGGTCATAGGCCTCCTCCAAATTGCGCCATTACACCCTGTCTTCGGCTTGTCGTAACCAGCATCTGTTAGCGATCTTTCGCAGATCGTCACTAGTTCAGTGGTTCTAAACATTTAACTCTAAGTCATGAGGCACCATTTGACAAAACTTCTGTCTAACCATTGATCACTCAGTTTGTTAACTGGTTTGGCTATGTTATGGTATGCTACTACAGTTCAGAAATATAAATTTATAAAGGATTTGTCCATCTATCCATAAATAAACGGGCCTCCTCTACAATCGAGAGTACGATTGAGAGTGGTTAGGCCATATAGTCCACCACGCTGGCCTAGTGCGGGTTGGCGGACTTACATACCATAGAAATTTTTATAAATCGCTATGGTATGCAGGTTTCCTCACGATGTTTTCCTTCACCGTTTTAGTGCGTGGTGATTGACTATCAATACACACATGACTCCGAAAAGTCAGAGGTGTGCCCTAGGATTCGAACCCGCGACCAATAAAACGTGCATAAAATTATTTTAAGGATGATGTCAGGATTCGTATGCGGACCACTTGGGATGCTTCCACAGACCTCCGGTTGAGAACCACTGACCTAGCTGGTCGACACTAAAAATTGTGCGCAGAACAAATACAATCGTAAATTTAAAAATACCATTGTTGGACTAATTCTAATATATTTATGATCGCTCGTGTCTTACATCAGCCGCCCTAGCAATTGATAATTATATTAAAACGGAATGTGAATGGTTTAGATCATGTAAAACTGCATGAATAAAGTTTTTAAAAGCTGTCTTATGCCTATACTTAAAGAAACGAAGAATACCTACAGTTTTGTCTAGTAATTATTCCAACCGCAAAGTGTGCGATTGTTTTAATAAGATGTAATTCACAACAACATCCTGAAGAAGTCACGTCATTAGCCGAGCTAACTCACGATTCCATAGTAATTTACTACGCTCGTGATAGGTAACATTAAACTAAGAGAATATAAAGCTAGTGGAATTTCTTGTATTATTAAATTAAAACGTAAAATGCCAACAAAACATACCCGTTTTTGTTTTACATAAACATTTTGTACCGAGCTGTCAATAGCATCGAACACAATAGCGGATAATTAATAACATTCCAATTTTAGAATATTGTATATGGCTTTCTTTTAAAAACACCGGTAATGCATATTTTGTATATTTATTATTCCAATAAAGGTAATCACAAAAACAGAAAGCACACTCAGCCTCCGTATCGCAGTCGGTTAGACGCCGTCTGGGAAACAGAGGCTGCGGGTTCGATACCCACATAGAAAAAAATATATGTGCGGCCCACTAATATTTCTTCCGGTTCTGAGTGTTTGTGAGACCGAAAAGTCTCTCGTAGTTCCTGATACCCATGACACAAGACTCGACTGACTTGGGTGTTGTTTATTATTATTAAAAAATGTTGAGTTCAATATTTAAAGAAAAGTATTGTTTAGTTCAGATATTGATAGTTTAACTGAAATACACTGATTGTTTTTCAGTGTCTGAGACCCCTCGATTCCGTCTGACGCCTGTCAGTGTAATAATAGTTGTGGTGGCTCGCACCCTTGTTTTTGATTGTCATATCGCACCCCCGGTGCAATAATGTCACATATGCAAATATTGTAAGGTTGGAAGGTATAAAGAAATAATCTTATATTTTTTAGAATATTGCGTGGTCATAATTTATTTAATGGTAAATCAAAAGTTGATATTGTGATAGAAGCTGTTCAACTTGTCTATGTCTTGAAATATCATATTTTTATACGATGTCAAAGTTTCAAATGGCTTTCCTGAAAAGTTCCATTTTTGCAAAAGTGACATTGTTGCACTAGGGGTGCAATATTTGATCTGCATCTACCTACAAGTCTGTAAGTCTGTACACCACATATACTTAGGTAGTCCTGTTAAATGAGGAAGAGGCTTGTAATGCAAAACTGCCCCAGTTATCGTGGTAAATTTAAAAAAACATTATTTCAATACTTGTTAAAGAATGCATGGGAGAAGTAAATATTTAGTAAGGACATAGGTCATAAGTAATTCATTATAATATGTTATCACAAAATACACCATTTTCTTTTTATGTTTACCTTAAACTCTCATCACTTTGGGACGTGTTACAGTTGCTTCTTATATACTTCTCATCAAAAAAAATCTATCTTTAGGAAATATATTGAGTCAAATGTTAATTAACATGGAAACATATGAGGTTTTCAAATAGTTATGTTGATGTTCTAAATTCAAATAAATAAATTGAAACACATTTTTCTGATAATCCTTACAAAACATAAACTTGCAAGGTGTTTCGATTTTTCTGATGAGAAGTATCATCTTGAAATACATATGTATTGGCAAATGTTGTTCACATTTACATAGAACTACTGACATTTGGAATATTTGTTATGCATGTGTTCACAAAGTCATATTGAAATGCAAAATAAAATTAGACTCCCTAATTCCTAGAATCCGTATAAATATCAAAATTCGAAACTGTACAAATATCAAACTCCTTGACTGCCTCGGTGGCGTAGTTGTACTACGGTACGGTTACAAAGCTGAGGTCTCGGGTTCGAATCCCGGGTTGGGCAAAGTGATATTGGATTTTTCTATTCAATATCAGCCCAGAGTCAGGAATTTGTGCCCGATATGGCGATAGGCTCGCCACCTATCACATTGTGGGACGGAACATACAAGGCGAAATGTGGGTGCCCTGGCACCTCTGCCTACCCCTTCTGGGAACAAGGCGTGAGTTTATGTATGTATGTATGTATTATACAAATATTAAACTGTTCAGGGAAAAGCCTGCAAGCTTTTTCGCAGTTACTGTGGAAACCGTAATTAACAATTAACTCAATATATTAATTGGGCAACCGCTGTTAATGTGAGTGTCAAATGGCCTCATTACACAGATATATGAACCGGTGTGCGCGACCTCCGCTGACTCCGGGAGACCTCGGTGACCCGAGCAGACGCGAACTATCTCAATGCCTTAATGACTATTCCGCTACTGGGCTATGTCTATTGTAATGTCTTTATGTGCCTATATTGTTCGGTCAACTTATTCAATGTATAAACCTATAAATTTTTTAGGTTATAGGTAGCAAACAAGCATGCGGTTCACCATATGCCATGGAGATGCGTTGACGGCCTTTAAGGTGGGAATATGATCGTTTTTTGGAGGTATTATTTGTCCAGAAAAGCTGCCGCTGGAAACTGGTTCCACCGATTTGTAGTAAGCGGGAAAAATATCTAGAAAAACGTACTATAGTGATTTTCCAACCTCTATATAATTGCATTAGTTTAAAAAAATTATACAGCCGGCAGACTAGTAGCAATCACGTTTGCATTAACAAGTTGTCAGAATGGTTTTGAAATGCCGGATAAATAAAAACAAAGTTGAAAAGTCACAGTTAATTGGATGACACATCTGTAGGAAACGAGAAGAGCACAACATATAAAACATTATGCATTTCTAACCTTCAGTTTGAACTTTTGATATAGCGACTATCGGCAAGCGTGTGAACTATTTCTTTTGAAATTGCGTTTTTGTATGGTACTTACATAGCGTTCCTTGTATCTGGTATGCCTCTATTACTAGGCAAGCTGTCAGACGCGGCCTGGTTGAACCTGTTTCTGACGTAGGGGTCTTGGTCCCTCGACCCCCCGGCCACATAGCCCCCCTCGTCGAAGTACGTCCTGCCAGTGCTCCCTGTCCCATAAGGTTCTTCGGGAGAAGCAGGACTACTTTCCACCTCTTCTACATCAGCGTGTTGTTTTATTAACCGGAGGGCTATATTTTCTTCCTGTAACAAAGAAAGTATAATTTAATTTATAAATAAGAATTTATAAATAAGAAAACTTTAATAAAAAATATTGTTGTTCTGTTGTGAACTGACAGAGATGTGGACAAAGAGTCCCTTTATTTGAACAGCAAACTCTTCAGACATAAAAAAGTATCCTAGCCTTTAGCTAGCCTATAGCGAATGCTCGTCTCGCCATTCATTGCAATAAAAATAACCATAAATTTCGTCTGCGTAAAAAAATACGGTAAACATTGTCCTGCTGTAGCGTGAAAGAAGGAAAATGTAATAAATAGTTATGCTCTTGTATCATGATATTGAAATTACTATGATATCAAATTGAATTCTTAAAGATGAAAAGAGGAGTTGGATGCATTCGAGCCAAAATGGCAGGAGCTCGCCGAGGTCAGGGTCAAGAGTAGTAACAAAGGGGAGACCTTCGACCAGCAGTGGGACACATTATAGGCAATTAAAAAAAATCGTAGACTATTAGACCATATTAATAATCTATAAACTGAATTAATGTTTAAATTAAATACTATATTATAATTTGGCTTTGATGTGAAATCTATAAATTCTAATATATACCCAATTTAGGTATATATTGCAAGAAGATGGCACATAACTGGTTTTTGTACATAATATACAGATTTAAATGTTAATGATGAGCAGGTGTGCCAAGGTCAGAATAACTTGATACATATTCTCGTGTTTGATTGCAAAATTATTTATGATGGTCATCTGTCTTATTCGCTAGGTGCGAAGTATAAGGTGGGGGAACCACGAAACGATCGCAGCGCGCGTCATGGCCAAAAAAGGAACTATCGGTGGCGAACGCTGTCACTTTTTACTAGCGAGATTTACGTTTTTAGTAAATAAAGATGAGTCACGAAGCTTGCTGCGTAGTTAATTGCAAAAACAATGGCAGAAATAGTGATAAAAAATTCTACAAATTTCCACAGGCAAGTTGGAGAAGCTCTCAACATGATTTATGTAGTGTATCAGAGCCGCAATGTGTTTACACCTGCAGCTCTGATTGTACACACAATCAGATTTGGCACTCGTAATATGACGGCTAGAATCAATCTGTAAAAAAATAATTATTTCGTTAACACCTACTAATGGTGTAATATATTACGTACTACATCAAAAATTGCAAAAACAGTAAACAACTGCTAACATTCAAGGATGTTTTGTATGGCGTTGATGTCACTGAAGTTTGTCGAATAACATGTGCTTCAATGGTGTGGATCATAGCATCTTCATATTTAATTTCTTTCACATCTTACACGTGTTGAGCTAAAACTAATTGTTTTCCTTTCAATGTTGTTTGTGGTTGGAAAATGATGTCGTGTGTGATTGGTCGGAATCCAGTTTTTATGATTAATTTGGCCATGTTTAACTGAAAATACATAAAAGGATGGATTATTGAGAGCACAAGCACTCATAAATAATCGTCTGCTATTTATATGAAATGCATTATTCGATGAAATTTGCTTATTTCTTTACTTACTTCTCATGACAACAGCCATGAAAAATCCGTAATGTACTAAGCGAAATCTATTGATTGTGCCATTTTAGACGAAAAATAAAAAAGTGGATTTAGAATAGTTATTGGAATAAATGTAAATTACAATATTTAATTAAAATTGTTCGTTTGTAAATAACTCGTCGTAATGACAGCCGGGCATTTGACATTTCGGAGGCCACCGTAGTTGCAACCGCTAGTTGGCGCTGTCGTCGCGCACCCAGCGAATACGAGACGATAACTTTAGCTTATGTAAGATTTCTATAGAAATATTTATACGTTAAACTAGTCTGCTATACTTCGACAAGAAGTTCGAATGTTTGAACGTTGAACGTCAATGTAAAAGATAAAAATTATCCACTTTTAAAAATCAATACTTTTCTTTAAGAAACTTCATTCACTTCCAACTTAGTCTAAGATGAGGACGTACGATACAGGATTAGTTTTTTTTTAGTTATTTAGGCATATTCATAATTTTTAAGTGCGATGATCGAACATATTTTGTCGTTGTGTCTGAATACTGAGTAATCCCTCTGATCATAAGTCCTTTTTCACTATATTTACTAAGAGGCAATTTTAGGAATGAACTTTATTATCGTACTTTGCAACAACCACATCATAGGTACAACCATTTTTTCCATTTGTAAATTAATTGGTCTGGATTAAAGTATTCAATAGCTAAAATAGATTTTAAACTGTAATTTTTTTTGTAGATAAATGAATATTTAGTTTTTAATTACGAATATTTTTGCATTGCTCCATCATGTGGTACATGGCCCATAGCGAAGCGTTTGTATATTGTAACTGATTATTTATTATTGATGTTATGATACATTGAGTCCAAGTGGACCAACTATCGGCATTTTTTTTTTGTGTTGTTAGTAGCCTCATACATATTTGATATCCCCAGCCTACTCCTTAAGGGGAGCTGTTAATTCAGCCGTGGTTTAAAAGGGTTTGAATATTTCACACGCAAAGTGCAGCCATCCGTTTCCCTCGGTATTACACAGTGCAATCGATAGTCCGTGCACCCCCAATGCCTTTGAAATTACTTACAATGAATTGGTTTTTTGAAAAGAGTAACACTAGAGTTTCTTGCCCGTTCTTCTCTACTGAAAATCGTTTTCCGGACCGGGTGGTATCAAAAAATGACTAAATCTGTATTCTGTATTCTGTATCAGCCCATATACGTCCCACTGCAGGGCACGGGCCTACTCTACAATCGAGAATACGATTGAGAGTGGTTAGGCCATATAGTCCACCACGCTGGCCTAGTGCGGGTTGGCGGACTTACATACCATAGAAATTCTTATGAATCGCTATGGTATGCAGGTTTCCTCACGATGTTTTCCTTCACCGTTTTAGTGCGTGGTGATTGACTATCAATACACAATGATAAAGTGCGTGGTGGCCTGTTGGTAAACGGACTAGACGCGGCTGCCTACATGTTCACGGTGGTCGCGGGTTCGAATCCCAGGGCACACCTCTGACTTTTCGGAGTCATGTGTGTATTGATAGACTAAATCTAAACGATGTTAATTTTTTTAAATGGATTTAATAAATTATTTACAATGTGTCCAATGTGTTAGTAGCAAAAAAAGATATCTTAAATATTTACTTATGTAGGCTTACTATACTTCAGTGCGTAACCTTATGACGTCACACTGTGCTGTCGCTGAGGTGTCTAGTCCGATTTGTAAGGTTTATGTTGTGAGCTGTTATTTTCAATACTCAGATGCTGTGGGTCCCCACCTGCATCACCTCCGCTATGTCTTGCGGTCCCTCGCTGGACATAAAATTATTATAGGTGCTGACGTTAATGCGTCATCTGTCCTTTGGTATGGCAAATATCGCTCCACCGATACCGAGCGACGTTGCG
This sequence comes from Hyles euphorbiae, assembly GCA_023078785.2. NCBI lineage: Eukaryota > Metazoa > Arthropoda > Insecta > Lepidoptera > Sphingidae > Hyles > Hyles euphorbiae. Next base: position 6,254,845 of record CM041040.1, read on the forward strand.
CTGTAGAAGATTTCATTGCAGAGATGAATCTCGAAATACATAACACCCCCGATGCACCACCTACTTATAGTAGCCCTATGGGCGAATCTTCTATTGACGTCACACTTTCTAGTGGAGACGTCCGTATTGATAGGTGGCGCGTCCTGCCGGACGCGTCATGTAGTGATCATCGCCTGATTGTGTACGAGTTCTTGCCTAGATTGACGCAGGGTCCGATACATAACAATTTTAATTTTAGATATAAATCTAGAGGCGCCAACTGGGATTTATTTAGCTCGATATTTGCTCGGCATGCCGGGGACTTCACTCGCAATGATTTGTCAGCTGAAACCTGTGCTGAGATTATGTCGAACACGTTTACATATTGCGCAGACGTTACCATCGGTCGAGGTTCGATCACAAACACTCGGAGGTGCGATTGGTGGAATGACTTACTAGTCCAACTACGTCGAACTTTTCGCAGAGCGCGTAGGCGTTTTAACGGACTTAAAAGACGTTGTGTTACAGGGGAAGCATTAACATCTGCTTTAAATAGACTGAGAGTTGCCAGATCTCATTATAAAGCCGCCGTCCAAAAATCGAAAGGAAATTTGTTACGAAAAATTGTGGCTAGGTTAGATAGTGAAGGTCCGTGGTCTCCTTTATACCATGAATTTAAAGCAAATAGGTCGATCAATTTGGCTTATATTGAAAATTTAAAAATTGACAACAACTTCACCACTGGTATTGAGGAGACAACGGAAGCTCTGTTACAATCATTAATTCCGGATGATAATGTTGAAAATGACACAGAATACCACAGGCAGATTAGGATGTGGGCCGTAGAACTGCCGAACTCTTCAGATTCAAATCTCTCGTCCTTTGATGAATTTAGTGAAATCGTACGATCTTTGCCCCTAAACAAGGCTTCCGGTGACGACAAAATATCCAATAAAATGATAAAAGAAGCGTGTAAATCGGCCGGCGATGCATTACTTACTGTTTATAATAGATGTATTGCTGAAGGAGTTTTTCCGCGAGTATGGCGTACCGGTTTCATTCGGATAATACCCAAGAGTGGCGATAAATCCCCGCATGATCCGAAGTCGTATAGACCTATTACACTCTTGCCGTCGCTAGGGAAACTTTTAGAACGTCTTATCGTCCCTCGATTGCTACCGGGTGGACCAAAATTTCACGAAAATCAGTTCGGATTTACTACGGGTAAGTCAACCATCGACGCGGCGGTTTCGGTTAGAAGAGCGGTAAGTACATCGGTGCGCAAATATGTACTTGGTATTTTCCTGGACATCTCCGGTGCTTTCGACAACGCTTGGTGGCCAATGCTGCTTCTTAAGTTGAAATTACGAGGTTGCTTTAAAAATATATATTCACTTATTTACTCGTATTTCTCGCACGGAACAACCAAACTTAAACTTGGACACTATGCCGTGTCGAAACCACTGACGATGGGTTGTCCACAAGGCTCAGTCTTAGGTCCTTATTTGTGGAATTTAGGCTTCGACGATTTTCTTACGATTCCCTTACCGTCAGGGTGTTCTTTGACCGGATATGCGGACGATGGTCTCTTGCTCATAGAATCAAACAGTAGGTCGGGACTAGAAAATAGTGCAGACGCGTGTTTAAAATTAATATGTGATTGGGGCCATCGAAATCGCTTAAAGTTTGCACCACATAAAACGTTCCAATTACTTTTAAAAGGAAGTTTACAATCACCGCCGCGATTTAAATTTAATAATATCACTGTTAAGAAAAAAGAATCGGTTTGTTATCTTGGTTTAATTTTGGAAAGGAATTTTTCATTTCTTGAACATATTAAAAACGTCGGGGAAAAGTCGAAAAGGAACTTTTTTGCTTTGACAAGAATATCAAAATCAACATGGGGGCTATCTTTCAATACACTAAAAATCATCTATGGAGCAACTTACTTAGGATGTATTTGTTACGGATCTCCCGTATGGGCTGATAGGGCTACTATCGGCGCTGTGCGAAGAAAACTGCTCCAGAGCCAACGCTTGGCCTTGATATTCTTGTGTAAGGCATATAGAACTGTTAGTACCGAAGCTTTGCCTGTCCTGGCGGGTGTACTTCCAGTCGACCTGGAGGTGCAACGTCGCGCCGCCATGTATTACTCTACTAGGGAGAATATGGATAAAAGTTTTTTAACCGCACGTGAACTTTTAAAAATTGATAGATTATTTAAACCGCTTTCAGTGGTATATAGCGAACTATTAGATGAATGGCAAAATAGATGGGAGGTATCTTTGAAGGGACGACATCTATATCAATATTTTCCTTGCGTTCGTGACCGTTTGACAAAGACTTGGTTGGATGTCGATTATTGCGTATCACAGTTTCTCACGGGCCATGGTAACTTTAGGTCTAAACTTTACTCTTTTAAGCTTGTTGAATCGCCTGCGTGCCCATGTTCAACACCTAATTGCGAGTATGAGCAGTCCGCGCATCATATACTTTGGGAGTGTAGTCTTTGGCAGAATGAGCGTAAAACTATGCTGGATAGTATGCAGATATCATCTGGAGTCGTATACTACATGGACCTTGTAGAGACTAGGAAGAACTTCCGTGCTTTCCGGCGTTTTTGCCATACTTATTATTGGAATCAAGTCTAAAAGCTCACATAAATAGGTCCCATTTAAATGTAATAATGATATGATCCGTGGTGCTTTACAGCTGGCTTCTCCGGCTGTAAAAGTCTTTTTACGAGGTTATTTACCTGTTTAGTTCATTGTTTTGTCGCCCGCTTTGCACGGAGGGAAGTGGACAATAATTTATTTCCAACTCCTCCTATTAATTTCACTTTCTGATTAATTTCGTTGCGGGTTAAAGACAAGTTAGACATTCCCGGAGACTCGCCGAGCTTCAATGCTCGGTGTCATTACATTGCGTGCCACTGTTGATCCTGGCTCACAGGAGTTACAGTGGTGGGTGTGAGGGTGGGACAGTCTTATGTAGGCTTATATTTTTCTTGAAGTTAGGCTGTATCGTTGTTCGGTGTTGTGATCATGTGGGGTGGACGACCAGCACATGTTGGCTATTGCGATTTGATACAATAGCCCGCCCTTTATCGATTTTATATAGATGTTTAAATGTATGATACTTAATTGATGGATTATTTTATCATCGCGACTTTAATGACATTGGGCGGGTCACGAACCTAACTCAATTGCATATAGATCGATAACCAAAACTTGTTACGTAATTGACTCCACGGAGTACCTAAAAAAATATTGAAGTATGTTATAAGAGCTTTTGACTTTGAGTGCAGATTCTAATTTGTAGAAGGATAGTCATATACCACCGCGATATCTATTTCTCCCGCAAAATAGCAGTGTAAATGCACTGTTGTGTTCTGATTTGAAGGGCATTAAGTAACTACTGGACATTAAAACATATCATCTTATCTCACAGGATGGCGAGCCCAGTAGAATGCTAAGCATTACTTTGGAATTCATGGTGTTGTTTGATTTTACTACTATCCAGGAGCGATCGTATCGTTTGTGATCAGGTTAATATCAGCTCGTTTCGCAATTCATTTCAATAAAAAAGGTAAAATCCAGATAACCATATCCTTCATATTTAACTACATAAATATTATGATATTTGGTATCAGCCTGCGTATTTCTGGTTTAAAACAAGGGGTACAATGTTGTTGACCAGCGCAACCACTGGAAAAGGAATAAATATGTATACGTATAAAAACCTACACTCATACGTGGTCACTGACATACATACGAACACCGTCTCACGGTTAACGGAAGCAAGATGGATTTCCTTCCGCAAATACCACAGTGGGTTTTTATATTGAGACGTAGAGTTAGTTCTAAGAAAAAAATTAAGGGTAACGTAAGGAATATCTGACTGAATTAATTATCCTTTTAAATATTTCTCGTAGTTTCTGATCCTCATAATACAAAACTCAATGTTAGATGAAGTCACTCAGCTCAGTTGTTCCAATGAATTTTTGCGCAACTGTCAGGATAATATGGAACAAATGTGATGATATAACGTCGTGATTTTATTATTAAAGTATTTATTTAAACACTTTAAAACACACAAAAAAAAAACAAATAACACAAAATTCACAATCACAAAAGTACAGTTGGCGGTCTTATCGCTCAAAGGCAATTTTACATGTGTCTTACAAGTCATATTTCATTTTATGTCAACCTTTGATTTATTTCGCAGTTCAAAGAACTTAAACATTTTATCGCTTTACAATACACTTAACATCGTAAGATATTTCATATGTTGCATATAAATTGAACATTAAAGTAAACTAAGTTAAAGCTATGAAAAGGTTCTGCGATAATATCTGAAGTTGTGTGTTAAAAGGAAAGGAGGTTTAAGTTGTGTAAGAGCTTATATTGCTTAATATTAAAGGCTCGTTTAGAAGTTTCGAGATCAAAGATACGTATCATTTTGTAGAGATATAAAATGTGGCTATTTATATAATTGTAAGTATTACAAATATTAGTTCTTTGTACCCGTATCTATATCAGCCTATTTGCATCTACTCGGGTAAGGGTATTCTCTACAATCAAGAGTACGATTGGGAGGGGTTAGGCCATATAGTCGGCCACACTGGCCTAGTGCGGGTTAGATATATACTTAGTATAATTATTTTTTTATTTAGTGGATCGCTCTTTGTAGATGGCTAAGGAAAAAACAATTTATCATTGAATATTAAGCGAAAAGTACTTGCTAACTAACCAAATAAGATAGCTATTGTTCTTGCGTTACTGTCTTTTTGCCATAAACTACGCGAAATCACATTTGTGGGTTAAGTGGTTAAAAAAAAATACTTATCAAGAGTCTCACTGGTATAATTTGAAAAAATCACAGTCCGTTTTTTTTGTCAAATTGGTGACATTATGTGGTTGCGGCTCGCGCCTCTGTTTAATAACACATTCATACATTGAAGCATACCCACATCTAATTTAAAGGTAGCATAAGAGTACATACCATGGTAATTTGTACCATTACCTGGTAGTTACATGGCATCTAAAATTACTGTAATGGTCTGCCCAATTTGACCATAATGTGGCCCATTTTAGACACGGTTTCTTGCGTTCTGGTACGATCGAATAATGTTTACTACGTGTTGCAATATAGTTAACTTTAGTGTCGATCGTAAACTACGATCCAATGTTATGGCTGGTAGAATGGGTATTTAATATGTTTAGCTATAAATTGGCAGCGATTTTATTGAAACAATGTTGGTGAAAGACGAACACTATAATTATCTATGATGTAACACAAAATAGAAACTTTTTATGTATACTTATTACCATTAGATTTGTTTTATAGATTTATTGCCAGAAAGAGCCACCAGTATTATTTTTCATATCAAACTTTATTCTTTTTATTACAATAATAGGCAGACCGCAAAAATCTGTCATTAACAAAATGTATATGTGTCTATAATGGAAATGTAAATATAGTATTGTCTATTAATAATATTAGTTTTTTTACACGGTTGATTATATGGCCTAACCACTCTCAATCGTACTCTCGATTGTAGAGGAGGCCCGTGCACTGCAGTGGGACGTATATGGGCTGATACAGTACAGTATTATTTTTCACTTCATCATTTAGGAATTCAACTTCATGATTATTCTTAAGACATTGATGTGTTGTGATTCGTCTGTGCTCTTTTTTCATAATGTATTAAAATCACTGCATAGTAAGAGTCTACTGATCAGTCGAGATTCAATAAGTAAATAAAATTAATAGTTGCAGTAAACAGCATTGGTGAACGGAGAATGTCTACTGTATACAGTTCCAAGGCCCGAGTCGAGGGCTCTTAAGAGCGTATACACCTTGCGCGCAAAGTCAACTATAGGTATTTCTTCGTTAATTTCACGCACACATAAGCAACCAAAGCTGTGTGCGTAGAGCTGCCGCGTCGGCTCGCTATACAATCGGCTCAAACAACTTTGATCCGTGCGCTTCAAATATTCAATTGAAATGTAACTGTAATATAATATCATAAAAATATTTTATTTGCATTATAAGTAGACAAATATTACTGTGCAAGCAAAGAATAATACAAATTTTGGATACTAATCATATTTTCGTTATTATTACACTGTTAAGTTGCATTCAAATCAGTGTTCAATCAGTAGACACTAAGGACGTTTTATTAATCATTTCGTGTTCGAACACATAAATAGTGTTAGGGGCCTTACAACCCCTTACAATTACGAAATATATTTAATTTTATATTACAATACATTACATAATTTAGCCTCGGAATTACATCCCATTATATTATCTGAAACATAATTTATACTCACTAAAAAATCATTGTAGGCAATAAAAATAATTAAATATTTTACTACCAAAGTACTAAGATGTGGTAATCGCATTCCGCGCGTGGCTATTTTTACTACGCGCGGCATCATCGATTGCAGCCAGGCCGGAGCGACGAGCGATACGTCCTCCCTCTAGAAGGCCTTGCGGCGGTCTGATTTGATCCACGTCGGACAGCGTGTTTTATAGTGGTTTTTAAAATATTTGTAGAAAACATGAAAACTAATTTTGTTGAAATATAAAAATGGTAATTTATTGATAAGATGTTCTTCTATGAAAATATGCAATTGCTATAAAAAAATATGTACGATAAGTTGGTGAAAAAAAATATGTTCTTGACGAGAGTTTCTGAATAATTTCGCATTGTTTAAATTTTTATTTTTCATGAACTAAACACAAAAAGATTATTTTTTTCAGCAAAATCCCTCCATAAGGGTCTTATTAGTCTGATAATATTTTTATTTTCATCTTATATTTAGTGGTTAAGGATATCTTAAGCTTCTAAATTGCCATTTAAAGCCTAAATAACGAAACTTGTGTTCAGTAATCCGTATAGTACTCACAAATTATCCATCAATCTATAATGTTTTCCACCAAAATCCCTAGATGACGACCTTTTCTAAAATTAATAATAATTATTTTTCCTTTAAATTGTTTATTGGTGGCTATTAACTCATTTGAAAAGTCCTGTTTTTAAGCCAAAAAGCGCGTGCAGGGTATAAACGCTCTTAACATTTAAGTTTTAAACTATTTGCGAAATACTAATTCAGGGCAGTATAGAACATCATTTCATACTCGTTAAATAGGTAATATTTTTATTAAATATGGAATCGATTGCGAAAACAGAAGTCACGAGTTGTATTCTGTAGACCAAGAATAGAACATCATTTCATATAATAGATCATATTAAATATGGACCGGATTGCCAAACAGAGGTCACGAGTTTTAAAGCAAGACACACTTCCTTGACGCTCCCTACTTGTGTATTCATAGTTAATTTTCTATCGCTCAAGGATAAAGAGCACAATTTTTCTCGAATTTTGAACAATTATGAAGGATTGATTGATATTGAGTGGTATTGGATTTTTATTGATTATCTGTCCGGAGTCAGAAATTTGCTCCCAGGAATAGGCTTGCTCCCCTCTCATGTCGTGGGACGGAACATACAAGGTGAAACGTTGGTGTCCTGGCACCTCTGCCTACCTCTTCTGGGGAAAAGGCGTGAGTTTATGTACATATGTATGTATGAAAGTTACGGACCCGCATTAGGCTAAGTAGCAGATGTCATTTTATACATTTACTCTAAATAAACAATTATAACAACAGTTTTAATTATTTTTATTGATTTCTTAGATTTGCGCGAATGTGACATATTGAAATAAAACTATTATTTACGGATTTTATCGCGGATTTGGTTTAATTAGTCCGCCCGTGACCACGAAAGCTGTAAAGTAATCGAATCGTCGGGGAATTAAAAAATAAATAAAAATTTAACCAAATCCGTGATAAAATCCGTAAATAACAGTTTTACTTCAATCTTTTTATTGTATTCAATGCATCATTCACAATTGTATGTTACGTTGGCGATCCTAAATAAATAAAAAAATAAGAACTAGACTCATCTACATGTATGTACATACGTCCAGAGGTACAATCACAAAGAAAATACTACATATCTCTTTATTTAATTATAATTATAAGCTCTAGAACATGTTCAAATAATAAACAGTTTGAAAGCAACAAAGGTTGCTTGGTTAGCTGTTTTAAAGCGAACTAAAGTTGAGCTGTGAGTACAGGATGCTTGCTGGCAAGAGGCCAGTTGCCAAACTCTGTTGTTTCCTTTGTTTGCTTTGTTAGTCTGCAGTTAAGTAACTGGTATGCGGCAGTATAGTGATAGGAGAATTACATCTGCAATTGGATAGATTGGTATAGATCGTCTACGAACTTTTGGAGTTGGAATGCGTTTTTGTTGTTGTTGTTTATTGGACATGTTAATACTATTATTACGAGTTTAAATACTTGTTGTTAATATTATTTATTTTTATTTATTTATTCAATTAGTAATGTCAAACCAATATCACTGTTTTACAACATAATACAGATTAAAATAAAATAACAAAGATCAAAGATTTGACTTACAACTAACAAAAAAAATATAAGACTAATAATAATATCAACAATATAATATTACAAAATAATTACAATCGCAAAATTAAACAGGCATACATGTTACATACATCACGCATTCAACGCACAAAAACTCAGACATATACATCTGTAAATTAATCAATGTGAATTATGAAAACATTCATAAATTTTGAATAACTTTGTAATTTCAGACTACAAATATATATTTTTATTTAATTTTATTTGTATTCTGAAATTTCGCCACTCGTCAATAGAATAAAGATGATATAAGTACAGTATCAAACATTATTAAATCTGTTTATAGAAGAATTTAAGTTTCATTATGTTCGATACCGGTAAATGCGACACAATGAGAGATAGAATGTTTATTTTAGGTATTATATAAGAGAGAATATTAATAAAATAAATACAATGTTAAAATAGGTTGTAATATGAGAAAGCATTTATATGTATGTATTTTAAAAATTAAAGTAGGTGAGTGTTGTGGAACTTCCAATTATCGCGTTCGCATGCCCACACAGAAATTATAAAATTAATAAATATAAAAGTACTAACGTTGGGTAATATGTTTTCATCCTTTTTCAATAACTTACCATGTTTGAAATATTTTTGGCTCGTTTATTTTGAACGAACATACAAACTCTTATTTATGGCTGTTTTTCAATAATATATTCTTTTGTTTCAGTGAGTATTTGTGTTTTTATTTTGTAGCATATGTATTTCCAGCAAACGAGTAAACAGGTCATCTGATGGGTAAGTGATCACTGCCGCCCATGAACATCCAACACGCTTGGATCATGGATGTGTTGCAGGTCCATCAAATCGGGAGTGGTGGGGGAAGGGAAAAGGATTTGAAGAGGGAAAGGGTGTTGGGCATCCGGCAATCTTATTCACCGAACGAAACGCTTCAGAAAAGCTGTCGCTTCACGTGTATCTCTTGTGAGACAGTGGTACCGCCCCGGACGACATTGCAACCGAGTTTAAGTTAAGATTTTACAACCGGTCGCTAATTGACGGCAACGCTATTTAATTTATTTCTATACAGAATATAACTTAAATAAGATTTTTAGATGTCAATCAAATAAGAAAAAAAAGAGTTGGAAGGATTTTCCAGGGTTGGCACCCGAGAATGATACCTCTAGTGTTGCAGACGTCCATAGGCGGGCCGAGAGCTTGTTTCCCACCTTAGTGAAAGAAAGAAAGAAAGTAATAAAACCCATTTATTTGTCACAGCCTCACAGAAAATAATTACATAGAAGTGAAATTAAATTATAATCAACTACCTACTATAAAACAATAACTTACTAATAAAAATGATAATACAACAACAAGAAAAATAAAACTAAAACCAAAACGAAAAAAATTAAAACAAAACAATGTGGTATAACAAATACAACAAGGTTCTTATTCCATACGTTTGATGTAAAACCTTATTCCTTTAAACGTGTAGTAACATGTCCTCAAACCATTAGTAGGGTTCTCATCATTACGTTTGTTTGAAGATCGTTGGTAATGCTCTCTTTGATCTGACGGATCTAAACACGCAGGGAGGCAATTTGTCGCGCAGAACCTCGCATGAGTACACTTTAGCAAGTTGGGAGGTTTAAAGCGATGTTATAAACGTTTTGGTAAAAAACAGGGTCGTTTCATATTTTAGGGTTCATTATTCTAAAGGTGTGTGGTTTTGCTGAGTTGTTTCTTTGATATTATAGAGGCCACCTGGGTAGATACCCTTGTATAATGATCATCACTGTGCCAAGGACTTTTTCTTTATCATTATTCATGAACACACAAGCATATTATAAATTATAATACGTGCAAAAGAAAAGTTGAGAAAAAAAACGTTATGCAGTCTTTTTTTTAACTTAAAAAGAACGCAATTTTCAAGGAAAGTATACATAATTCCGAACATATATTGCGTGAACATATGAAAGTATGTATACATATCAGAAAAGTAACGTAAAAATTTTCACTCTTATCAGAACAATATTAAGAATCGAATATCTAGAAAATCTTATATGTTCGAACTTACATTTTCTCGACTATTTCAAAATAAGATTTTCTCATAAGATCATCGATCATCCTTTCTACACAATGCAGTTGTCGGAAGAAAATGAGTAAGTATAAAGGGAGTATTGGGTAAACGAATGAACTCAGAACAAATGCAGTATGTAATGTTACATAAACTGCGACTGTCCTTTCCGACAACTCTCGCAGGCAATTTTATAGCGCAATAAAATCTACATACAGGTCAACATTTTGTTCACTACCGTATTTATTATTATAAATATTTTAATTAGGTTCAATATTTTTGGTAAAATATTACCAGTCTGACAATTACGGAAATTAAACATTGTAATTTGGAGTGATCATATTATGACTGCCTCGGTGGCGTAGTTGTATTACGGTACGATTACTAAGGTGATTTGTTGGGTAAACATCCCGGGTCGTACAAAGTGATATTGGATTTTTCTATTCATTATCAATTCGGAGTCAGGAATTTTGCCCGATATGGCGATAGACTCGCCCCCTGTCGCATCACACACACATACAAGGCGAAATGGTCTCCTGGTATAATAGCACATCTGCCTACCCCTAGAAAGAAAAGGCCCGACATAGTGGCGACATTGCACCTAATGGTAAGCGTAAATGCCGCCCAGGCCGTATATCCATTGGTATTGGACGGCAGTCTCATGCCTATGGAAACAATTATACCGGCCTGCTAAGGTGCCTCTTCACACAACGGCGGAAGGACCCAGGATTTTATGAGTTTATGTAGATATGTATATATGATTATGTAACATGTAATATGTATTTTTTATAATAGTATTTCATCATCAGCCTCAGTTGTCAGAACCGATTATCACGAGATTATATTACTAACATACTCCAACCAATTTAAATGCAACTCTTCCTTCCTTGCCTTTACCATACTCGTTTAAAAATGTAATCTATACCACAATAGAAATATATACAATTAATATATTCCTTTGTAATCAATATCAGAACTTAGGCACTAAAGTGAAACATAAGTACCTAAATATTGTTTTTTTTTTTAATGGATTGCTTAAAATACCATAACGTGCTAGTCTTAAATTTAATTCTTAAATCTAGGCTGGAAATAAATCGTATCATGTTACATAAGACCGTTCCTCCCATATAATATCTTTTAACACGAATCAGAGTAGCATACCTTGATGGTAAACATGTTTTTCGTAACATGTCTACATCGATGCCAATAATATAGATACAGGAAGTGACGACATTAGCGCGCGTTGGTTAAAGGGGTTCGTGTATTGCCGCAATAGTTTAACTGATTTGAAAAACTCGTGGGTAGTTAACTAATTGCGACATAAAACTGGGTTTTGGTGTACTTAAACAATCAAGTACTTAAAAATAAGTAGTTCTTTATAAAAACTTACTCTTTCTTAGATTACACTAGATCGTATAAACATATTAGCCTATCGGCTTTGTGAATCACAATCGTTAATCGGAAAATTTAGCTTATTTCTGTAACTTCACTTGCTAATTGTGATTGCTATTGCTATTTACTCTGTATTATAAGAGAGGTTATAAGGAAGTTGCTAAAGTTGTTGAAGTATACTGGTGGTAGGTCCTCATATGTGCGAGGCTGCCTGGGTGGGTACCACCGCAATGTCTATTTCTCCCGTCATATAGCAGTTTAAATGCACTGTTGTGTTTCGGATTGAAGGACATTGTAGCCAGAGTAACTACTGGACATATTGAGACTCAATATCTGGTGTCTCAGGATGGCGAGCGCGGTGGAATGCCAAGAATTGCTTTGTAAATCAAAGTGTTGTTCATGAGCGGTCGCATCGCTTACCATCAGGCGAACGGCATGCTCGTCTCGCCATTCAAAGCAATAAAAAAAAAGTTGCTGAGGAAGGCTTTTAAAACGAAAGTGGAAAACTGTTTGCATAGTGCCATAAAACTTCATAGTATATCAATGAAATCCCGTTTAATAATTGCATATAAACGAGTAGCTCTCGAAGCACTTTCTACGCGATGAAAATCTAGTAATTTGTAGTGAAAGTCAGATCGGGTTAAACACACGGGATTTTTATGGTAATGCGACTTTTCATTTAATTAGGATATCACAGCATCCGCTTTGATAATGATGGATTGCGTTCGCCTGCCTCGGTGGCGTGGTTGTACTACGGTATGGTTAAAACGCTGGGGTTTTGGGTTCGAATCCTGGGTCGGGCAAAGTGGTATAGGATTTTTTTAGTTATTATCAGCACAGGTCAGGAAGTTGTGCCCGATATGGCGATAAGCTAACATATCATGGGACTTTAGGTACAGGCGAAACGTGGGTATCCTAGTAGTACATCTGACTACCCCTTTTGGAAAAAGGAGTGTTTAAGTATGCACGTTTATTTAATGAAAATTAGATACATAACTCTGACATCTCTACATGGCGAGGCGAGTTTGACGTTTGCCTGATAGTATGCGATTCTCAAGGAAAGTAGCAAAACCAAACAAAACCTTAAATGACAAAGCAATGCTAGGCATTCCACTGCGCTCGCCATCCTGAGACATAAGATGCTAAGTCTCAATATGTCCAGTAGTTACTCTGGCTACAATGTTCTTCAAACTGAAACATAAGAGTGCAATAACACTGCTGTATAGCGGGAGAAAAAGAAATTGCGGTGGTATGTACCCAGGTGGCCTCTCACATAAGAGAGACCTACCACCATTACCAAACATTGATAATAGTCTTAAATCAAAATCGAACGCTGAATAACTTATTACGGAAATGCGAAACCGATCGAGCGGTGATCGATCAATTTTATTTTATTACCTACTTTTCTCTCGTATAAAAACATGCATTATTTTATAACATTGCGGAAGTTGTACTACATTGTAAAATTATAAGGCAGTAAGCCAATTCATCATTAGTTTTACTATTATTGACTATACTTAATTTCAGCTTTCTAATGCCGTTTGCTTCTTTGCATTAGATAACTCTGAGATTAGATAATTGCTTTGAATTAACCTTGCTTCATAACATGTCTTATTATTTGTTGTATTGTGGTAGTTAAATTCATTTGTGGTTGATTTGTATATTGTTACTTTCTGATTTACAACATTAACCAATTTTAGTCAAATAGCGACTTATACCGGGTATATCGTATCAAAAACAAGGTGGCAGCTTAGTTTCGTTTATTAAGTTATTGTTTTAAGTTGGTTGTAGTTTAATTAATATGTGATTTAAACACAATTAATCTCAAAATTTCGCTAAAAAAGAAAATAAATATATTTTTAAGCATCAACGTGTTTGCGTGGTAGGTGGCTAGCATGGTGGCTTAACCCCTCTCAATCTACTCTTGGTTGTAGGGGAACCTTGTGCCCTGCAGCAGGACTTATATTGGCTGATGCAGACAATACAGACATATTACATACATCCTCATAAATATAACCAATTGTTTTTTGTCTCTCTTTTAAGTACGTGAAATACCGGCATGCATTGGCTCCGGATCAAACAGGAATTCGAGAAAAATGAAAGTGAAGGAAACTGAGCGTTATTGGGCGTTTTTAAGCGTCGTAAAGACGAGGGCTGGAGTTGCATACTCAATGCAGTTGAATATTTACAGCAGATTGTATTGATAAGGATAATAAGCACTTTGTATGCTGTATCGATGGTCCACAGTTTTGGACTACTTTCTGCTTTGGTAAATTAAGTCGAAATACTTTCGTATGAAGTGTATACAAATGGTACAAACAAATAAAGATTTAGCCATATTATTTTATTATATAAACCAAGTTATAAATTACGGAGGTCGACGTAAAAAAGTTACTCCAATAACTGCCTTATTTCCTAGCTTTTTGATTCATCCGCGTTACACAACTGAAATAAGGATAGGTTAACCTTGTTTGACAATAAACTTGTTCTCTGTTTAACTTTTAAAAGATGGGAAAAAAGTTGCAATAGGTTTAGAGATTTATCGGTAAGTGCATTGTGAATATGAATTCATATAAGTACGTATAGGAAATGAAAGACAATATATCTTTAATTTATTTCCAAAACTTAACAATGACGACCATATAAAAATGTCTCCTTTAAACACTTAAAAAACTAAAATGCTAAGCCACCGTAATACCTGCAAATTCCAGGTTCTAGCAGATTCTAACTATCAGTTATTTTCCGATGAAAAGCGACGTTTCTGAACGAGTTACGCAGACGTGTGTTTAGTCGTAATTGCATAGAAATAGACACGCGTCGATTGTTCGGAAACACATACACTGCACACGAAAGTGCAGGTGTTGGGAACGGAGTGAGCGTCTGCGTGCGCGACCAACTGGATCACGCGTGACGTCATCGTATGTACCAATTTTTAAAATAAAATATTACAATACAATCAATTTACTGGTGGTAGGTCTCTCATATGTGAGCGGCCGCCTGGGCAGGTACCACCGCTTTGTCTATTTCTCCCGTCAAACAGCAGTTTAAATGCACTGTTGTGTTTCGGATTGAAGGACATTGTAGCCAGAGTAACAACTGGACATATTGAGACTTAACATCTTACGTCTCAGGATGGCGAGCGCAGTGGAATGCCAAGCATTGCTTTGTAATTCAAGGCGTTGTTTGGTTCTGCTACTGTTTATGAGCTGTCGTATCGCTTACCATCAGGCGAAAGGCATGCTCGTCTCGCTATTCATAGCAATAAAAAAAAATACAATCAACTAAACTTTCCGATTGCGTTTTGGCGAATTGATTTTCTAGACAGAGGATTGAAATCACTGTAATATCAATGGGATTTTATATGGCCGAAGATTTTTTTTGATTATTTGTTTGTTTGTTACCGCTAATCTTAGGAACTATTGGTTTTGGAAAAATATTTTTGTGCTGGATAATATTCATAAAGTTTTCATCGCATTTTCAATCCTTACCAAAACCCACACGTAAATTCAAACTTATGTTTCCGTCGACTCATAGTAAACAACAGTCTGAGGGTTAATAATCTGTATCTGTATCAGCCCATATACGTCCCACTGCAGGGCACGGGCCTACTCTACAATCGACAGTACGATTAAGAGTGGTTAGGCCATATAGTCCACCACGCTGGCCTAGTGCGGGTTGGCAATAAAAACCCAATTGGCAGACTACACTATGAGCACGAATGGAATTTTTGTGCGCAAAGCGTGACCCACTATTACAACCTGAAAAAAAAAACATAGGTCGGCGGGTCAGCGGGTTTAATGTGTAGTGCGCTTTAATTTCAGACTTGGCGACAGTGATACCAAAATATTTTAGCTATTCATTTATGTACAATTTCCTATTGAGAATTTTGATGTTCAATTTTAGTCGCATGACTAAGTACTGTGTAACTTTACTGATACATTTTACCATAATTGGCTGGAAAGCGAGTGATAAAGACGTACCTCTTCCGGCCTACCCTTTGGTACCGGAAGGTGTTTTAATAGCTATTCCTACGAAAAAAAAAATCGCAGTCACAACCGTGTACCCGATATGGAAGGACTACACTATAAGCCCAACAGTATTAGGGTTCAATAATTTAATAAATGTTCTTTTTCTCCAATATCTTACTATAAGAACTATGGGACTATTTTAAATCCCAGAAAGAAACTGTTTACTTTTCCCATTATTTTACGATCTGAAGCGCAACTACATAGATAAAATGCACAGTAAAAGCTAGTAATAAAAATACCTATTTACCAATCACACGTGGCTGGAGAAATTAACCTTGTTTATCTAACGCAATATACTATTACGTATTTACGTGCGTAGGGAATATTAATTAACCGATTATAGAATCGAGGACACATTGAAACAATTTCTGGGCATTAAAACTTGCTCTTACAATAGTGAAGAAATCAGTCCTGGATATTTTCGAAATCGTTTACCCAACTATCGTCGCATACTATTTCTGTTTTACTTCATTATTATCAAATGCCGACTATATGCAAAGGATACTACTCGTATATCAGCTTCATTGACTTTCAGACTTGTGGCGAAAAAATAAACATTTGTACACAGTAAACTTTATTAGTTTTTTTTGTTGCATTGAAAGGCGAGACTAGCATGCCGTTCGCCTGATGATAAGCAATACGACCGATCATGAGCGAGTTGTAAGAATTTCTATGGTGTGTAAAGTATGTCAATGCGCACTAGGCCAGCGTTGTGGACTATATGGGCTAACCCCTCTCAATCGTTCTCTCGGTTGTAGAGGAGACCCATGCCCTGCAGTGGGACGTATATGGGCTGATACAATACAATCTTCGAGCGTCAAGTAAAATCAAATGTTTTGCTGGCCCCCGAAGAGGCAAGACAATAAAAAAAAAACAAAAATTAAGTCAAAATAAAAAGAGTTCAAAAAAATTATTCGTAGTTACTGCTACAGGCTAAACAGCTGTGTGACATAAAAATAAAATAAGTTGTTAACCTTGACGCATGCCATTTTAAAGGACAATTTTTGTTTCTGTTCTTTACATAATGTTGTGGTACCATAACTATGTCCGTTGGCATTTATTATCATTCTGTCACATGCATAATGTATTTGGGTCGCGTCGGCAAATCTGGACATTCCAATAGTTGGTATCTAGGTTCTTGACGTACCTATTACTTGCCCAAAACAATTAGGCGCATGACAGGTCTGCAGTTTCGGCGCCCGCACCCGGCCATTATCCCCTTGCGTCCCATAGTGACACCCACTAGGTAGTCGTATTATCGATCTCGATAGTGATAGTATATATTACCATTTTGGAAGTTTTTATTAGGTTTATACAATTTTTTCGTCATTTTGTTATTGTTGATAGTTATGTAATGCCTTTATTGAAAATTTTGACTCAGATTCCTTGTAAAATATGTTTATTGAAAATAAACATATTTAACTACACAGGAATATTTTTTTTTAAATAAGAACCTTAAATCTCCCCTTTAAACCAATTGTATTAAATGTGTACAAGTCACTTAGTAAGTATGTACTAAGTACTTACTATATTTGATAGTCAAGCACCACGCACTAAAACGGTGAAGGAAAACATCGTGAGGAAACCTGCATACCAAAGCGATTTATAAAAATCCTGTGGTATGTAAGTCCACCAACCCGCACTAGGACAGCGTGGTGGACTATATGGCCTAACCACTCTCAATCGTACTGTCGATTGTAGAGGAGGCCCTGCAGTGGGACGCATATCGGCTGATACAGATACTTACTATATTTTATCGATAGCCGTACTGATAAAAAGGTGTTCTCATCCTTAGTTCCAATAACGTCGTAGCTGTCATGTGCCTAATTGTTTTTATCGCATAGTACATAATATGTATATACATTTACCAATTATCATATGACAGCCTCCGTGGAGCAGTTGGTTAGACGCCGGCTTTGAAACGAGAGGTCGCGGGTTCGATTCCCGCACCGACACCAATGTTTGTGTTTTCTATAAATATTTGTTTCAGGTCTGGGTATTTGTGACACCGAAAATTCTCATTGATTCTGATACACACGACATGAGATTCGATGTGAGTGTGGATTCAGGAAAAAAAAAAATTCTATGGTATGTAAGTCCGCCAACCCGCACTAGGCCAGCGTGGTGGACTATATGGCCTAACCACTCTCAATCGTACTTACGATTGTAGAGTAGGCCCGTGCCCTGCAGTGGGACGTATATGGGCTGATACAGTACAGTACAGTGGATTCAGGACTGTATATGTGACCGTTGGGTGTATTTATTTATTATTTATATATGGTTGGGTCGTTGTGATGTACCGATTAGTAAATATTTTTGTACAATCTTTATTGAGGTTCATCGAAAATACTTACCAATATATTTTTTTAATATCATCTTCCTTGAGAGGACCGTGCTAAAAACTTATTTTTAATGCTATGGGCACAGGTTTTTAATATCAAAGTATATTACCCTTTTATACAGACGCTAATAACTATAAGGTATAAAAAGTTTTAAAATAAAATAATTAGACTTCGGATCGCATCAAATATTTTTGAATTGTCAGTAGGCTTAAGTGAACAAGACTCGTAAAAGTGAATGGCAGTTCGAGTAATATTTTTAAAATGTATATAAAGAAAGAAAAAATAATTAAAAATAAATGTAATGAAATATTAATAGCCAATAATTACTAACGAGATTGGTGTCTAGTGCACAAAGGAGGTATAATGTTACTAGGACCGATTGCGATAAATTATGATAAAAAAAGCAAATAGGAATGTAAGTACTGTCATGTAAAGATATTAATACAAAACGAATCATAATTATTACATAAGACTTAAGAGTTAGATATTGCTGGCTGCGTGACATAAAAAGAGCATCATAGATCGACGTGGCGGCCTTAAATATATATTTTTTATTTAATAATAAGGAAGCATTTACTTTTATTTAATGATAAGGATTTAAAACATGTCCAGATAAGCAAGAGTTGTAAACAGGATAATTTAACTGGACGATTCAGTTTATAGCCTTTCGCGAATTGGCGAATGGCATATATTTTTTCTAAAACCAGAAATTTAAATCCTTATTATTTTAAGATTCCAATTAAATATTCTATATCATGGAAAGATTCTAGACTGTTTCGTCGATGACGACGCACTGATCTGTTTAGATGTCATTTGAATGTTAAATTAATTAGTGGAACACACTAACTCATTTGATTCCATCTTCCAGTGTAATTAATTTCAATTTATGTTTTTTAATTGTTCTGATTTGTTTTCTATTCTATTTAGGCGTTATTTCATCGACGTTTGGAAAAATGTTCTCCTTTCATGAAAATTAACGGAATCCAATCCTATTTTGATTTAAATTTCTTAGGTTAAAATGCGGTTTATGATTCATTTTATTTTTACGAGTATATCAAGGCTCGCTGGTAAAGAACCGGACGGGATTTGCCAAGACGATGGTCACGGGTCCGAATCCCAGCTAGTAAGTTTTGTCGGGATATAGATACTCGATGAAACTTTTTTAAATTACTTACTTTTTTTACATATATTAAACCATTCCAACTGTATTATAGGTACTTATTTTAGGTCTGATTGTTGAATACGACATATGAGATTACTGTACCGTACAAGGACATCAGAGAGGACATCGCGAACGAAATATTTGTACCGAAATAAATCAAAAATATATTTCAAAGAAAGAAAATGAATTTATTAAAACCCACACAAATTTATTGCTATCCCGGTCACTCCTACGCGGTCACAGAATCTTCCCACTCGCTTTACTGTTTTCCGGCGTGGGTGGTTCGCGCGTACAGATTATGTTTGCAATGTCCGGTCTAATTTATTACGTCAATGATGACATTTTTTATATTGTATACAACTATTCCACCACCCATAAGTAACACACGACCAATTTAGTCACAAAACTATGTAGAAAAGTTTTTTTATCCATTTTGTAGGTGGCAAAGACAATCTATGCTAGGCAATTTACTGGTAGGAGGTTTCTTATACATGGAAGGCTGCCTGGATAGGTTCCACCGCAATGTTTAAATAGACATTGCGGTGGTACCTGGGAGAAATCTCCCGCCAAACAGTAGTGTAAAGGCACTGATGTGTTTCGAATTGGAGGACATTGAAGCCAGAGTATCTACTGAATATATTGAGATTTAACATTTTATTTCTCAGGGTGGCGAGCGCAGTGGAATGCCAAACATTGCTTTCTAATTCAAAGTGTTGTCTGGATATGCTACTGTTTATGAGAGTTCGTATCGCTTACCACCAGGCGAGCGACATGCTCGTCTTGTCCTTCAATGCAATAAAAAAAACAACCCTATTCCTAGCTCATAGAGATTGCAGTGGGCGGGATGGTTTCAACGAAAGGTCAAAGTACAGTGACAGTGCGAAAGGTCGTATCACCTTGACAATAACGTAGAAACCGACACTCGTAAACTCGAACCGGATTTCGTTTCGTAATCGCTGCGCCAAGGACGCGTCAACACTTTCACTGTCATCTCGGTAATTGGACTGATACGGGTTTGCTGATGCCATTGTTCGCTTTTATATGTGTGGGATTCGGATTTTGAACTTTGTGTATGATCGTTACAGTTCGTATTTCATTGTGAATATGTGTTTTACGGGATACATTTTCAAATTTGTTAAGGTGCGGATTTCCTTCTAATCCTTTTATTGGTTTGAGTTGCTATGATTTTATATTAGGGAACAGTATGAAGAAGTTTTTTAATGCATACTGTCAAGTACATCTTGTATAACTACAATCTTAAACTGTAAATATTGCCGTTTACATTCTTATTTCCGTATTGTTTTTTACTCCCACGAAAAAGTGATTAATATGCAACCAACGGAAGGTGTGGTGCAAATTATTTACATATTATCTGGCGACAAATTTTTGAATAAAAAAACATGCCGTACCTTACTTTTTTGGTTAGGAGTATAAGTATTTGTAAACTTCCCTATACCGTCCTTAATAGTTAGTAGTGTTTCTAAGGCCACATACCCAAAGCTTGTAGCCAATCGCCTGTACCAATCACAATGCATACGTCGTAAATGACCTTAATCGTGCTTCGAATTAATCATTATAATCGATTTGAAAATCAATTACACGAACACGTCGAATAATTGCTTATAATCATTGCGTATATGTATTTTTAAAATATTTCCACATTGATGATAACTTTGAGATTGGGAAAAAACACAAGCTATGATTTTTTGCTTGGATTTATTTAGCCGCAAGGTTGAATAAACACAGAAAGAAGTAATTTTGAAAGGGATATGTCATTTATTGTTATTTAGAATTATAAATGTGGAATATGAAGTATCATTTTGTTTTGAAGCTTAGAGCTCTCAAATGATAGCAACACGATAGTCAAATCATTTTTCTACGTTTTTCTATAACACATTGAGTCCATCTTATGTCGTTGATATCGAGCTTTATATTAACTTTTTGCTTCATTATTATCAACTACGTAATTAAAGCTACATCTGCATATACGCAAATTTGTAAATAATTGATTCTGTAAATGGAAGATACATAATACACGAGAAAAACTAATATGGGAGACTGTATTAATGTAATAGAAGCCAAAACAATCTTTGTTAAAGTTTGTATCTGTTATTTGTTCCTTTGTGCGCGTTATTCGTAAAAAAGGCTGAACTAATTTGGTTTAAATTTGGCATGGAAGTAGATGAAACTCTGAATTAATGTGGATAAGCTTATGTATCCACAAAAATTAAGTATTCCCGTAGGATGAGCAACAAATTCAAATATATTAGTTACTCTTTCAAACTCAAAAGGATGGCATGGGATTCGAGAAGAAAGGATTACATTGACTCAATGGACAGAATGAGATGGGATAAGACGGGAAAAGGAGCATAAAGTATGGCAGTCACATTGAGTTTAAATATTAATAAATCAGAACGTGAAATAACATATTGCTGATGTGGAATGGACTCAATAACTAACTGCACCCAAGCTAAGCCATGCCGGGCCACTAGTGGTTAATAAATAAGCTACTTACTGAAATCTGTTTTATGGAAAATAATCTCTCTAATTATAATCCGCGTCGTTGCCAACAATACTTTGTTGTGCCGCCTCGATTCCATTTAAAAATAAACCCTATAATTTCGTATTTACTATAAGCCTTAGTTTCAAGGGACTGTACATGAGTTCACATGTAAATAACTAAGCAGATTTGTCCGTAAATAGTTATAATTTTAAGAGGATTATATTATAATAGATAATAATTTTGTTATACCACGGACCGGCAGTAATCATAAATGTTGTTCTACAATATGTAAATTAGGAATATTGCGTCGACCCCAATTTATTTGCGAGAGGTACATAATATGTTTGTTAGGAGATTAAACGGATCATCTGATGATAAATAATACCGCTATCTATATTTAGTACAAGCGACAAGCGAAATCCTAGGTCCTCGCGTTTTAAACGGTCAAAATGCGTCATTTAACTCATGAAAATTATTAAGCAGGCTGGCGAGCCATTCATGAAGAAATAATTTAAGGAAGCTTGTGCAAAAATAATTCCCATATTATAATTAGCTAAGTGCATGGTGGCCTGTTGGTAAACGGACTAGTCGCGGCTGCCAACATGTTCACGGTGGTCGCGGGTTCGAATCCCAGGGCACACCTCGGACTTTTCGGAGTCATGTGTGTATTGATAGTCAATCACCACGCACTAAAACATCGTGAGGAAACCTGCATACCATAGCGATTTATAAGAATTTATATGGTATGTAAGTCCGCCAACCCGCACTAGGCCTAACCACTCTCAATCGTACCCTTGATTGTAGAGTAGGCCCGTGCCCTGCAGTGGGACGTATATGGGCTGATACAGAATTAGCTATTGCCTCGCCATTGGCACTTGGTGTTCCCATCTGTGTTATCGACCTGACCCTATCTGTGTTATAGAGATGGGGGTGAAATTGAGAGGTGGATGTCTGAAAGGCAAGTACTCCGAGTAAAGGCTTCCAAGGGTGAGTGATTCAATTGCCAGAAATGATTAAATTGGCTAGGTATGTTCATGTTTTTTTAAGTAGGATAGAAATTTTACCGACCACATTTGCTTTCCAAGTTAATTCTCAGAAACGTAGCATACGTTAAACTAAATAGCATTTAATCTCGTCCATCTACATAATGAAAGCCGTTTTATACTTTAGTAGATTAAATTAGCCCTGGATGACAAATTAATTTTAGTTCTTTGCTTTTCATTTTTATATTTTATATCTAAACATGTAGACCAATCCATTTTCGAATAAGTGATTATTCGTTTTAATAATAAGAATTTAAATCAATTAACAGAGAGGTAAACATAGATTTATGGTTATATGGTATTTAATAAAAGTTATTCTTCTTTGTTTATGTGGGTATCACTCTTGAAAGTGGTCGTGGTCGTCACTCCAGGTGTTGGTGGCAAGCTTCACAACACGCCGCCACTTTTATCTGGTGATCGCCTTCCTCGTGCACTCATGTAGTGATAATGAGCCATATATTGCTATTTTTATCTGGTCAGTCCATCTCATAGGTGTTCTTCCTCTTGGCCTGGTTCCCTCAACCTTAACCAGGACTACAAGTTGCTCAATGGCCACCTTCCCTCGGCGGCATACGCGACCAAAAAAGATGAGGATGCGAGACGGTAGCAAAGTTATATTGATATGTAAATTGTGTAAAATTGAAGTGTTGCCGCGATGCGCGTCCGTGACATCGTTATATCTCACAAGGTGTCAAGTCTTGAACTTTACCGCCGACCTTGCCACGGATTCGACAGGTGATGTTATTATTTGTGAATACGTAATTTTTCTAGAACGTTCCATATGATTTGTAGATTTTTTATTGCTTTTTCTCTTCCGTTCTGTATATCAAATAATTTAATTTGAATAATGATTTGATTTTATTCCGGATTGTTGGATTTCATCAAATTCAAATCAAAATGTATTTAACGTAAAAGTTACGATTAAGTTAATATACTCGTAAAAATGAAAACATGATTATCAGCGACCTTACTCATTAAATTATACTGGCTAAACAAATATGAGGATTTTAAATTCATAAACAGCCATAGAGTTTCGTAGTTAGCGTCTGTTATTTTGCTAACAAAAACTACGAGAGTAATATAAGCCTATATTTTAAAATATTATTTCCCTCCTGCTCAGTGGTACCACGAAAAATGCCTATGGAAGTGAGCTTCGAAGTATATTTAATATTAATCAGTCTTAACAAGTTCATAAGTAGCGAGAGCACCTCATTCGTAGAATATTCTAGAACGTTAATATTATTTTCCACGTTTGAAAATACGGGCATAAGGCTGCGGGACATAAAATATTTAATAATTATGCCCCATACACAAAACTGCGGTTCGGCGCGATGCGAATTCGCGCCGTAGAATTCTGCGACACGAATTGCTATGATGCGATTTCGAGCGGCAAGGCCCTTGCACGGTTCGGATGACGCTTATTGTTAAGGAAATTCAGGAAAAACAAACAAAAAAGCAGGTATGTGCGATGCGAATCAATTCGCATGTTCTTATATTATATTCATATTCGCATGTATGCCGAACGTTATGACTACTGAATAAAAATATTTACAGTAATATGGATATGGGTTTTCATATGTAATAAATCATATCTAGTTATGTTATTGTTTGAGTAAATAAACCGCTTGTTTGTTTATTCGGTCGGTTGGTTTCGAGTAGGTAATTAAAATTACTGGAAGCTAAAATACAGACTTGTTCACATACTAAAACGTAATTGAGTAGCTACTACCAAACTCATGCCTGAAATTTAAATGAATTTATTTAATTAATTCACTGAAAGAGTATGATGTAGAACTGAGTAATATTGCTTTTTTTTCCTATAATAATTTAAGGCGTAATATTTACAAAATGGGTAAGACATGATAAACAATTTAAACTTATAAAGAGGGAAGGTTTAATTGTTTGTTTACATTAAACGGGCTCTGAAACTAATGGATTGATTTTAAAAATTAGAAAACTATTAGAATCTCATGTTGCCCCTGATGAACATAGGCATAGAATAATTTCAGAATTGTATCTGTACCGAGACAAGGCATGGCCAAACTGCTAGTTTAAAAATAAAGTTCAATCTCTATTCTTTCTGATGACATAGATACGACCAAAAACAAGCTGCCCTCTACTACTAAATTCATAACAGACTGTAAGCAATTACACGTGGGTTACTATGTAAAAACGATACGCACTTCAAATGTTTGGAAGCCGTAAGTAAAACTTCACTAATGTGCCTAGATGCTCCAAAAAATATTGGAATCCTCTATCGTACGTCGTAACCATAGACTGAGTTCGGAGAAAACGTTAGTATAATAGAATTTTTAGAAGTGGAAAGTTATATCTTACTCCGGACGTCGAATATCCGATCATTCCAAGTTCCTATTGCTTTTATATAGTATCCCTCCAGTGTTCAGGGATTGTATGCGCATTAACCGTCAAATTAAAGAATTAATGAAGAAAACTGAAATAGCTTGTGTTGGGTCAATGACAATCTGCAAAGGCAGCAAACCCTATGGGATTACGTACCATTTGATATATAAGAATTACCCTATCTCCGCGTCGTAGATCACTCGAGATGTAAATTGGAACCCGCAGACTCCCACGGGATGCATGTGGGCTATTTTTAAAAAGGTTCATGTCTTCCGATCCTATTTATGGGCCCGAGGTCATACCAGCTACGACCTTTGCAATTTTTTTGTTTAAAAATAACTTATAATACGTAATAAGTCGATTTATAAATAGCTTGATGATCTTTCAACCTTACAGCTTCGCATACTATGGCCGTGCTATGAATGTAAGATATAAGGTCTCATAGAAATTATCGTGCGGCAAATCAGTACCGGGATGGGTAAATTCCCAACGTTCCGCATTATTAAAATAAAGAATATTTTTGCTTGATACCTTGGTGGGTTATAGCAGTGGTAGGCAGAATCCCTTTTGAGTTATATCTCACTTAATTTGAATTCGTAAATATCGATTGCAGTATTTCAAAAATACATAGGATTCCATATGAATTCAAAGCATAATTTACAACAAATTTTACATATCTTTGCGGAGGATTCTAAATCAGGTCGGAAATGCCAAATTTACATTTGTTCCCACGTCTTGAATTTAATAGGTTTTGTAACATCATGTTTTAAAATTGGTAAGAATCAAGTCCTACTGGTCAATGATACCTAGGCTTGTCATGTCTCCACCACGTTGCCAATTTTGGGCATAATTTGTTGGAATGCAACAGACTTGACGGCCCCAGTTTAATTTTAATTTACCGCTCGTCAAGCGCGTCGGCAATTTTATTTTTGGGGTTCGTTTTGGTGTTGCGAATGCTATCTCTTAATGGCACATTTAACATGCTGCCTTTGATAAGCGTCGAGGTTGGATAGCTACTCGACCAAACGTCTTTGACGCCATACATACTAATAATAAGATGCTCTAAGTTGACTATATCTGTAATTACGTCAGATTTAGTGAAGCATTATTAAAGTTAAATATATGCATAAAATGAAAAATGAAAATAATTTATTGAATCCATTAAAATGTTCAACATCATTTAGATTCAGTCATTTTTTTATCTACCACCCGGTTCGGAAAGCTGTTTTCACTAGAGAAGAACGGGCAAGAAACTCTAGTGTTGCTCTTTTCAAAACCAGTTTACAATGTAGTGAATTATTACAAAATTTACAAGTTGGTTTAAATCAGAGCAGTTTAATAATAATATGTTGAAAATTTACAATAAATATTTTTGATATGAATATTATTATATTTCAATTACTATGGCTGAGTGAAGTGAAGTCGCCCAGAACGAAGAATCAGTATACTCTTTTTCGCCAAAGCAGTAAATAATTGCGAAAGCCTTACGTAATAATAGCTACGACGTCCCATATTGAAATAGTAAATAATGTTCTACGTTCAACAAAAAGATTTATATCCAGTCTGGATTTTTTTAACCGAAAAGTATTTCGTGCATTTTGAAACACAAAAGGCACATCATAGCTTAATGTAGGATCGAGATTGAGACTATGTAACCATATATATAATTATTTGTTTATCGTTTTTCTAACTCGTCATCATTCCAAATTTGAAATTGACTATCCACCCAAAAATTCGTCAATTGATCAAGTGGAAACTTAAATAGCATTGGTCCAAGATCCCAGGCCCCCCAGACGTTACTTATTTTCTCATAAAAAATATAAATGGGATAAAGTTGTGTTAGTACGTACTTTGAATGTGTGCATACCTGCTAGCTTGTGTCGACGGCCAATTCATAGGTGCTAAAGGTAGATAAATACAGTACTGATTTTTCTTAAATTCTCAGTGCTGATTTTTACATATGTTTTAGATAATTTTGTTAAAAATTAATAATAATTATTGCCAGACACTTTCCATCGGCGCTTATCCTTAACAGACGCTTTAAAGCTTCAAAAAAAATAACATATTTTTACTTATAATCTCACTCTTGATTTTTATATATGATACTTAGGGAACTATTTGAACACCCCTGGTCAGCAGCCAGAGCAATTGGAGGGGTCAAACATCCCCCCAGACACACATAAAGTGTCGCTATGTGTATGAGCGAATGAAGAGTTCAATCGCAAAAATGTGAAAAACTTTGATGCAAGTAACTTACCACCATGCAAAAGTGAGCTTTTACAGCAGTTTGGACGAGCTAATTACATCACTAGTCTCTGGAAGAATGCCCATTTTTTTTTATTGCTTTGAATGGCGAGACGAGAATGCCGTTCGCCTGATGGTAAGCGATACGACCGCTCATGAACAGTAGTAGAACCAAACAACACCTTGAATTACAAAGCATTGCTTGGCATTCCACTGCGCTCGCCATCCTGAGACATAAGATGTAAAGTATCAATATGTCCAGTAGTTCCTCTGGCTACAATATCCTTCAATCCGAAACACAACAGTGCATTTAAACTGCTGTTTGACGAGAGAAATAAACATTGCGGTGGTACCCACCCAGGCAGCCTCTCACATATGAGAGACCTACCACCAGTAATATATGAAGAAAATTAGTATTTTTAGTTCTGACAATAATGGGACGTTGGAAGACAATAAATATCATTTTAACTGGTTCGATGGGGACCAATTGCCGAGCTTTATCAGTGAATCGCTTCAAGAAGCATCAGGTATTATACTTTAACTTTGAATAATTGATATAACCGTGTAACTCTTTGATTCTTAATTATGTTATTTTTGTAACAGAAAATGAAAGTAATAAGGATGATAATGAAGATAGTCAATGCCAACATTGGGTTGATGATGACTTATCAAACTTAGACGATGATGACAGTAAAGATCACGCTGAATTGCAAAATGTTCAAACTACAAATAATCCGAAAGAAGAAAGACACGTATAGCTTTGTGTAATTTTAAGATATATATTTATTGTCTTCCAACGTCCACCCATTATTGTCAGGACTAAAAATACTAATTTTCTTCCAGAGACTAGTGATGTAATTAGCTCGTCCAAACTGCTGTAAAAGCTCACTTTTGCATGGTGGTAAGTTACTTGCATCAAAGTTTTTCACATTTTTGCGATTGAACTCTTCATTTACGTCACAAACCATATAAGTGTTGATGAAGAGTTGGAGTCAGGCAGCATCTACGTCAATTATTCCGGCCACGTTGTACAGTTCACAAACAAATTTTTGTATAGTGTTAAACACATTTTGCTCTAGTTCTAAGTCACTGAATATCGCCGAGTTTCATAAATGCTATCTGGTACTCTGCATTTTTAAGTAAGAAAGATATCGATAAATAGATATCTCTCTCACACTCAAGCGTACAAATAATGACCTCACGCTCATACACATAGCGACACTTTATGTGTGTCTGGGGGGATGTTTGACCCCTCCAATTGGTCTGGCTGCTGACCAGGGGTGTTCAAATAGTTCCCTAAGTATCATATATAAAAATCAAGAGTGAGATTATAAGTAAAAATATGTTATTTTTTTTGAAGCTTTAAAGCGTCTGTTAAGGATAAGCGCCGATGGAAAGTGTCTGGCAATAATTATTATTAATTTTTAACAAAATTATCTAAAACATATGTAAAAATCAGCACTGAGAATTTAAGAAAAATCAGTACTGTATTTATCTACCTTTAGCACCTGGTACCTATGAATTGGCCGTCGACACAAGCTAGCAGGTATGCACACATTCAAAGTACGTACTAACACTACTTTATCCCATTTATATTTTTTATGAGAAAATAAGTAACGTCTGGGGGGCCTGGGATCTTACTCTACATATTATATATATATATATATATATATATATATATATATATATATATATATATATATATATATATATATATATATTAACAGGCTTAGCCTAGTTTGGGTACCCTTAGAAAGTGCTGTATTTTTAGTTTAAGAAATTCCCTGTTTGAGTATGTTTTTACCAAATTGTAAACTGATTTCTGTTTAATAAAGATTTATTATTATTATTATTATATAGGACAGGTCAGTGCCAAAACATAAACTTATTATGTACACACATACATAATATACTTTATATGCCTTTATGCGCCTTTTTTCCAGAAGGGGTGGGCAGAAGTGCTAATACAACAGCTACGTTTCGCCCTGTGCGTTTGCCCGAAATGGCGGTAAGCTCGCCCCCTATCATATTGTGGGATATGATATTACTTTATCATCTACATCCAATATTTAACATTTTTTAATTTTCACGTGTCAGATTAAATGAAGCCTGGTAATTACAATAAGTATAGGCGTGATAATTATATGGTGATGCGGGAAGACCTTGTTGACCCTAAAGTAGGTGGTACATGGCTAAACGCCGCGTGTTTGAACCTGAGACGAATGCTTAATGACACCTGTGTTATTCTAGGAATGTACCATACGACCTTTCACTACTTATGTGGTTGTAAGCGGATTATTTTTTTTTATAAAGGAAATAGAATAAAGACTTTGTATTTATCATAGGCAATTACATTTTTCGGTGTTTGTTTATTCGTCGCAACGGGAAATATTCATGGTCGATGCAGAGGCGTTTAGGCATTTATATTCGTACATAAACACATACATAAACTCACGCTTTTTCACAAAGGCGTAGGCAGAGGAGCTGTAGGCAACTAGAACACCCACGTTTCGCCTTGCGTGTTCCGTTCTACGATGTGATAGGGGGCAAGACTATTGCCATATCGTACACAAATTCCTGACTCCGGGCTTAACAAGCCTTATCAAAAGCAATGACACTTAAAATTCAATCTACTTCAGACACATAGCACCCTAACCGCACTGGTGAAAATAAAATAATAAATAAATTACACTCAAAAGTCACATACATAGTCCTGACCCCACACTAAAATCGAGTCTTGTGTCGTGGGTATCAGAAACTACGAGAGAATTTTCGGTCCCACAAACACCCGGACCCGAAAGAAATATTTGTAGGCCGCACAAACATTTCTCTCGATGCGGGGATCGAATCAGCGGTCTCTCGTTTCACAGGCCGAAGCCATTCATTCATCATTATTTCATAAGCCATTGGATTATCAGTAAAATTATGTGACCCCAATGAAACAGCTCTAAATTAACCGTCAGATTTCTCTGTATGAGATCCACATTGCAGATTTAACACTAGAAATTTGCGGATATGTTGAAGATAGCATCTTGTTCTCACCAAGGATGTACATGTACATTATATAGCAGTTTCTCTAGAAATGATGCGGATTGAGAAAACTTGTTTGGAAAGTGAGTGCCGTTCGGTCACGATCTAGCGTCGGGCTTCCTCCGTATCGCAACTGCTTGCTTGTGTAATATTATACTTATTGGGCCGGCATTAGGAATTCTGCGGTCATATGTCCTTGTGTGGCGATTGTTCTGTTGCATCATTTGTTATTTTGTTATTGGCTTGTTATTTTGTAGTTAGTCACAGTACAGCTTGTATTAACTTGTTCAAATTCTGTGGTATATGCACATAGCTTCGACTTCATATGGAGTCTTTTATTTTATCTTACTTCCAATAAAAAATAGAAATTGCTTGCATGTTTCGGAGGCTGATGTTGAACCTAGATTCAACAACACATTTTTAAACTAGCAGGACAAAGTGACATCACTATAGGTACTTGTTAATGAGTGCATTATTATAATCCTCACTACGAAGGTAGATAACACATTAAAGCTTGTGAGTTCAGTATCAGAACCTATATAGACTTGTCAGTCTCACGTCACTGAAGCCAAATCAAATATATGGATAACACAAATATTTGTATTGGTAAGTGAATACTTCACGCGGCCTCTCAGACGGCTTTGTAACTAACTATGCCTCGGAGAGTGTAAAAAAACCCTACTTCAGGGATTGTCAGATGCTTAATACCCCTTTTCTCTCCCCATACTTTTTCCTTCTCGCTCTTCTCCCAATTGGATGGGCCGGCGACACATCCATGATTCAAGCGTCGTGGACATTGATGGGCGGCAGTGATCACTTACCATCAAGTGACCTGTTTGCTCGTTTGCCTGACCAATTAAAACCATTTATTTACGTTATATAATTTAATGTATTCTTCCAAGTAATGGAAGTTGCGCTGTATCACGAGTAAAGTGTAAATGATTTGGGTAATGGAATTTAACAATCAATTAACGTCTTCAACAGATCATCTCGCAGGCACTTTCTCGTTTATCATTTAAAACTGGTACCCACGCCCGTGTTAATGGTATAATCCGAGCCAAATTAAGATTTTATACGTTCACTAGTTTTTCCTCGGATTTTTACGTACGGTAAATTTATTGTATTTAACTTACGCGTTTTTGTCATGAGGCTGCGTAATTGAGTTACATAAAACTATTCGTGTTTTGTTTGAAAAAGAAGGTAATAAACTGCGTCAATTGGGAGCAAGTTTACATTGCAAGTTCAATATATATTATGTAGAGTGGAAAATAATATGGGTCAGCGTTTTGGGCTATAAAATAAATACAACTCTTTTAATTAGAATCCATAGTTAATTAAGAATATCAGGAACTTACGTGCACCGAGACGCAAAGAAGTATAAATCTAAATACATTAATAAAATTTCTTGCTACTTACAGACGCGTATTTGAATTTTATATACATATGCATATAACGCGTGAAGTGCGTAATTGAGTGGTTATAAGTAAAAGCTTCAATTCGAGATGGTTTCTGTGTCTTTATTTTGTTCTGCAACGGGCTCTCATCATAAAATTAATATAGTTATTTAATTGCTGCATATTTTAGTCACGGTCAAATATCTGACATTATTTGTATTATGTTGACGGTGCCAGGCACTGCCTCCTCGTCTTATCTATTCCAATTCAAACACACACAAGTGGCACAACAATGTTTAAAGAGATGTTATGAATCTTAGAATAATGTTTTATTATTATTATTCTTTAAAATGTTTATATTTTATTTTGAATTTTTATTGTTTTATTTATTTTTGAATTTCATAATTTCATATGTATAATTTCAGAGTTATTTTCTTTTATATTGATATAGCATCGTGTTGGCCTCGGCTGTTAAGATGTTATATTTTCTGTAAATAAATATAAATAAATAAAAAATATAAATAAATTCGAGAATTTTTTTATGGATTTAAACAGGATGTAGGCGAGAGGATGAGAACTCAGAGATCCAATTGAAAAGTCGTAGATTCAACAGTGGACCAACATAGACAGTCAATGATGAAAGACAAATGTAGCAAATAATTTGTACTGGTCTCTCATATGTGAGAGGCCGCCTGGGTATGTACCACCGCAATGTCTATTTCTCCCGCCAAAAATGCATGTAGTGTTTCTGATTGAAGGACGTTATAGCCAAATTGATACTTAACATCTCATGTCTCAGGATGACGAGCGCAGTGGAATGGATACTTTTTATGAGCGTTCGTATCGTTTACCATCAGGCGAACGGCATGTTCGTCTCGCCAAACATTGCAATAAAAAAAGTGGTTTGAAAAGGAGCATGGTATTTACGTGTTACAGAAATTAGTATATTTTACCGGAGTATCTGATAAATTCTAATAGCTAGAGCATATTTTTAACGAAAAATTGAAACTACGTGTGTAACTTTCTTGTGGCCAAAGATCTTTCATGTTGGAATTGCTCAAAAGTTTGGAATAGATTACCTATATCAAGATTATTCAGAATCCACCTTACAGTAAATACACATTGAAGCTAGACGAGACGAGGCGGTACAAAAAGTTTAATATACTAAAAACGTTTGACCCAACACGCAAACTCATTTCACCAAATTGGCCGATCGTCACGTCACGGAAATTACGCAACCAACCTCGAGGATATTATCAAAAGTACATTATACACGTAGAAAACATTATTATGTACTTTCGCTAATATACATAAGTAATTATAAGCTAATAAAAATAGCAATGGCGAATTTTAACACACAAAGGGGCCACTAGAAATCGCAGAGGAAACGAAATTGATTCAAAAACAAATATTCTACGGCACTCAATTAATTTCTTTTTTATACTACATATTTGTAAATAGGAAATAAATAATAAAATAAATAAATAAATAACACCCAACAGTCACATACATAGTCCTGACCCCACACTAAGATCGAGTCTTGTGTCATGGGTATCAGGAACTACGAGAGACTTTTTGGTCTCACAAACACCCAGACCCGGAAGAAATATTTGTGGGCCACACAAATATTTCTCTCGGTGCGGGGATCGAACCCGCGGCCTCTCGTTTCACAGGCGGCGTCTAACCGACTGCGCCACAGAGGCTGTGAAATAGCGGTATGTAGGCCAAATTATACCGGGTATCTCAAGACTGTTACCGAAAACGAAGCCGGGTGGTAGTTTTAGTGACTACAAACACAACGCAACTAAAAATTTCGCAAAGAAGCGCGACAATGATTTTTTATGATTTTTTAAATATCGTCATTTTTTGGGTGATAAATCCATAGTTTTTGCTAAAATTATAATTTAAACACTTTTATACCTTAGATTATTTATAAATAAAACGGTATACACTATTATTTTAGAAAAAAATGTATTTTTACCATCCAAATATGGTCATAGGAAAAAATAACAAAAAAAATTTTCGTTACGAATATTCCTAGTATTTTAATAACAATAAACAAATACGTGTATATCTATTCACCCCAAGACGAGAAGAACAAGTAACAAAAAGTGATATTTTAATATTTTGCATTTTCATAAATTGCACATTTTCCAGATTTTCACAAAAAAGGCAAAAAATTTTGTTAAAGTGACGAAATCGTAAAACCACACGAGACGTATACAAAAATACTTAATCTGTACAGACCAAAGTTGAGGTGCAAATTAAGTTTGAAAATCATAATTGTTTCCATCCACCCCGGTTTTCGGTAATAGGTTTGAAATTGTCTTAATTAATTAAATTAAGGTATCTAATTATAGAATGGTTAGTAGGCAACAATTTATGAATGAATACAAGAGTTGGAAGTTTAAGGTTTGCTACCACAACATAGAGTTTGCAGTTTCCAAGTTCTGTCTGTAAGTCAATTTAACTTTAACTTGACACATTATGGATATCTGAGAGTTCTCTAAAATAATTCCAAACATATTATGTAAATTCCACCAACCCAGGTTATAACTAGGCCACCAAGGCTGACTTAATTTTATTGATATTGACAAGATACCGTTACTGAAATGCATCTGGGGGGCTAGTCTATGCTTCAACACAACGTTCGAATGTTCGAATTTTCGGCGTCCATTTATTATTATAAGTTATAAGTTTTTTACTTCTTTCTGAATTATATTCTCTACGATAAATAATATTCACTTCGATGGTCTTGAATATCTATCATTTAAGGTCCACTGGAAATCAGCGTTGTGTGATCTTTGTGTAACAAACGAATCACAATATGACATTATATCTACTAGTACTTCGAATATAGGCGAAGACTTGCAAACTCAAATGAAATTATCATAATTAAATTAATTTATCAAAAATATCTTTCTCTATTTCTTTGTTGATTCTAAGGCTACTAACACTCTTTTAAACCGGTTGTTGTCTAACATGGTTAGCGATAACATTTTGACACATAGCCGGGACTTATTTGAGCCGGATTCTCCTGAAGCCTGAAACAGCATAAGTTGCGAAGTTTCCAAACTCCTAACTCAATAAATTTAGCTTTGTGAACATAAATCTACTGTTTATACAAATTCGACAATATTGGATATAAACTTAGCCGACAATCTCATTTAGCGAAAGCAGCGAGTATGGCAGTATGCCAAGCTCCCTCAGTTCCAAGGTTTCGTAGGCAACCTAGGTTTCAAGAGTTAGTCATTTCCGTCACTTAGTTGCTAGATGAATTCGAAGGAAATAATTTAATTATTTCGTGTATTTAAACTAAATAAATGTTTCTTTAAGGTATACATGAGAATTAGATAATAATGATCACTCATTCTGATGAGAGAAATCTGGAAACCTTCACACTCGATTGTTTTTCTATTTGAAATTTATTTTATGTTTGAATAGTTGTCAGATTAGAACGTGACATCATTTTAAAACGATTTTAGGCATGTTGTTGGAAATTATACCTACATAATATATGGTTTTAAATCAGCCGGTTTGTCAGATCATATCTTTAATATTTTACGTGATTAAACACAAAATTTTATTTAGCCAGCAAAAAAATCGTACAAAGTGAATTTGGTGGAAGGAGAATCTGCTCCATGCAGATTCATAAAACAATCACGATATGTACTTCACTGCCCTGAATTCTAGCAACCCTTTCGAATATAATAGAAAGAAAGAAAGAAAGAAAGAAAACACATTTATTTGTCACTTATTACAACGCACACACTCATATACCACAAATTTACATACACCATACAGAAATTAAAAAATAAAATAAAATAAAAAGTTTGTACGTCGCAAAAAAGTGACACGTAGGTGACCACTCAGCTTAATGTTGTACTGCGGCGCGAGCCACAGCACAACGCTGGTTTTCAGTGGAATTACAACAATAATGGAACAATAATGGAATTGTTTTAATCTCTTTAGGCTTACTGATTAAAACAGCATACATAATAACACGCCTTCTTCCAGAAGGGGTAGGCAGAGATGGCATAAGAACACTCACGACGTCTTATTGATTATGCAAAAGTAGTAATCAATGTTAGTTTTTGCATTATGTAACACTCACAAACAGGTTTCAATTATTCGTGCATAACATTTTTCACGTGAGTGAATACGCGAACGTAATTTGTTTAAAAATCAATTTAAAATCAATCTGCGGTGGTGATGGGTTATAGGTCAGTACGTCAAGCGCAAATATTTTGCGATGATCGACTTTATAATCTCATTTCGATATTCAGATATTTTAATTATCCAAGCAACTAAAAGCATCGCCCGGAGGCATTTTCGCTCCGAACACAAATTACCTATCGTAATGTTTATGGTTCAACTAAGCCGGTCAACATATTTCAATGTCTAAATATATTTTTTGCACATTTTTTTTATACAATGAATGGCGAGACGAGCAGGCCGTTCGCCTGATGGTAAGCGATACGATTACTCATGAACAGTAGCAAAACCAAACAGCTTGGCATTCCACTGCGCTCACCATCCTGATACATAAGATGCTAAGTCTCAATATGTCCAGTAGTTACTCTGGTTACAATGTCCTTGAATCCGAAACACAACAGCGCATTTGAACTGTTGTTTGACAGGAGAAATAGACATTGCGGTGGTATCCACCCAGGCAGCCTCTCACATACCGGGTATCTCAAGACTGCTACCGAAAACGAAGCTGGGTGGTAGTTTTAGTGACTACAAACACAATGCAACTAAAAATTTTGCACAGAAACGCGACAATTTTTTTTTATCATTTTTTAAATATCGTCATTTTTGGGTGGTAAATCCATAGTTTTTGCTAAAATAATTATTTAAACTCTTTTATACCCTAGAGTCTTTATAAATATAAGGGTATACACTATTGTTTAGGAAAAAAAATAATTTACCAACCAAATATGACCATTAAAAAAATAATTTTAAAAAAAAATTGTTGCTTTTTTTTTCCAACATTTTCTGTTGCATTATGTCTGAAGTCGCTTAAACTACCACCCGGCTTCGTTTTCGGTAGCAGTCTTGATATACCCTGTATGAGAGGCCTACCACCAGTAATATATATTGAGCATTCCATATATTTTGAGTAGTTAAAATGAATACTTTGATAAATGCCGTAATATTTTGAATATGCTTTATCAGTGAAATGTAGCGTTATCAGAACAAACAACTCTGGTTTAAACAAACTCGCCAAACAAACTATTTAAACTTTGATAACATGGTTCCATTTTAAAATTACACCGCTTTCATTTCAGCATTTATGCAATGTCTATTTCTTCCTCCAAACACCAGTGTAAATTGCAATGACATTGTAGGTAACTACTGAATATATTGAGAATTAACATGTTATGTCTTAGTATGGCGAGCGCAGTGGAATGCCAAGAATTACTTAGTTGCTTTGTTTGCTTGGTTTTGCTACTTTTCGTAAGCGGTGGTGTCGCTTACCATTAAATGAACGGCATGCTGGTCTCGCCATTATCTTTAAGTAATTATTGATTTGTGTCTAAAAGGGCCTCTTTTTCCTTCTCTTAAATAAATTCAACCGTTGTCTTAAATATTTATTGTGTAAAAATACCAAATAAAGGGTCAGCTGAACCGTAGTGGTACTGGAGAGTCTCAGTAGAATGACTAATGTACTGTGTACTGTGTAGCACCTAACAGCTTCAATGTTGCGGTGAGATTGGTATGTAAGACCGCCAGAGACCCTATACGTTGGTAAGATATTCGTATCGAAATGTCTAGCGATCAAGTACACGATGGTTAACCCTTTCTTAGTGACTGAAATACGCTTTGTAGTATTTTGGGTTCAGCTTGTGTACATGCGGCTTTACCAGGCAAACGTAATTTTGTTGACATGCTAGCAAATTTATGTTATAATGTTCAATAATTGATGGTGTATAGACGCGGCGGTAATGTCCAGTCTATGCCACTAAGTAATTGCCGAGTACACATAACAAGAATAGTGAAAGTATTGATTCATGGCCAGAGCCAATTATGTGGTGCACTCTTTATCGTAGTAGGCGATTATTTCAATTGCCGACAGTACAATGGAAATGCTAATTTCTTAATTGCGGGGTAATATTTGCTCGGACAATATGGTACACGATGGTTCAAAAACCCCTTATCATCATCATCATCATCAGCCTTTTCGCGTCCATTGCTGGACATACACCTCTCCTTTGGCACGCCCCTGTGCTCGGTCTTCAGCCCATCGTCTCCAACCGCTACCAGCCATCTTTCGGATATCGTCACTCCACCTCGTTGGAGGGCGTCCTACACTACGCTTGCCGAGACGTGGTCTCCACTCGAACACACGTCTAGTCCCAAAACCCTTATAGCCCACATAAATGTTTTGGTTTGAGTCTGTGTGCATCTTTTTATCTGGCTTATTCTACACATGCCATGCAACAATGCACCTCTACAGTACATCTCATTCGAATGCATGACTACGGTGGTAGTCATTATCTCGGGGCAATATAATAAAGACCTTGAAGGAAATTAGTACTCACTTTCCGCTCAATTTTTTTTCTTCGGTTACGAAGTAACTTTTTGAAGAGAGGCAACATACTTGCGAATTGCGATTAAGTGTATTATTGATGTCTTGATACTTGGATGATTATTATTAAAGTTTTGCTCGTTCGCCGGAACAAAGAACTAAAAAAAACTAGAAGAAGAATATGAAGAAGTAAATTATTAGACATAAGTACTACAAAATAATGGGTAAAACTATAAATTAGGAGCTTCAATCACCCTCAGATCTTTAAGCTGTTCCAGTAATGCTGTACAGCTTCGAATTAACGGTCATAAATAATGGAGACGAGTCAGGCCAATTTTGTTTCATGCGCCTTTAAAAATGCAACGTTTCTGGATAATCAATCGCTACCCTGACGTCAACCCTATTTGTAACTATCCAAAACTGATCTAATTGAGTTTTATTAATGAAAATGCAGTTTAGAATCGTCAGCTCACAACCGATTCATGATGCCATTAGATAGAAGACGTTATAATAAGCATAGATTTGAAACATTATTAATCAAACCTCACTGACGTCTTAATGAGATTTCCTTATACAGACTTGGTAATGGAAGTAATTTCACGCAATCCGAGCAACTCATTGCGGACAATTCCTCGAATTAACTGAACTATTAAATAACACATTGCGCGTAGACAATCTGTGTAATTAGCTTTGATTTACACCCATTTCAGTTGCTCAAACCGGGTGTGCATCAAGCTCTTTTGTAGGGGGTCAATATTTATTACGAATTGAATATATGGAGGAAGTTGTCCATCTAAAGTGACCATGCGATAGATGCATATGTGAAGCTTGATTGAGTGTGAAGCTTGATTGAGTAAGTAGGTAAGTACAGTTGCCAAAATATTTTTTGTATGGGTCATTCTAGAGAGCTCATCGCTGAACTGAGATTCTTATTTGGGCTGATTTAAATAAAATTTGTATTCTTAATTTGATATACAATACACTAATAATATGAAATTTTAATATATTTATTGTAGCTTAGATTTATGATTTGACAACACGCGAAATTAATATTTTCGTAAGATATTTCAATTATAAAAACCAGTTTAGTCCGCGCACCACGCTTAATTGACTAAAATAGTAAAAAAAAACAAACAGAAAAACATAATTTAGTTATAATTTGTTAACCATATACCTTACCTTACTTCTATTTTTTCTACTATGGAGGATCTTTAACGTTATTAAAATACCACTACAATATTATCACGTTATTCGAAAACAACATTGAAGGCCATCCTAGCAACAAGACTTAACATTCCTTTCAAAAACGTGTTCATTTTATAACAAATAATATGTTCGTCTTTATAAATATTGTTTAGTTGGCTTGTTTGCTTTATTATTTGTTAAATCGCTGTAATCAACGCTATACCGGGTATCTCAAGACTGCTACCGAAAACGAAGCCGGGTGGTAGTTTTAGTGACTACAAACACAACGCAACTAAAAATTTCGCAAAGAAGCGCGACAATGATTTTTTATGATTTTTTAAATATCGTCTTTTTTGGGTGGTAAATCCATAGTTTTTGCTAAAATTATAATTTAAACACTTTTATACCTTAGATTATTTATAAATAAAAGGGTATACACTATTATTTTAGGAAAAAATGTATTTACCACCCAAATATGGTCATAGGAAAAAATAACAAAAAAAAAGTTGTCGCTTTTTTTGCAACTTTTTCTATTGCATTGTGTCTAAAGTCGCTTTAACTACCACCCGGCTTCGTTTTCGGTAGCAGTCTTGATATACCCTGTATATGAGTAGAAACACTACCAATAATTATCTAAATTAGTTATAAAATATCATCAATGTTTGCGAACAGTGATTTTATTCATAAATTTATATTATAATAGTAATTGATTTCCATTCATATGCGTCTAGACTTGATGTTACAATTAATCACAATTTTATCGGGGTCGCGGTGCCCGTTTCCTGCACTCCGTGCCTGGCGGCCAGTAATTGTTCGACTGCAGTAATGACAGAACATGAGCTCACGTTGCGTAACTTTATGCCGTGTCTTTATATACATGGCTTCTTTTTGAAATATATAGGTATTATCGTGTTTTTCTGAACGATATTTGCAAGAAGCAGAAGTTAGATAGTAAAGTGCCAATAGCCGAAGGTTATGTTTAGCAGAAAACTGTTCAGTCATAGCTTAGCATTTGTTTTTGTCACGTCTGTATCAAATATGAGAGATACAATTGCCTGCCTTGCCCCGCATCTTCATGTGACATCATTAAAGCATTTATGGTTGCATAAACTTCGATGGTGGTCGCATTCCGTCAGGTTAATTCAACTTGATCGCGTTCCACCCATATGCTAATAAAACAAAGTGATTGTGCACCACACCATCTATAGACTAATATCCATATCCGTTTTTGGGCCTCACAAAGCACAACACTTATTTTAGACACGATAAGTAGTTAGATACAAAAGTCTGCGCCATATAAGTGGGCTCCAAAGTTGCAACACAAGTCGTAGAAAATAATGGACAAATAAAATGTGGTGATGTGAAACAAGATTGTGCTGAGATAGCGCTGTGTTGAAATGTATTGTGGCTCGCACAATATAGTTACAACACGGTTCTAAAACACCAGCTAATGCTCCATAAGATAAAATCCTCGCATTTCTATACGTGTTGCAACTTTTAATTACTGCTTGTCGCTGAGCCAACTTAGCTGCTAACATCACAAGTTTAACAAGAGAAGTAGCTTATTTATATCTAGTTTTATTAATATCAATAGGATCTTGCCAAGGCTTGCCATTCCATTCTCTTTCATTGTTATTCTCGTTTCTACATGTTTTTAAAAGTCAGTGTATCTACTATCTACATGGATTGTGCTTAATTTTGGGATCGATTACGATCAGTCGCGAAATCCTTTATTCTATTTATCATCCTACGTTGATTATTCCACGATAACCCAATATCAATATAACTAGGTAGATTTAATATGTACTTAGGCTTCTACAATTACGCCAAATGGCGGTATATAATTCAACTAGTCAATGCTCCGTCGGTAACTGATTTGCCGCCATGTGTAGTCAATGTAATGCCAGTTAATCTAAGGCTATTGCCGATGACAGTGTTGGCTGAACGTACTAACTAGTTAGACATACTATGTGACTAACTCTAACCTTGGTAGCGGAATGTTCAGAATAGGCTACATTTTTTTTTATTTTTTGAATATCACCATATTTGTGTGGTAAATCCATACCAACATTTTGCTAAAATAATAATTGAGACACTTGCGTACTATAGTATATTTAAAAATAAAAGGGTGTACACTACTAGTTTAGAAAAAACTATGTATTTCCCACCAAAATACAAGGATAGTAAATAAATAACTAAACAAAAACCCTCCCTTTTTTTCGTGTAATTAATATATACATAACCGTACATAACCCTATAAAATATATAATAATTAATTAAGTATACATACATTACTTCAATGCAAAGTCACTTGAAGTTTGTAAAGACTTGCTAATGCTATAGAGGTGTTTATATCGCGAGTCCCAAATGAGAAATTATGATGCATAAATTAGGAACACGCGTCGGTTGCTTGCCTAACAAATTTGAAATGAAATATTACTCATGAATGATATAACAGTATCAAATATAAATGCGAAAGTTTTAATGTTAACCGTTTATTGCGGTCAAGTAAAACGTTTTAAAAAGAGGGCCGGAGGCCTGTAACAGAGGCCGGACCCATGATGATAATAATTTATTATTTATATTTTATTGTATTTAATAATGAATATGAAAAAGTATTTAAAATGATAAATAATTAATTAGCTTTTACTTATGGAGCCGGGGAATTTTATAGTGAAATGCACTACATATTTTATTGCAGAAATAACTATTTTCAAATAAATTTTTTGGTTGGGCCAAAACATCGATATGCTATTTTTACTAGTTTATTAGGAAGAACCTTTATAATATCTCTACACATATATGTAAGTGTATAACATAAAGAAATTTTGGTAATACTGTGGTATGATTGAAAAGCTAAGGTCTCGGGTTCGAATCACGGGTCAGGCGAAGTGATATTGGATTTTTCTATCCAGTATCAGCCCGGAGTCAAGAATATATACCTGATATGGCGATAGGCTCGTCCCCAATCACATCGTGGGACGAAACACACATAGGCGAAACATGGGTGCTTGCCCCTTCTGAGAATTAGTCGTGAGTTTCTTTTTGCACCATACATAGATCTTGTTAGATTAAAAAAATAACATAATAAAATGTACAAAAGTTTATGTATGTAATTTTGGTAATATCAGTCTAAGTAGAGCAATAAAACCAAAGTGTAGTTCCGGTCTTAATAGTTTTGATATAGAGTTCTTACGCAACTAAATTGCCGGCGCTTCGCCAATCCATTACAGCTGCACTGTGACGTAATTTAAACTAGGTATGACGGAAATAGACTTGATCTATAACTTGATTGTCTAGATTGGGCAATTTCTTTGTGCCTAATTATTAGTAACGTTTGAAATGTAGTCTGAGAGAGCAATCAACCAATGGCT
Organism: Hyles euphorbiae; assembly: GCA_023078785.2. Lineage (NCBI taxonomy): Eukaryota > Metazoa > Arthropoda > Insecta > Lepidoptera > Sphingidae > Hyles > Hyles euphorbiae. The sequence goes on from CM041040.1 coordinate 6,297,948, forward strand.
ATAATCACCGACCTACTAAATATATCAATATATTCTAAACGAAACTTATCTATCTCTCTATATTCAATTCAATAATTTTTCAGAGTCATATGTCTATTGATAGTCAATCACCACGCACTATAACGGTTAAGAAAACCATAGATACTCCGCACTAGGCCAACATAGTGGACGATGTGGCCTAACCTTTCTCAATTGTACTCTCGATTGTAGAGAATTCCTGTGTCCTGCAGTGGAACGTATACGGGCTAATACACTCTTTATATTTGGGCCAACATGCATGTACCGCACGTGAATTTGTATGATATTGTATCTTTGTATGATATTGATGGAAATTATTGTCAAAAACTGTCCAAGGGTGGGGCCAAGTAATAGGGAAGAGAGTTTATCTCTATTTTTATAGCGTAAGTCCAGCAAACATGCATGCAGTTCCCTAATTGTTGTGGGACTACCCACAATACTTAAAAGCCGTAAATACCTTAACAACATTTGAATATTTTTTTTTCATACTCTTTATTGTAGGCGAAACATGTATGTCCTGGTTACACTTCTGTCTACCCCTTCTAGTACCGTGAATTTATGTATGTATGTATGTCTTTATTGTACATCTTAATTATGATTTTATGTAAATACAGCTAATGAAATGATGGTACAATAGGCAGCCATAGCATTGAATTTCATTGAGAAAGAGAGTTAAAAGGATGATAGTGTAGAGACTTTTAAGCCTCCTATATTTTTTTATAAGTATCTTAACACACAGTGGAAATTCCAAACTACCAGTTCAGTTTCACGTACATTCCACTACGGATGAAAATTATGCGCTTGTAAAGCAATTACGTGTAACCTCTTATTACGTGTTTCACGGTTCTTATTGTACGTAGATATTATTGATATGAATGAGCATCAATCTTCCTTGGTATATCATTATTTTGTTTGGGTAGCTTATATGATCTGCACGTTAGATAATAGAGTTAAATTGATGATTGCTATTTCCAGTCAAATAGATCTGATTCTTTTTAATTTTGTATATTGCAAGGAATGGCGTGACGAGCATGCCGTTCATCTGACAGTAAGAGATGCGACCGCTCATGGACATTATCAAGATAAAAAAAACACCATTAATTACAAAGCAATGCTTGGTCTTCAATTGCGCTCGCCATCCTGCGACAAAAAATGTTAAGCCTTAATTTTTCTCTGGCGGGGATCGAACCCGCTGTTACTCGTTTCAAAGTAGGCTTCAAACCAACTGTGCCACTGAAGTTTTCTTTGTCTTTCTAAAGCAGTGGTTGTAAACCAGTGGTGAACTGAGCCATCATGAGACCATCAATATATTTATACATGTTTTATTTGTGGAAAGATAGCATAACCATTTATTTGCATTCTGGTACTGTTTTAACATACAACCAAACCAGTCAACCAATACGTATACCATTACTAAGCAGATTTTTTTAAATGTTTTTCTATGACCCAAAGGTTAAAAACCTGTTCTAAAGCATGGTAAAAAACCAGATGTCTTAATATTACATCATGACCGCTCAAACATTAAATAATCTTTTTATGAGACCGATCATTATCAAGTATTATTTTTAGTTTAACTAAAATTGTTACTCAAATGGAATCTATGTCGTACAAAATATATTTAACTTTTGATTATTTTGCATGAGCTCATATTAAACTAGATATGACTTAAGACTTTTGTTAATCTATGTAATTGGATTTTCATTTATATTCAATCATTATAAGAAAGTTATGAATTCAGAATTAAAATTCTGATGTATTCATTAAGTTCGATTCATTAGATTTCATAAGTTGTAGTTAACACTTATGAGATGTAATGACATTCAGACGTAAGACTTTCAGATTTAATAATTGGGTTTATTTTTAATGTGTAAATAATTATAAATAAATGTTTAAATACGTCCAACAGTCACGTACCACCCACACTAAGATCGAGTCTTTTGTCGTGGGTATCAGGAAGTACAAAAGAATTTGCATTCTCCCATACACCCAGATCTGATACGGACATCTGTGGGTCTAACAAACATTGGTCTCCGTGCGGGGATCGAACCCGCGGTTTCTCGTTTCACAGCCGGTGTCAAATCTACTGCGCTCCGAGCTTCTCCATCAATCACATTTAATTCTAATATTCTATACTTTCAAGCTTTTTAAACGGGACTTAGGTATCAAGTAAAAACACTTAAAAACCACCTCGGATGAAGTTTATAGTGTATCCTTTTCAATACTTAATAGTATCAATTTGTGCCAGCTTCAAGATATATTATATATCAGGTTATGTGAAGCACGCTCATATTTCCCGCAAAACCGCGCTCCGACCGCGCACAAATCGCGTCTAATCACTATAACTCGATGTCACCTCAATAGCGTAGGTCAGTAATCGGTTTGCGATGCGAGGCTTTAACATCGGTTATGTAAACGTACGTGTTTCTACTTGTGGAACGCATGCGGTCGACTTTTCGAGAACAGCTTTTCTTTGATATTTATTACGTACATATATAAACTCATGCTGCTTTTCCTAAATGGGTAGGCAGAGTGTTGGAGAGATGTTACCAAGACATCCACTTTTCGCCTTGTGTGTTCCGTACGGCGATGTGAGAGGGACAAGCGTATCGCCATATCGGCCACAATTTTCTGACTCCGAGCTGATAATGAATAGAATAAAATTCAATCAACTTTGCTTGACCCGGGATTTGAACCCGAGACCTCAACGTTGTGATTTTACCATAGTAAAATTACACCACCGAGACAGACAATAATATATATTTTGATTATATTTATTAGCGGCAAATATTGTTCGGTAACAATGTAGACAATTTGTATCGTTATAACATTTAACAATTGCCGCTCAAAATATGAAATTACGAGTTTTAATTTACCGTGTCAAACATAATTAAAACTGTTGCAAATATCGTAACTACATCTTAAAACTGTATTTAACAAGTTCGTATTCATTCTGCCGTCTGCAAGAGCTTATTTCTCTCTATAAGTTGTTCAGAACTTTACCGCTTAAGCGCTTAAGAGTTCGCACATTTGAGAATTGGCGCAACAATTTACAAGCAATCATTGCCGATTTATTCTCACTTGTTGCGGCAAAAAGCTCTCAAATAGCTACTATATAACATCGCTTCCTAAACGGCGACATCTAAGCCGTTCCAAAGTAGCACAATTGTTCGATAATATAAAATGGAATGGTTTATTTTACACAAGGCAAATCTATGTCGTTTTTTTTCTAGTATAGACATCTGATATTGTTGAAATAAATGGCACTAGCAAGTGAAGTCGATAATAACATCTCACAAGTTATATAAATAAGCAAAATTGCGATTTGCAAAGCCGATCAGCTAATATTTAATACAATCTCGTGAACCACAAACAATATTGTGTGTGTGTAATTTTAGAAGTGAAAATTGGTTATAAATTATAATATATGGCCAAGTTTTTGTATACTAATTCTGGTGGGGAGCAATTAGCAATAGCAGAAATATGGAACATGCTAAGGCTTCAAATATAACAAATCAGTGATGTTAATTTGAAATAGCAATCATTCCCATTACTAATAAGATGGCTTCAAAAGCATTTAAAAGTTGCACAATAGGTTTGGTAATATAAGATAGAATGGTTTATTTTACACAAGGCAAATCGATTTCTTTTCTAGTATAGACATCTGATAAACGGGTTTGACGCCACTGCTTTAAGGTGTGGGCGAGCACTTAGCCGCAATCACGGTGTTAGGTGCGGAATGTAAGGCGATTTGTTACGAAGATACTGTTTATTTATTTTGGAATGGAATCACGTTGTTTTCGATTGTAAGATTGGCGATTTCTTTCTATTTTTGCCTGTTACGCCATACGTTGAAGATGAAGATGTTTTATAAATAAATGTTTATTTTTTTAAGTGGGGTGAATGCACGACATTTTTACTGGAATGACCTGAAAGCAATGCATATGTTTTTAGTATTAAAAAAAGGAAATAAAAAGCGTCGAGTATGAAAAAAAATGTTTAAAGGATTTGAAATGAGGGAGTCATATTTATATTTCATCGCAATATAATTCTGAAACGGCTTAAGCATCTTTTCTTATTCCTGAGACGCTTAAGATTTTTTTCTTTTAAAATTTTAGCCTTAACTCATGTTCACTGCCATCATATTGCTTCATTTTAAACACGCAAAATTGGTTATACTTAGTCTTAAGCAACTACCATCTATTGCAACAAGTATGGCTACTTTCTGATTTATATGAATAATTGAATAACGAAGTAGGGAAATATTGCTATTTAATATATTCCATGGCTTACCTGTTTGAATTGGGCAAATCTAGGAGTGCAACTTTTACTTTTAAGCGGTTTATGCTAAGTAATTCCTTTAACGGTATCAAAAGATACACTAGGGTTTACAGGGTAATATTAACATATGGAATTTAATTTACAGTACATGTTCCTAGTCACCCCAAGTGACATTGCACCAAGTTTGAACAAAAAATACGTGATAATTTTGACAAAAATCGCGATTTTAGGTTTCAAGGCTTTTGATCCATTCCTATTGATACCGAGTCTAATTACGGCACAGGTAAGCTGCCAAACCCAACTGAAGTATGGTATCTATATGGGATGCCCAAAAATCATTAAAAAAATACGATTTTTGACCAAAAATCTGCCCATATTTTTTTCTAATTATGTACAATGTCACTTTGGGTAGTGAGTAACATGTAGATTAAATTAAGTACTATGTTTCAACATCAATCTGTATACAAATTGTGATGTGTATTTAGCGCTATAAAAATACTCTGCGTTAGTAGGGCAGATAGATCGTCGTGTTTATTTTTAATGTTTACGAAATCAGTACAATACATTAACGCTACAGTAGCTATAAAAGATATTTGTATAAGTGATACATGTAAAGTTTAAAGTATTAATCGTTATGACAAAGCGGATCATTTAATAATAATTATCCCGACTCATCAACAGAAATTAAGAGGTATGTAGATATTTCCTTTCAGGTTTCTTTCGGAGAGTACGATTTCGGGAGGCTCATCCAACTCGTGTCCCATCTTATGCTAGTCCATAGTAGCTACAAAGACTCGAAAAGCGTTTTGTGAACTTGTAATTCCGTATATAAATACTTATTGCCTAGTGAGACTAACCCTTTATCTACTAATGGGACATGTTCATATTCACAATAGTATTGAATTAAAATTATAGTTTCCTAGAAAAACACATAACGTAGTCTTAATTGCCCGCAATTATTATTATTTATTGATTTATATTTTCAACACAAACTTACGGTTTCACCAATGCGTTTGTGTTGTTAAACTGTTGTAATTACTTACTTAAACACTTATTCAGCTTTGCATTTCGATTCCATAATTTATTGGATTAAACTCCTTACCTGAAACAAAAAATATATTTTTTTGTATTTGTATATCTTTTACCCATTCATCGTGACCAATTAGACATTTTTTTAGATAAATACAAAATATTTTGAACCTTATAAACGAATATATGACTGTAGTAACATATTGTAGGTACAAAATGCAAGTAATTTGAAATGCAACTAAAATACAGAACTGGCCGGCATTGGGCGAGAGATAACCATCTGTGGCGATTAGATACTCCGTGTGCAAATTGCAAAGCATTGCATTTACAATCAGGTAGTGCAATCACGTGTTCCTAACTTGCCCAGGTGACCTTGTAACAACATGAAAAAAAAAAACCGCCTGGTAGTTTTATCAAAAACGCGATTTTAGTTTTCAATGATTTTAATCATGTAATGAAAAATTAAAAATAATTTTTGATGTTTTTATCCAGTGCGAGTCCTTTTACGGCTGAGGTTTTCGAACCGAATTGAAGTTCAGCTAAGCGGTAAAAATATTCTTTCATATATGTGGTGACCAAAAATGGTGATAATCAAAATTACGACTCTTGACAAAAATCTTCTTGGATTTTTTCAAACTTGTTGTTACCTTATCACACGAGGTAATGAGAAATGTGTGGGTTAAATTAAATATCGTATACTAATGTCGACCTATATATACTTTTGTATATGCAAATTTTCGCTTTATGTTGATAGCATTAATTATCAGCTAGTTAACAGCTGCGTCGAACCAATTCTCTTCTACTAGAGACATCGACATAAAGAAGGATAAAGGATTGCATGTCGCTATAACTGTACAAAGTATGTTTGATAATAAATTAATTCTCAAAGGATTTGTTTCTTGCTTATAGCACTTTTGTTTTTATTTGTATAACCATTTGTTTAAATTGTTAACGTAAGACTCATATGACATAATTTTTCATTCATAAAATTGACACTACTAATATATTATGTAGATTTTGATGATGCAACGACAAATCGTTTCATAAGATACTAGGTGTGAGCTGTTTGAACACTAAAAATTCTTCAGATTTTTTTATAAACTCGTTCTACAAGTTAGATTTCTCTGAAATATAATTCATCAATACGATAGCTTTGAAACCTAAACAGCGATATTAAGATGCGGTAAGTTTTGTAAATATTTACGGCCTTATTCATGCTTCTAAGCCTTTGTTTGTTATAGAATATTTTGTCCCTTTCAAAGGACTTTCGATTTCAGTTTGAGCGAAAAAGACAAAACATTCAATAACTTAAATAGGTTTCTGCCTATAAATAAGGCCGTTAATTTGGGATACATTTTACGTCATCTTTATCAGCCTCATTACTCGTATTATTTTTTTGCATATTGCATATTCAGATAAGATCAATAAATGCCGTAGCACAGAGAGAGAGAGAGAGAGAGAGAGAGTGATAAATAGAATTTATTCATTAAAGAATGACGTAACCCACCTTTTTTTTATTTCAATGGATGGCGAGACGAGCATTCCTTTCGCCTGATGGAAAGCAATACGACAGCTCATAAACAGTAGCAGAACCAAACAACACCTCGAATCACAAAGCAATGCTTGGCATTCCACTGCGCTCACCATCCTGAGACATAAGATGTTAAGTCTCAATATGTCCAGTAGTTGCTCTGGCTACAATGTCCTTCAATCCGAAACACAACAGTGCTTCTACACTGCTGTTTGACGGTAGAAATAGACAATGCGGTGGTACCCACCCAGGCAGTCTCTCACATATGAGAGACCTACCACCGGTAAAACACCACCTGCTTACAAAGCTACCATCTTTATACCTGATTAATTCTTTTGTTTTACCAGGATTTATCTCTGATCACGTGATCTGTGACTGACCAAGATGAGTCAGTGTTTTATTCTATCCACCCTCAGGTTAAAGTCCCGGCTTCACTATATTAATCCTCCACATATGAACAACTCCTATAGTATACTTATAGTTATATAGTATAGTTATGTATAGTATAGTTTTCTGCCATTAACAAACCACCACAAACATGATGTAAAATATATTTTTAAAGGGGATCTTTCCACTTCCAATCTTATTCTTTCACCGTCACTGTCTTGGTACCACATCACCATAGCTATTGTCGACCCATATTATATTTTTTATTCTCTCTTTATTAATTCGGGAAGTTTGCAGATAACATGCTACAATGGACGGACGTCACATTGTACACAGTTCGCCAGAGTAGAGACCTCACACCAAAATGCATGACATAATGGCTCTTATACGCGTATTTAGCGCTTACATTATAATAATAGTAATTTTTAACCGACTTCAAAAAAAGGAGGAGGTCCTCAATTCGACTGTATGTTGCTTTTTTTTTTTTTTTTTTTTTATGTTTGTTACCTCGTTTCTCTGTACTGCGTGAACCGATTTCGATCATTCTTTCTTTAATTGAAAGCTGGTGCTTGTCGTTTGGTCCCATAAAAATATGGTGAAGATCTGATGAATATCTTCGGCCCTGGAGAGGGGAACTCCTTAAAATTAAGGAGAATTGCAATGGTTCTTTTTGCATTACGTTCATTAGAAAAGTTAAGTTACAGTGAGAGAGGGAAAAGGGGTGGGGGAGAGGGGGGGGGGTGATAAAATTAAAATACACGTAAATTCTAATATCTTCAGCAGCTTATAACCGATTTTAGTGATTTCTTTTTCATTGGAAAGAACGTATTGACAGGTTGATCCCAGGAACACAACATTAAGATCTGATTATCATGTTCGGACCTGGAGAGTAGAACTCCTCAAAATTTAATAGGATTTCAACGGTTCTTTTTGCATTGGGTTCAGTATAAAAGCTAGGCTACAGTGGTTGAGGGAAAAAGGGGTAGGGGCGAAGGGAGGGGGAGGGGGGGGGGAAATAATAAACATGTGAATATTCCAATATCTTTGGCAGCTTTTAGCTAATGTTAGCGATTTCATTGTCATCGGAAAGAACATATTCCTTGTGGGGACCAAATCTTCTTCATTTAAATGCCTATCAACACTAAAAAGATAAACATAACTAAAATTTTTAATAAAAAAAATAAAAACCGACTTCAAAACAAAAATCCACTAAAAACCAAAAAATAACAAAATAATAAGTACCACTGCAAAGCAAAAAAATAATATTTTATTAGATAATAAAATATATTCAAAAATGAAAACAAATAAGTATCCTGACGCCCCTTCCGATGAACCGTTATATCATTTATAGATTTTTGGGATCTTTTCTTATTATTTATTCTTAGAACCATTAGTATATTACATGTAATTTAATTAAAGTGTGTTTGCTGGCACCTACATCTTTCACACACACAACAATGCTTACTTTTTAACCGACTTCAAAAAAAGGAGGAGGTTCTCAATTCGACTGTATGTTGCTTTTTTTATGTTTGTTACCTCGTTTCTCTGTACTGTGTGAACCGATTTCGACCATTCTTTCTTTGATTAAAAGCTGGTGCTTGTCGTTTGGTCCCATAAAAATATGGTGAAGATCTGATGAATATCTTCGGACCTGGAGAGGGGAACTCCTTAAAATTGAGGAGAATTGCAATGGTTCTTTTTGCATTACGTTCATTAGAAAAGTTAAGATACAGTGAGAGAGGGAAAAGGGGGTGGGGGTGAGGGGGGGTGGGTGATAAAATTAAAATACACGTAAATTCTAATATCTTCGGCAGCTTTTAACTGATTTTAGTGATTTCTTTTTCATTGGAAAGAACGTATTAACAGGTTGATCCCGGGAACACAACATTAAGATCTGATTATCATGTTCGGACCTGGAGCGTAGAACTCCTCAAAATTTAATAGAATTTCAACGGTTCTTTTTGCATTGAGTTCAGTATAGAAGCTAGGCTACAGTGGTTGAGGGAAAAAGGCGTAGGCGCGAAGGGTGGGGGGGGGGGGGGGAGAAAAAATAATAAACATGTGAATATTCCAATATCTTTGGCAGCTTTTAGCCGATTTTAGCGATTTCATTGTCATCGGAAAGAACATATTCCTTGTGGGGACTAAATCTTCTTCATTTAAATACCTTTCAACACTAAAAAGACAAAAATAACTAAAATTTTTAATAAAAAAAATAAAAACCGACTTCAAAACAAAAATCCACTAAAAACCAAAAAATAATAAAATAATAACTAACACTCCAAAGTAAAAAAATAATATTTATTTCATAGAGCTCGTGCATGTTGATTAATTTGCTTAATGACTTGACTATATAGCCAACAAATCAAAATATATGCGTAACATATTGAAGGCGGGCCGCCCAGTACCAAACATGTAGGACCTATGCCTTATATTCATTTAAATATCTATATGTTTGGTACTGGGCGACCCGCCTTCAATATGTTACGCATATATTTTGATTTGTTGGCTATATAGTCAAGTCATTAAGCAAATTAATCAACATGCACGAGCTCTATGAAATAAATATTATTTTTTTACTTTGGAGTGTTAGTTATTATTTTATTATTTTTTGGTTTTTAGTGGATTTTTGTTTTGAAGTCGGTTTTTATTTTTTTTATTAAAAATTTTTTGTGTACCCACGGCCATAACTGACATTTCTCTTGTTAGAACGATTCTTTTTGGACGGAATTGTTGCTTTCTACTTGGAATACTTGAATGGAGACTCTATTCAAGAATACTTTAAGGTTTTTGCTCAATTATTTAGATATATTAGATTGTGAGAATTTTTTGATTTGATTCCTTTTCGAACATATGCTAAACTAGATTTGATCCGATAATTATCGCAGTGATTTGATTATTATCGCAGTGAGTGATTCTAGATTTGATCCTTCCTACAATCCTGGGTTCTTCCGCCGTAGCGTGAAGAGGCACCTTAGCAGGCCGGCATAATTGTTTCCATTGGCATGGGACTGCCATCCGATGCCAACGGATACTCTGCCTGGGCGGCATTAGCACTTACCATCAGGTGCAATGCCGCCATTATGCCCGACCAGAGTAAAAAAAAAATATGTAGAAATCGGGCTTCGTTAATTTGTTCAATTTTCAATAATATTGTTAATTTAATTTTGGTCTTTGTAACGTTGTTGACTATAAGCGCTTAAGAGTGCTAATTAACTTTTTATTATCGGAGACATAATGCACCTTTAGAATAAGAGTGAGCTAGTAAAAAAAAAATAGATTTAGGCTTTTAATAATATTTTTGCTCAAATTGACTTATCGACAGGACCTATTGACGCATGAAAGGCAGAAAGATGTATAAATCGGTCTTCTAGATGAATCTTCCATAACTATAAAATTTCTTATGTTAGGTCACTCTAATTCTAAAGGTGCGATAAGATATTTTTCTGAGTCAAGAGAAATGTCCGTGACCTTCTAGGAATGCAAATAGAAACAAGAAGGTGCCAAATAAAGGCAATATTAGCACCTGTTTTCCTACCAACGCATTTGGTTTCACTTTCTAACGGTAGTCACGAACATGCGTAAATTATTTTTTCAAAATATTTTATGCTGCCCAAACACTTTACGAGAAGGATGACCATACATCACTATTAAATTATTCAGAGTGTACCTTGTACATAAGCGGTTTTTTCCAGCCCGTAACTTCAACTTGCTCGGAATTATTATATGTACTACTTTTATCGTCACATCCCGCTACATCCCGTTCTAACCCGTCTATACCTATTCCAATCCTATCCTCTTAAATCTAATTTCAACCACCTTATATTCTATCCCTAATGATCCCTCTGAGTTTTAAAGACTAGCAAATATACATATTTGAATTACTTACTTACAGTACATTATGGGCATATTATCCATAGTAAATTGCAATTCAATTGATTCAGCTGTTTGAGCGAGAAGACTCCTTGATCACACACTTTTTTTTTTATATATAAACCAGAGCATCAATTATCATCACACTAACATCAAAATTAGTCCAGTGGTTTGAGAGTAAAGAAGTAACAAACATACAATCTTTCGATTTTTTTTATATTAGTAGGATTACGTAGTAATTACACCAAATACCAGGGACATTCCAAATGTTTTCATCAAAAATAGTCAGTTAAATTATTTATTAAATATGGTACCTCAGTACCGTAAAGTCAGTTAACATTATTTCACAACCGAATTATCAACAAGGCCACCTAAACCCACTACCATAAATGAAAACATTTCTTTCAATATTTTAATGTATTTATATCAAAATATATGCATTTGGGTGCCGTAAATTCCGATGAAATTTGAAAACAAAATCCGTCAAAGCCGTTGAATCGAAATTCGGAACTATGTGTGTTTAGATGTTATTTTGTATGTTTGTTATGTTGTATGTATTGTTATTTTTGTGTGATGTAGATGTAGTTATGATTATTGGGGCTGAAAATAAGTATACTTTTTGCGGAAAAACAACAGTGTATATGCACTGTTGCACATTGTAGCCAGAGTAACTCCTGGACATATTGACTCAACATCTTATGCCTCAAAGACGAGCTTAGTGGAATGCCATGCATTGTTTTGTAATTGATGTTGTTTGGTTTTGCTACTGCCCATGGCGGTCTTCTCGCTTTCCATCAGGCGAATGGCTTACTCGCCTTGCCATTCATTGCAATAAAAAAGTATTTATTTGTTGACTGACTGTTGGTTAATTAAAAAAATCCTTAGAGTTAACTCAATGTTGGCTTCTTGCCTTAATTAATAAAACAATGTGTTTAATGCAACACCAATGTCACAAGTGCATAAGAAGTATTGTGAATGGCACTGTCTGTAGACAATGGCATTTTATTTTTTGCCCGACGCGCATTGGCCCGCTTCCCGTGGCTTTGCGACATTTTCACTAATTACGTTAAATTCGTTCATTGTCGATATCTCACTCGGTTCACACAGTATTTTTACTGTATTTTATTTCGTGGAGAAAATTTTGTATTGTCTTTATAATAATGTTTCAAGTTTATAAAAAGCTACAAAAGAATTTTGAATACTTTCTAATTTAAATATTAATGAGATATACAGATAGCAGTTCCTACTTTTTAAACAGTTATGATTAATTTAATAGACTTTTAATATGCTGGATTCTTTAGATATTTTCTAAATATCATGCTCTACGTTAAATTATCCCAAAATACCTATATTATTTATTCAATAAATATTTGTCCAATCCTACCATTATCACACCTCAAAAACTTTACTTTCCTGACTTGAGAACCAAACCGAAGGTCCGACGGTTAATTACTTATGCGCGACTGTAGTATTAAACGTCTCATTAAAATGATGTTCGCAAATTGTTCACTCTTAAAAAAAATATTTAAAATTGCTGTTAATACCAGACGAGCTTAACGAGCGCTTAAAGCTCTATAAAAAAATTGGACGCTGTTCAAAGACTTAACAAATACGGAATTTGCTTATGATTTTAATTTGCAATTTCAAGTGTTTTACGTTTGCGTCTTGTTTCTTTCGCTCCTCGTTCAAATGTTGTTTGTTTGTTTTATTACGATATAATTACTTATTTTAAATAAATAGTTAATTTCAACCCGGCATCGGCGAAGCAAAAGAAAGGGTCGTCACTGGTAATGTACATCACTCGAAATTACCACCTTACTTTGCGTCTATAGAACTGCATATATTTTTCTGACCTAATTTCCACAATAATTGTAATCTTTACACAGATTTTTTTTTTATTTTACCACACCATATAAAATAAGATGCAAATCTCAATAGCCATTTTAATTTAGTAAAATTATGAACCGCAAATGTCAAAGACGATTACCTGACCTAGGCTTCGGACCTAAGAACTCACGGTGCACAGCCATTGTGCTGAGTATTTTATTTCAATACACCTTTCCAATACAAGATCTACGTTCCCAGGTAGTCTAAGTGTTACTTAGTCTATAAAATTATGCAATGCGTTGCATAAGCCTTGTCCGGTCTCGCTTTGTGTACGTGTTATAAAACGTGTATATTGTGACTATAAGGCTGTCAGTCGTATTCTGAAACTGGGGATAGTAGACCAGGTCGCATATATGACCCCACACTAAGATCGAGTATTGTGTCGTGGGTATCAGGAACTATGAGAGGCTTTTCGGTCTCACAAGCGCCTATTCCCGATAAAAATATTTTTTGTGGGCCTCACAAAATATTGTCTCGGTGCGGGGATCGAACCCACAGTCTCTCGTTTCACAGGCTGCGCCTAACCAACTGCGCCAGGCATGTTTATAAGGATAGTCTTTACATTTTGATAGTGATCAATTATACAATAACAGTTTTATGTCAGAAAATGTAAACCGAAAATTAAAGTGTTATCTATCTATCTATAATCGTGCATTGACCTCGGATTGAAGTAATTAGGGGCTTCGATCCGCGCTCAATACAACAGATTTAATCCCTGCTCTAATTTTACTCCCATTTCAAATCGAGATAATTAGGTCGAGAGAGGTGGAATTGCCTTTTGTGTTTTAGGACAACTCGTCTGGTACAGTAATGAGGTAGTATGATTGGAGTCACATTAAAGCGCAATTTACACGAAGAGTTTCTCGCGGGGAGAAAAGTATGCCATTATCGCATGACATAACCGCCAAAGATTATCGGGTTCTGACAAATGCAATAGGAACTTCTTCCCACGCAATCAGGCATCGTGGAGATCCTTGGGGGAGGCCTATGTTCAGCAGTGGACTTCCTGTAGCTGATATGATGATGATGATGAATCAGGTTAGAATGAGCTCCTGCCGAGGTTTTCTCAGAAGATTATGGGTCGTTTCAAAAGAGCAGTAAAAAGGGTTCGTAACAGTACAGAGTCGGCAACAGAATGACACCACTGGTGTTGCAAAAGGCAGGCCGTACCCTTGTTCGCGTCCATTATTGTATAAAAAATTGTTTATACCATGTTTTTTATATCCGATAATCGTATTTTCAAGCCGAGAAACTCTCTCTAAATGAGGCTTTAGAAAGAATGTAAAAGTACGTACGAGTAACCTTCAAATAGTGATGAAAGGTAAAAATTCGCAAGGCAAGGTGCATCGAATGGTAGGAAGCGTCTCGGGCGTAAAATTCACCGGATTTTGAAACAAGATTCGCAACGTGTTGCAAATATTAAGATACGCTTCTGATTAGCGAAACACTTTCAAATGTTACATTCAACTTTATTGTTGGCATGCTTGTGGGTTTTTATTTGCTGCTTTTACGGTGTTATTGTGTTTTCAATTAAAATTTTCGTCGTCATTTCTCTTTAAAGACGGTGATGTCGAAATTTAAAATCGTATAAATTAGGCTTGTGAATTTTGAATCTATTTGGTGTGGTTTGAAATCAATGCTCGAAATGAAGGTGGTTTTAACGCATTTTCGCATTTTTATAAGTAAGCTTATCTCTTCAAGAATGTAGCACATTTGGCCTGGTACGTATTTGTGTAAATATAAATAAATACATCAGCAGTCACATACATACTCCTGACCCCACACTAAGATGGAGTCTCGTGGCGTGACTCGTGAAAGGACGAGATTCTTTTAAGCCTCACAAACACCCTGTACACCCTGAACCACAAATATTTGTGGTTCACAAAGAGTTCACATAAACATTTGTCGCGGTGCGAGGATTGATCCGGTGAGTCGAATCTAACCAACCAACAATCATTTAAGTTACACGTCCAAATATTTACTGGAACTCAACTTAAATATAAGTTGCGCTTAACTACGTTAATTCTGCTTAAATGTACTGGCTAAGTGGGTCGTGCGTTGTTAAGAGCAACTTATTATTTGAATGGCGTTCCAGTATTCGGGCGTTAGTGTCAAAAATAAAAGCGTCAATAAGATGACTATTATTAGTGGCACGATATATAGCTTCATCAATACGGTTTAATATACTGTAGTTGTTAGAAAAAATGGTCACGATTAAAAATTAGGAACAATTACCTGGTGTTTTATCTATCCAAAGCTTATAATACGATAATGTCTTCTCAACTGGCTTACAAGAAAGAAAACAAGTTTTGAAAGTATGAGAAAATTCCAATACAATTTGACATCGAAAGCAATTAAAAACTAACATTATGATTTCACGGCTTAACAACTGAGTTAGATTCGATTAACCCACTGACACAAACATACACAAGAATACAATCAGTATGCGAAAGCAAATTATTCTTAATTTTACTTTTATTACTGGTGGTAGGTCTCCGATATGTGAAGGGCCGCCTGGTTGTGTACCAACGCAATGTCTATTTCTACCGCCAAACAGCAGTGTAAATACATTGTTGTATTCCGGTTTTGAAGACATTGTAGCCAGAATAACTACCGGACATAATGAGACTTATACTCTTGTCTCAGGATGGCGAGCGCAGTGGAAAGTCAAGCAATGCTTTGTAATTCGTGGTGTTGTTTGGTTTTGCTACTGTCCATGTGCGGGCGTATCGCTTACCATCAGGCGACAGGCTAACGACATGCGCGTCTCGCCATTCATTGCAATAAAATAAAATAAATGAAAAAATTCTATTAATAACGAGTCCTTAAGCTTTTTTTATAAATCTATTGCTTAATCCAAGATTTCTACTTTATAGACTCTATACTGTATAAGACGTCCCACTGCATGGCACGAGCCTCCTCTACAATCGAGAGTACGATAGAGAGTTGGTAGGCCATATAGTCCACCACGCTGGCCTAGTGCGGGTTGGTGGACTATACGAGTACATACCATACTTTGTAAACTCTGCGGAGTTTTTATTAAATACAAGATCCCATTTCCTGTAGAAAATTGCAGGAAATGGGAGTGATAGTTGGCGGAATACGTAATAATCTTAGACGGTCTATGAACGACTATGTATGTGAAGTGTAAAAAGTTGTGCAATTTCCAGCGCGACTTAAGTTTCTGGAATATTATTGTATAGTTAAATTATTAAATTACTAGATTAGCATATTGAAACAATGGAATTTATATCGTATGCGTACTCGATAAGTTTGAATATCTTTTGTTAAAAAATCAAATCCCTTGCCATGCCGTATCGGTCTGGTCTATCCCAAAGTCGAGAAAGTCTGATAAACAGCAACCGCTACGCCCTAAATTCCCAACAAAACACAATAAAAATTTAATTTGCATGCAGCAACGTAGTGAAAGGTCGATTTATCAAGACGAATACATATTAATTGTTTACTTGTATTCCGTTTCAAACATGTTCTAGAACCAAATAAAAATATTGTTAGTTCAAATTGAAAGATAGGCATAGACATTCGTCAATCTTATGAAACTTCTAGTACAGTTATACTACTAGTATACTAGTTACTTAATGAACCAAATATTTCATAACACAATACCATCTTACCACTAAGTTTTATAATTAATCTTCTTTAGTATCCACAAATTTACAAATTAAATTATCTTCGAGTTGAAATAAAACAATCCCAACCCAATCTATGTCAACTGCGATCAGTATTGTCACAGATAAACACAGCTCGCCATGGATAATTGCGCTCTATTTATAATTGTTTTATCCATAAAGCGCGGGTTAATTGCTTGAGCAGTGAAACCGTGGCCGCGGGCCGCGTTCACAATGACTATTCACCACACTTTCCCATGGGCGGTTTCTGTTTCGATCCAAGTGAAAACAACATACACCCCGTTATTGTATGTGGTGTTGTTTTCTACGGACATCAAGCATGCCTCATATTTACAAGTATTATTACTAGGGGTTACTGGTACCCTTTGGTGCGTGTGAAGTCGCTGGATCGTAAAATTTTGTGTCTGGCAGGGTTGGCTTTTCATATTTGAGTCAATATGCGCCACAGTAAAGATGACAGTTAGTCTTTCGCCGAAAGTGATAGTTTCTTTAATCTTTGTTGTACAGAAGTATCTGCTGTGAAAACCACTCCGAGAAAAATTCGAACGTTCGAACGTCGTGTGATCGGAAACTCAGATTTAGTTTTAAGCAATAACTTACGACATTGGTGTTACCCCGGGCTTGGGTCTTTATGAAAGAATTAAGGCTGCAATCTATACTTATGTAATAAAGCTCCAGAGTTTGTTTGTTTGAACGCGCTAATCTCAGAAAGTATAGGTTACAAAAAATATATATTAGTGATGGCTAGCCAATTTATGGAGGAAGGTTATATAGGCTTTACACTCGTAAGTATAAAATTATGAGCTATACTATGAGCAATAGGAGTCAGTTAAGCAGCAATGGGAAATGTTGCAAAAAAGGTTTTTTTTTGCGGATTTACTGTGTGGGTGGTTTTATTGCATTGGACTGTTAAACGAATATACAGGTCAAATAATGGTAAGTGATCACTGCAGCTAATGTATCAAACAATGCTTGGATCACAGATGTGTCGCCAGGCTATCAAAATGGAGGGGAGCGGGAAGAAAAAGGATGGGAAGAGGCAAAGGGTCAATCCGCCATTCTCACTCACCGAACGAAAAAGGACAGTGAACGAACGAGCTGTTGCTTGACGTCGACTTTCTGTGAAATACTTGTATAGCTCCACACAGATTCTGCCTGTTTATTATTGATAACAGCGTGACTCTATCAGTTTACAAAAAAAAAATGGAGTAAAAGAATATCTGCATGCGAACGAAACTTAGCCAGGCCGCTAGTCATTTATAATTAAAATGTGAAACCCCTACCTGAAGCTAGTCTATACCTTGAGAAAGCAGCCGAGCCGTGAAGCTCCGGTTTAATTCAAAATGCAACACAAATACAAATAAAGGAAAAAGTAGCGCTAAGTAAAACATGCAAAACGCGACTGGTATTTTTTTAATAATTTGTTGGTGTGCTTCCCAATTCTGCATGGAACGAGGCGGGTTAATCAACAACTAAAACGTGTTGAAATAAAACTATTATTTACGGATTTTATCGCGGATTTGGTTTAATTTTTACATTTTTTGAATTCCCGACGTTTCGATTACTTTACAGCTTTCGTAGTCACGGGGCGGACTGAGGTAGGTATTAGACGTCCGCTCTGTGACTGTTACAATTCAACTACCCTTATTTTACAATTATTAATTTAAAAAAATAATTTAATAGCTAGTCTGTATTTGCGATCCGATCTACGCAGAATGAGCTCACAGTGTCTTGAGGTCTGGCAGTTGGTCTTTTGGGTTCCGATTTAAAAAATCCAGATTTAAAGAAATCCGATTTAAAAAATCCGCGATAAAATCCGTAAATAATAGTTTTATTTCAATGTGTAACATTCGCGTAAATCTAAGAAACCATAACTATAACGTGAACTGGATTGTACCATATTTTAAGGTGCGTTGCGGAAATATTTTTGTAGTTTTATTTACATATTTTTTTAAATAACTCGATAGACAGATCTGTTATTTTGATTATACCTCGCCACTATTTT
The DNA here is from genome assembly GCA_023078785.2 of Hyles euphorbiae. Lineage (NCBI taxonomy): Eukaryota > Metazoa > Arthropoda > Insecta > Lepidoptera > Sphingidae > Hyles > Hyles euphorbiae. Next base: position 6,316,606 of record CM041040.1, read on the forward strand.
TCTTTTCTCTAGGTCTTTTCTATGCTTGATTATACAAATATCAGGTATAATTTGTCATACATGTTTATATTCCCTTACATTAGCCTGATCGTTTTAGTTTTTGTAAATAATAATATATTCTGTAGATACACATCTCCATTTTATAGCCCTATTTTATGAAGGTATTCGAAAAAAATATCTTAAAAAATTCCTGTTCTGTTTTATCAGCTGCTTTAAATATCATTACTAAGTGACGTTTTATCTTAATTACATCCGAACAAGATTCACCAATTTCCATTAAGCCGAACCTGCAAATGTTTTAAGTGGTCTGATTTCAAATTCCATTATTACCTTGGGTTATTTTCTCAATATTAACAGTCTATCGAGTGTTTTGGCATGAACTGTCACGGCGTGGCAAGCTCGTTATTTATTTACAATCGTAACTTATTTGGAGTCGTGCGGAAACAATCTAAATTAATGCTATAAATAGAAATTATTTGAATATTTGTTTGCATTGAATAGACTCTGAAATTATTGAACGGATTTGAAAAATTCTTTCACCATAAGAATCCTACATTATCCTTTGTAAGCATAGGCGATAGAATATTTTTAGAAGTACATTTGCACCCAGGTAGCTCCGGACTGGGCCGATAGTACTTAATAAAATATCCACTGCGTGTTATCTATTATAATGTCTTAAGACTGTAAAGGCCCTCAACCGCTTTAGATTAGCGTTGTATTCCAAATCATCTACATCTGAAAAGTTCGATAGCCGGTTATAAAATTATAAACCAAATTATTCTTCCACACTGTTGAAAGCCTAGAATACCAAGCACAACTCTACCATAATTTTTGAGCTTATCTTGAAAATTCGTGCGAATAAGTTTTAATGCCTCAAATTTATTTTTTTTAAATAATTCAATGAATCATTTAATAAACAAACTGTTTACCCAATGAAAGAAGGACGTAATAGTTCCGCAAATAAATAATTCATTAGATAATAGATTAAGTGGTTACATACTTCACAGCACGAAAAACCACAAAGTTTGTTCAGAAACGGTCGATTGGTTTCATTCGTCTCAAGACTATTGATTCGCCTGTAAATGTTGCGTAAGAGAAATTTCCTTTTATCCATCACGGTCTAGTAATCCATCTGATTGCAGGTATAATGAATTTTTCGTATCTTCTTGTTTTCATTTGAATTAATTAGTTTTGCGTTACCTTACTATTGTTTATTTAGAGCAACTACGTTGGTTTTGAGGTTATGAAATTATTTTGTGGCTTCATTCAGTATTTTTGTTGTGACCAACAGTAAATGCATTGTTTTTTTCTCCGCGAAAATTCTAATTAACAGCGGTATTCGTGAAAGAAATATTAAAAAAAAAACTGTATGCGCGCTATTCTTTATTTACCTTTGGTAATAAATCCTACTTATATTGTTAAGGCGAAAGTTTGTTAGTTTGCTTGTTGTTTTTTCACGCTCAAACGGCTGGACAAATTACGACGAAATTTAGTAAAAAGGCAGCAGATAACTCGTATTAACACCTGAGTTACTTTTAACCCTGAAATATAGCGATCCTGCATGGGGAGCAGAGAATTAAAATATGCAAATTTGACATTTCTTCAAACAAAGGCTTGGAATACAGTAGGCAAATAAGGTGGGACAAATGAGGACAGCATTGCATGTATTGATTCATGAAATAGAATGAGATGCTACAGGACGGGATGTAATGGGACGGGATGAAACGGGACGGGATGGGAAATGCAATATAAAAGACGACAGTCATGTGAGTGAGTCATTGAGTTTAAATATTAAACAGTCAAAGCGAGAAATAATATGTGTTTGTTGTAGACTGGATTAAAAAAGTATTTTCACCCAGCGAAGCCCGGTAAGGCTAATACTAAGTAATAATTCTTACTTTGCTATTATATTAAGTGAATGGAATATTTAAGTATACATTTATTCGGTATTTTAGACAGGCTGTTCAAGCAATTTAGTACATCTGTTTGTATAATTAAAGCCACATGGTTGTAATATTAAACTTATAGTCTTGGATAATCATTTAAAAATAGTTTACATGCAAAAGCTCACGTTTGTCATCCTCAAAGAGGATAGGCTGGAGATACTAGTCTCATCTACAGAGCTTATTTCCTTTGGTGCTTATTTCCTAAGGTGCGAAAAACTTTAAACATAGTCTTATCCTAGTTTCCAATTTAGTCTTTTATATTTCACTTATTTTATTGAAATGATTGGCCAAACGAATATGCCATTCGTCTGATGGTAAGCGAGACAAAAGTTCATGAACAGTAAAAAATCAAACAACACCATGAATTATAAAGCAATACTTGGCATTCCACTGCGCTCGCCATTCTGATACATATGTTGTCGCAATGTATCCAGATATTATGTTTATTTACCTGAGATGTTTTAACCCTGCCTCGGTGGCGTAGTTGTACTACGGTACGGTTACAAAGCTGAGGTCTCGGGTTCGAATCCCGGGTTGGGCAAAGTGATATTGGATTTTTCTATTCAGTATCAGCTCAGAGTCAGGAATTTGTGCCCGATATGGCGATAGGCTCGCCACCTATCACATTGTGGGACGGAACATACAAGCAGTGTTGTAAAAAAGCTCGAGTCGGCGCTTAAACGCTCGAGTCGACGCTCAAGCAGATTGCTCGTGCTCGAGTCGGGACTCGACTGGAGCGCTCGACGCTCGAGCAGTGGCTTGAGCGCTCGGCTCGAGCTTGAGAGCGCGCTTAGATTACATAGTTAGAGAAACTGTAAAAAAGATCTGTATCTGTATCAGCCCATATACGTCCCACTGCAAGGCACGTGCCTACTCTACAATCGAGAGTTCGATTGAGAGTGTTTAGGCCATATAGTCCACCACACTAGCCTAGTGCGGGTTGGCGGACTTACATACCATAGATTTTTTTATAAATCGCTATGGTATGCAGGTTTCCTCATGATGTTTTCCTTCACCGTTTTAGTGCATGGTGATTGACTATCAATACACACATGACTCCGAAAAGTCAGAGGTGTGCCCTGGGATTCGAACCTGCGACCACCGTAAAAAAGATAGTATAATTGAAATAAGACAATTTCAATTTTATTTTTAACGATATTTATATTATAATAGTAGGAAAATACTTATTTATTATTAGTATACAATATGTCATATGATCTACGCCATAAGGCCCAAATTACATTACAAGTTTGGTTTAGCTTTTTGTTTGTTTTTGGTTTTTGTGTTTTACTGGTGGTAAGTCTCTAATATGTGAGAGGCTGTTTTGGTGGGTCTATTTCTTCCGCAATGTCTATTTCTCCCGTCAAACAGCAGTTTAAATGCACTGTTGTGATTCGGATTGAAGGACATTGTAGTCAGAGTAACTACTGTACATATTGAGACTTAACATCTTGTGTCTCAGGATGGCGAGCGCAGTGGAATGCCAAGCATTGCTTTGTAAATCAAGGTGTTGTTTGGTTTTGCTACTGTTCATGAGCGGTCGCATCGCTTACCATCAGGCGAACGGCGTGCTCGTCTCGCCATTCAATGCAATAAAAAAATAATAGCTGAAGTTTCTGTACAATTCCTGACTACCTACTGATTTTTCTTAGCAACTAAGTTAAATTAAATACCTACCTAAAATCATCACACACCTTTGCAACACTATAATTTTTTATAACCATGAGAAAAGTCACATACTGGCCTGTATATTTTCGTTACTAATGTATGTGCCCGCGACTTCGTCCGCGTGAAGTTTAACAAAAAAGTTAATTAGTTCTTTTAGTTATTTTTTAAATAAATGAAATTTTCTACAACAAATGTAGCCCAAGTTACTCCTTATTATATCAGCTACCTGACAAAAAAAGTCCCGTCAAAATCGGTCCAGCCATTTCAGAGATTAGCCGGAACAAACAGACAGTCAGACAGACGGACAGACAGACAGACAAAAAAAATCTAAGGTCATTTTCGTTATAGGTATCGTGTATATAACGATATGTACTTGGACATTTTTATTTATTTTCACTTTACAAACAGACACTTCAATTTTATTTTTATGTATAGACTAGCTGTGCCCGCGACTTCGTCCGCGTGGAGTTTAACGAAAAAGTTAATTAGTTTTTTAAGTTATTTTTTTAAATAAATGAAATTTTCGAAAACAAATGTAGCCTAAGTTACTTCTTATTATATCAGCTACCTGACAATAAAAGTTAAGGCTCGACCGAAATGGGATTTTCGTTCTCGGCCGAGACCGAGACCGAGACCGAGACTAAAATAATATCTCGGCCGAGACCGAGAACCGAGACCGAGAATAGACAATGATTGAAAAAATAATAATTTAATACTGTAAACTTTAATACACAACCAATTGTTTAATGAAATTAAGAGCGTTTATACCCTTTGCGCGCTTTTTGGCTAAAAAACAGGACTTTTCAAATGAGTTAATAGCCACCAATAAACAATTTCAAGGAAAAATAATTAGCACTAATTTTAGAAAAGGTTGTCATCTAAGGATTTTGGTGGAAAACATTATAGATTGATGGATAATTTGTGAGTACTATAAGGATTACTGAACACTAGTTTCGTTATTTAGGCTTTGAGTGGCAATTTAGAAGCTTAAGATATCCGAAATCACTAAATATATGATGAAAATAAAAATATTATCCGACTAATAAGACCCTTATGGAGGGATTTTGCTGAGAAAAACAATCTTTTTATGTTTAGTTCCTGAAAAATAAAAATTTTAACAATGCGAAATTATTCAGAAACTCTCGTCAAGAACATATTTTTTTTCATAAACTTATCGTACATAATTTTTTATAGCAATTGCATATTATAATAGAAGAACATCTTATCAATAAATTGCCATTTTTATATTTCAATAAAATTAGTTTTCAAGTTTTCTACATATTTTTTAAAAACCACTATAAAACACGCTGTCCGCCGTGTATCAAATCAGACCGCCGCAAGGCCTTCTAGAGGGAGGACGTATCGCTCGTCGCTCCGGCCTGGCTGCAGTCGATTTTTGCCGTGCGTCGTAAAAATAGCCATGCGCGGACTGCGATTGCCACATCTTAGTACTTTGGTAGTAAAACATATTTTTTCTTTTTATTACCTACAATGATTTTATAGTGAGTATAAATTATGTTTCAGATAATATAATGGGATGTAATTCCGAGGCTAAATTATTTTATGTATTGTAATATAAAATTAAATCTGTATCTGTCTGTATCAGCCCATTTACGTCCCACTGCAGGGCACGGGCCTACTCTACAATCGAGAATACGATTGAGAGTGGTTAGGCCATATAGTCCACCACGCTGGCCTAGTGCGGGTTGGCGGACTTACATACCATAGAAATTCTTATGAATCGCCATGGCATGCAGGTTTCCTCACGATGTTTTCCTTCACCGTTTTAGTGCGTGGTGATTGACTATCAATACACACATGACTTCGAAAAGTCAGAGGTGTGCCCTGGGATTCGAACCCGCGACCACCGTGAACATGTTGGCAGTCGCGTCTAGTCCGTTTACCAACAGGCCACCACGCACTTCAAAATTAAATATATTTCGTAATTGTAAGGGGTTGTAAGGCCCCTAACTCTTTTCATGTGTTCGAACACGAAATGATTAATAAACGTCCGTAGTGTCTACTGATTGAACACTGATTTGAATGCAACTTAACAATGTAATAATAACGAAAATATGATTAGTATCTGAATTTGTATTGTTCATTGCTTGCACAGTAATATTTGTCTACTTATAATGCAAATAAAATATTTTTATGATATAATATTACCAATATATAAATCATAAGTTGCATTTCAATTCAATATTAGAATTTTGAAGCGCACGGATCAAAGTTGGTTGCACTGACTGTATAGCGAGCCGACGCGGCAGCTTTACGCACACAGCTTTGGTCGCTTATGTGTGCGTGAAATTGACGAAGAAATACCTATAGTTGACTTTGCGCGCAAGGTGTTAACGCTCTTAACTGTTTTAATAATCAAAATTAAATCATATTATATTATAACATAAAAAAAGCAATTTTTCGGCATTTTCACCCTTCAAAGAGTGTCGCCTCTCATCATACAATTGTGAATTGTCCAGCTTTGCTAAATAGTTGTTCACTTGCTACGCTAGTAGGCCGATTTTGCTTTTCCAAAACCAGTGTAATTAATAAATTTACAAGTAATTACAGCAAGCACCAACACAAACTTAAAAGAACTTATTTTAATTTACTGAGTTTAAACAAACTTCCAATCATTACTATTGTCAACATAAACAATTACAAATACTGCTCGAACCTCAGAACATGTTACTCATTGTTCTGAGGCTCGAACGGGGCGAAGGCGGCCGGCCGCAGTTCGCTAGCCGGGACTTTAACCAATCATAATTCAGCTCCCCCACGTACTTACCCCAATCGACTTCGGGCTCGTGGCCACGCGCGGTAAAATTTGAAGGCCTTTCGAAAAAAGTTACAATCTCGGTCATGACCGAGAATCTCGGCTATAACTAGCCGAGAACCGAGACAAATTTCTCGGTTGGATTTGTAGCCGAGAATGCCGAAACCGAGACCGAGACCGAGATCTCGGTCGAGCCTTAATAAAAGTCCCGTCAAAATCGGTCCAGCCATTTCAGAGATTAGCCGGAACAAACAGACAGAAAATAACTTTTCTAAAATAAATGTAGCCTAAGTTACTCCTTGTTATATCAGCTACCTGACAAAAAAAGTCCCGTCAAAATCGGTCCAGCCATTTCAGAGATTAGCCGGAACAAACAGACAGACAGACAAAAAAAAATTAAATATCATTTTCGGCACAGGTATCGTGTATATAATGATATGTAGTAGGACATTTTTTTTTATTTTCACTTTACAAACAGACACTTCAATTTTATTTATATGTATAGATAAGGCCAGCTTATACGACCAAAGTCAAAAGATAAGTAATACTCACCGTACCTACCGCCCTCCACAACTACTAACATTTTTATTTATCACAATTTTTTCATCTATCCGTATTTAAAAACTACAACGCTTGAACGCTCGAGCGCATAACTCGAGCATGAAAGTCTAAACTCTCAACGCTCGCAAGCCTTAAACGCTCAAGCGTTTAACGCTCGAGTCTAAAACGCTCCAAAGCGTCGACTCAGCGCTCGACGCTCGACTCTCAGCGCTCATTTTTACAACACTACATACAAGGCGAAATGTGAGTGCCCTGGCACCTCTGCCTACCCCTTCTGGGAACAAGGCGTGAGTTTATGTATGTATGTATGTTTTAACCCTAAGGCAACCGAAGTCAGAACCGACTGTTTTTCAGTCCACATTGTTTGCCACAAGGCCAAAAAGGCGTAAAATTATTTTAAGAAAAAAGTAATAGTCAAACTCACAACAAATGTTAGGTAATTCTTAAACTCGTACAACTATTATGTAAACCGAAATTAGAATGTAAACAACAATTGCCAGTTGTTTTTGTTTTGTTCCACGTGGTGATTGTTGGTGCTCGTTAAAAACACATTACAAACACATGGCGAAGTGTCTATGCAAACATCATTATCTACATATATTTTTTTATAGTTTTACGATACCACAGGCGCGTCCGATGGCATAGTGGCAATCCGCGTGAGTTGTCAACCATGTGGGTCTGCATGCGATTCTCAGTAGTTATGCTGGCTACAATGTCCTTCAAAGTGGGACAGAACAGTGATATTACTTTTGGATACACAATACACTTGGGAACAGGGTATGTTACTTTTGGATGTGTTATTATTATATGTGATTATAGATATATACTGAAACAACTAAAAAATCGGATCAAATAATATTCTTAACAGTATCCATTTATAACATCACAGCGTAAGCTAGCAATTATGTCATCTTTCGCCTCGCGACCCATACTCATCATGTGTTGCGAAGCTGGCATACTACAGAATGCAGATAACGCGTGTCTTGGAATATAGGTCAGTTCGTCCGCTCTTTAAATGCATTTCAGCTTATCTTCATTGCTAATTTAATACTGGATTATTTTATTTCTGTAGAGTTACATACATTCATTGATTTTTACGCTTATATCCCGTAGGAGTAGGTAGAGACAATGGATGAATGGACGCTACTTTGCTCGCTTCTGCCATATTACTTTTGCTTCATCTACTTTCATCAACGTTTTCATTCATTCTCGTGGGTTCAGGCTACTTTTGACCTGACCCTTCAGATTAGATTTACGGGCAATAGTGGCCTCTCATTGTGGGCCTCATTAAAAGGCTCAAAGTCACTCAACGAGCCATGGAGCGGGCTATGCTCGGTGTTTCCCTACGAGATCGAATCAGAAATGAGGAGATCCGTAGGAGAACCAAGGTTACCGACATAGCCCATAGGATTGGCAAGTTGAAGTGGCAGTGGGCCGGGCACATAGCTCGTAGTACCGATGACCGTTGGGGCCGAAAGGTTCTCGTGTGGAGGCCACGTACAGGCAAGCGAAATGTCGGACGCCCGCCCACAAGGTGGACGGACGATCTGACTAAGGTCGCAAGAAGTCGCTGGATGCAGGCCGCTTCCAACAGGTCATTGTGGAGATCCTTGGGGGAGGCCTATGTTCAGCAGTGGACTTCCTGTGGCTGATATGATGATGAATGGTTTATAAAACATATAAGTTTGATATCCATTTTGATGAGAACCTTATTTGTGCAGACAGGGTGTTTTGATATTGTAAAAGTAATTTTAATGAAAATCGCACTCAGGGTATATGACTTAGGCCTCTTCTCCATGACACGTTTTTTTCACCATACGGTGGGATAGCCGTATTATAAAAACGTGCAAGCTTGTACATGGCACGGCAAAGCTACGTCATGGTCCGCCATTTTCGCCGCCTTGTACGTGTAGAAGCTCTCATAGTGATCTATACAATACTGAAAACCGTGCGGGCGAATTTAACGTAAGTTTTAACCCCAAAAAACCATGTGTGAACTCTTCCATATTGTTAAAAATAATGAAGCATCAAAACCACATTTACTTTTTGTTGAGTAACATTATGTAACTGTCATCGATTGTTACTACATGTTGGTGTTGGACAATATTACTTGACATAAAATTGTATTATCAGATGTTGCTGAGTAATATTTATTAACGTTGCTAGGCAAAAATAACACCAGTTTGTATGCACCATAAGACAAGCACATTTTACATCTCAATAACACTCGAATGACAAAGCACAACTGGCGGTATTTCACGCCTAAAAAATGGGACAAAAAGAACACATACCACAATATAATATTAATACTAACAAACCATTACTATCAGAATAGCCACAATAATTATTCATCACCTTCCAACATTTATCGCGTGCAAGTCTCGTACAAATTGTCTCATGTAGCATAATGTATGCGGATCACGCAGACCCTAAATACCAAAACGAAGTGTGGCCTCTGCACACACTAACATATATAGATAAAATAATAATAGATATACGTGCCAAAACAACTTTGCCTTTAATGACTTACGCAAAAACAGACGTAATAAACGATTCATTGAAATTGTAGTTCAACTTAGAATAGGCACCTTTGTATTTTTGGTGTAATTAAACTTCTTATTAAAAGTAAAATTATGAAAACATTTAATAATAGCACATATAATTAAAAATGTATGTATCAAAATGTAAAAAAGAGTACTAACAATATGAAGAGAATAATAATGATTTCGATATGGATCGGGAAATACCACAAATAAACAGCTCTTTATCCGCATATTATTTGTCATATTGAATCCGACTAATATAGTATTAAGCCACGTCGACGAAGCGACACAACGTGCCTCGAATGAAGATACGCTACGGACACTGAATTTTGATTTCGAACGAATAGCAATACTATTCCTGTGATTTATTATCTAGGAAAGTATTACGTTTGTTATGAAACCTCTAATGTTTGTTGGTATGGTGATGGATTTCGAAATTCATTATATAAATACGTATCATATTGCCGCTCACTTCTAGATAAAGGGCTGCTCAACCAGCGTCAATTCCTTTAATTCCCTGAATATTTATTAATTATGGAAGTTTTCCAATTAATAAAAGAGTTCCTATGTTATAACCAAACGATCAAAAAAATACAGATCGAATATTTTAAGTGAAATTGTTTGCCAAAACTGTAATCTTTTTACATAAAATAAAACTTTTCTTTCCTTCCAAATTGATTGTTTCTGTCTGTTGTAGATGTAACAAAAATACGTTTTATTGGGACACTGGTGTAGGAAAATCATTAGTAGTAACCCGGCCTGAAAACAAAACACGAATGAAATTGGGTTTTTGTATTTTTACGCGCATGTATCAAATGTCGGCAACATTTTATATTCAATCCAAAAATATAAATCAGCAATCTTATTTATTTATTTAACGTTTCCGCGCACTCAATCGGAAACAAGTCGCTGTCTGTTTATCAGTGGGAACGTTTCTCGACCGCGCCTCCATATAAACGTGAATAAACAAACTGACACATTTTTACACTCCGTTGAAACAAATCAGATGTGATTTGATGTTTTCGCCTCCTCTCATAGTTTGTTTTGGCGAACCAGCTGTTTGTAATGTATAATTTGCTTTTAGATTTAGGATTTGCAATTTTGTTTACTTCAAGATTGAGGTAACATGAAGTATCTTTTTTTTATTTGTCATTCTTTATTGGACATAAAAGAGAAAAATAAATACTGTCGCCATGATGACCACAAAGTAGCGTTATGGTGAGCGCGGTGCAATAGAATAAGAGTAACATTAACACAATAAGATATATTACGTATGGATTTTTATTTAAATCTTTGGTACGGTCCCAAAATCAGCTACAAATTCTTTGACAGTAACGCTAAATTGGACAGTGGACTGCACGGTATGACCCCTCTCAATTGTACTATCGTTTGTAGAGGAGGCCCGTGCCTTGCAGTGGAATATATATGGACTAATTCAGATATAGTAACACGACCTGTTACATACCATATTACAAAATAAAATATACACGCCTGATGAACTCAAGGTAAGTGATTGGACCAGCATCTTTCAGACGTCTTCCGTTAACAATTGCACCATGCTGCAACATGCAACGAACTGATTCAAATTGAATTCTAGTTTTTGTTACACTTTTTCTAATAGCACGGTCAACGACTTCGGAGTGGTGAAAAAACATGTTACAGTTATTTATTTTGCACATAATTCTGAACACTTTAAGCAAAATTCATTCAACAAGCGTCGGGAAACTCGTCGTTTATATAATGGTTCATCGATGATGATGAACGTAAAAACCAATCAACTTACTAACTTTTTCGATTTAATAAAAAATAAAATGAGGGTAGTCACTGGGTGAATGATTAATACACCTCTGTGGACCCGTTACCATGAAAGTTGTAAAGTAATCAAAACGTTGCGTCGCGTCGTCGGGATGTTAAAAAATGTAAAAATCAAAACAAATCCGCGATAAAATCCGTAAATAATCGTTTTTTTAGTGGTTTAAATGTTTCCTCCATGGTGATAATCAAGTTATTCTTGCACCATTAGAGGAGGATTTACAAAAAATGGTGACAATTATGCATGAAGCTTTTGAGAAAAAAGGAATGAAAGTAAATGTATTTAACATGAAAGTTAGGGTATTTCAAAGTGAAGAGAACATGACAAAGTGCGATATTATGATAGATAATGAGCGAGAAGAACAATGTGAATAAATTCGTATATTTGGACTGTGTTACGACTGTTTTGCATGTGATGGAAAGCATGACATTGAAAGAAGAGTGAATGCAGGAAATCGAGTGAATGGTGCGTTACGCTCCTTTATGGGTAGTCGGAAGGTTTCTAAAAAGGCATGACTGGCTGTCCATAGAGGAGTGTTAGTGCCCACGCTTATGTATGGTAATGAAAGTTGGGTATAGCAGAAGAAGCATGAGTAACATTAAGGCAGTAGAGATAAGGTCTTTAAGGTGAATATGTGGTGTAAGTTTGTGTGACAGAGTGCGAAATAGCGTAGTGATGAAAACTTGTGGAGTGAAAGAGGATTTAGTAAAGAGAATTGACAAAGAAATGTTACGATGGTTTGGATATGTAGAAAGGATGGATTGAAAGAGACTAACAAAGAAATGACAATGCGAGTGTGGAAAGAAGAGTGGGTAGGGGTCGACCCCACCGAACCTACACCATGTAAATGGTTGATACTTGTTCAATCGTTGATCGTCGGGTCAAAGTACCCTGAACCCACGAGAATGCATCAAGAGGTTGATGAAAGTGAATGAAGTAAAATGAAGCAAGTAATATATCAAGATCGAGTAAAGTGGCGGTCCATAGTCTCTGCCTACCCTATGGAGTATATTTTACAGTTCTTTTTCATAACACTTAAACAAAAAGAGTCAATTTACGAGAATTTTGCAACAGACTTGAGGCGACTTGCTAGTTACTACATATTTCATATTTCGTAGGGCGAAAAATAAAAAAACTTTAATTGAATCTATATTCACATTTTACACTACAATTAAACTATTTTTGTTGTTGAATGTTGTCTTCGGTCAAACTGAATTAAACAGACGTTAGAAACCATTCGAAATCTTCAATAGATAGATGAACTGTCGGCAAATAAGGCCGCAATTGTATAATATCGAATGCAATAGTGCAACAAAAGAGGTCACACAGTGCGAAATCCTCTTTGTTTATTTTGTGTAAGTGCTAATATTAACATACATTTTACATGAACAAAAGTAATTAACACATTGTGCTAAAATGTTTGGACATACCGTTTTTTTATTCAATAAACATTGCAATGTTGAGGTAATATGCAAATTTATTGTCTAAAAAATCTGCACATTTTATTGAATCAAATTTAATACAGTTTCATAGTTAAATATAAGCTTAATAATACTCAAAGAACTGAACATTAAAATAAATCTACGGTATAGCTATAGTAACTACCAAGCATATATAGAATTAATACCTAAAACGTTATTTTTCTATCCAGCCGGTGCCTGTCTTTCTTCCATAATAACCAATTTTTATAGATAACCGTATTTTCACGAATACTCTACCTAACCTGCACTGCGACAAAAACATTGTGGTTACTTTTTCATGGCAATAAAAAATGCTGCACGTAGGTTTGTTGAAATGAGGTAGCGAATAAAACATGGGCTTTCTAATTATAATTGGATAACTTTTCTTTTAAAGAAGAAAGAATGATCAAACCGATTCACCCAGTTCAGAGACACAAATATAAAAAATATTAATATATACAGTCGAATTGAGAACCTCGTTCTTTTTATAAAGTCGGTTAATAAAATAAAAGATAAAAGCGCCTAAGTTGAACATCTGTCTCAGCCCATAAAGCCCACTCTTCAGACCAGCTTCATAATCGAGAATACGTTTTACTAGGATAAGACTAGTCCACCACAGTGGCCTATCACATTTGCGGACTTTACATTTCATAGAATTTCTTAATCGCTTTGGTACGCAGGTGTCCTTACGATGTTTTCCTTCACTGTTACAGTGCGCGGTTATTGACTATCAATGCACAAATAACTTGGAAAATTCAGAGGTGTATCCTGAGATCAGAACCCACGACAACCATGAACATGTTACTAGCTGAGTCTGGTCCGTTACCAACAGGCCATAACATTATGGAAATTAAGAAAATGATATAATGGGATGGAAAATTTGTATCCGTTTTTTTTAAATGTGGAATTAGCCTTTTTTATGAGTAAGAATTTAATTATAGCTTCTGTTTCGTCACTTCTGGGGGTGGGCGGTAGGGGTATGTCCAGGTCATTGACCTGCCCGACGCAAGGGGAGTAATCCGTCCCACGTGAAATACTTTTTGAAAGATTTCTCTAAGAATTGATTTTATTTAAGACGAAATTTATTAAGATATTTAAACTATTTAGCCAAATCTATGCTTTTAAGGTGTAAAAACCTTTTAGCACACATTAAAGGTACAGCATACTTATTGCACAGGATATTATGGCAAAAAGTTGAGTTCATAGTTCAAGCAAGGTCGAATCAATTGTTTTGTAAACTGGATTAAAACTTCCTGATATTACTCATACGTTGTCTATAGTCCGACGTAAAAATAACATGTTTTATTTTGTTGAATGTCTGGTACAGCGATAAGTTCGCCCCATAATGTGATAAAGGAACTCTAGGGGGACTACTCCGACAATAAATTCAAATGTTCGAACTTTCATGTCCACGTATAAATACCGTACATTACCCGATTTTTTAAATTTATATGCGCTATCTAATAGCCTAGATAATAATTACCGACCCGCCACATTGTCCGGCGTTCGCCCCTGTTGGTGCCATATTGTTATCATTAATATGGCAGTTGTTTGACCGACATACACGTATGAATCACGCCTCTACATAATATGTAGGTGAGCGGTTAAGTGCGAGTCAAGGCCGCTTCAAACGACTTCGCGGGGTAATAACAAGCTTTATGGCTCTTAAATATTGTTTATTGATAATAACATGTTCCGAAGTAAGATAACGTACGATATGCATCCTGATTGTTATAATTATAATATCGCGGGCACTTTGCAGTTAAGCCTGTGATCAAATATACATATTATACTATTATACAGGGTCTGGAACAAAACCACACGCCAAAGTGGCAGAGGTTGCTTATACTATGTTTTTTTTTTTTTTTTTTTTTTTTTATAATGGCCTGGCATAGTGGCGGCATTGCACCTGATGGAAAGTGCCAATGCCGCCCAGGCAGAGTATCCATTTGGCATACATGTATGTATGATGTAGTAAAAAATCTTAAATTATATTCAACTTTAGGTACCCCATTCCTATGTTTTTGGACTATACTAAAATCACATAAGACCACGCGCTATATACGAGCACAAATAGTGCTCCTATTTATCTTGCCGTTTTTTATAGGCATTTACTTATAATCTAGTGTATATTTGATCGAAGACTTAAGCCTATTGTTTCATTACCTGTGGAATAGGGTGATTTGCTTTCACTAAAATAGATATTATTTATTTAAATTTTGTTACATTTTCCAAAATCAAGCATAGCTAGCACAGTCGACATATGTTTATTGCGGCAAATGAAATAAAATGCGTAATATTAAATACTGAACAATAATCC
This sequence comes from Hyles euphorbiae, assembly GCA_023078785.2. Taxonomy (NCBI): domain Eukaryota; kingdom Metazoa; phylum Arthropoda; class Insecta; order Lepidoptera; family Sphingidae; genus Hyles; species Hyles euphorbiae. The sequence continues at coordinate 6,331,693 of CM041040.1, forward strand.
TCGTTCACAATTATTTAGCGCATATTATTAGGACAAAAGAGCGAAAGATGCGTCATAATACAAATTCATAATTATATTTAAGCTGCATATTTGAGAGACCGCAGTGTGCACGTAAACATTTAATTATAAATACTTAGTCTGGGAATAAATAATGTTACAATTAAAAATAAGCAATAAATACTTTTGAATTTGGAATTGGCCATTTTTATACGATTGTTCATTGTATTTTCTTATTTTCGTATTAATTTAGGTATTAAACTAACACAGTGTAATCGTCATAAATGGTACGTGCGATATACATAATACACATTTTGTTTTTCTTTATAACAATATATCTAGCAAGACGTGTTCAGAGATAGACATACATTTTCACGTTGTTGTAAAGACTGATATATGATGATAGATGATAGGTTTATGTTTTATAATTTGGTAAATTTCAATTTATATTAGGACCTCAGCTTTAGTATTGGATTTTTCAATTAATTATATACCAACCTGGAGTTTAAAGTTTGTGCCTGATATGGCGATGGGCTCCCCCCTATCGCATCGTAAGACGGAGCATACAAAGGGAAATGTGGGTTTTTCCTGGCGGCACCACTGCCTCCCGCTTCTGGTAAAAAGGCTTGAGTTTATATATGTACATACGGTTAGAACAATATTACATTTATTGCGTACCATTAAGATCATTGTATTTAAAATGTTCCGTCTTATTATTTTACGATCGGCCGTTTCCACACATCATCTCTTTCAAGAATACAGTGGCTTACAATGAGTTCATTGAAATATAATTACTTAATGGAATTAAACGTTTTTAATATACTTATTCTTATCGTTTAAACATTATAAAAACTGTCAGTCACAACTTGATGCATAATGTTGAGAGTAAATGCAACAATTCAAGATTGTCAGTCCATATCTACATGTTTATGCAGTTTTTATCATCAGGTCACAACGATCCGATAAACGGTCAATTAAAATATTGTAAATAACATCGTCGTTGTGCTATAGTAACAAGGAATACATTTAGCTAAAAATAAAACAAATTTTCTTCAGAAATTCAGTTTGCACAGAACTTTGTGCCAGCAAAAACACTCGAACGTAAACACGAAAACAAAGAAACAAAAAAGAACTATATCGAAATTGAATCAATATTGAAACTTCACCGCACTGAGTTGCAATCTTGCCCAAAAAACCAAACAGCCGATCAAAACTTTATTCCTTGTTGTTATAACCTTACTAATGATTCTATTTGACAATACTGTAAGAAAATTGGATACTAGGCTATTTAAAAAAACATTGCAGCTACTTTGGTGATAAGAGTTAGGAATTTACAGGCCATTTCTAGGCATGCTACCCCTGATTTATTATTTGCCAGCACTTGGCTACAGACAATATTACCCACAAACTTGTATATTACCACAAGAATCTTTGCCAATGAAAAACCCAATCCCAGTTTTAAATATAGCTAAAACCTCAACAACCTTTAATAGATTTGAAAAAATATGCATACGTTATTAACACTACTGATATTTCAAAAGTCAGACTATCTTGTTTAAAACTAAGAAACATGTAGAGCCAATATAGACAATCACAGCAAAAATAATTAAAAAATTTTAGAAATAGTTGAAATAATAATTGTCAGCAGACAACCATAACTTGTTATACACCAAGTTAACCCCACAATCCACGTAAAAACCATTAAACGGAAAGTTTTACTGTCGACGGTTTTATAAAGCTTAAGACTTAATGAAACCGTCCTTTCCAAAGGTCATGCTGTGTGTACGTGCACTAATGAAGTTGATACGAGTTAAATCGTTAATGCTTCGTGACTCGGTTTAGAACCAACACTAGACAATACTTTCTAAAACGTGAACGGAATATGGCGGTGAATTATACTAAACGTCTACATTTAGGGACAATAATGGGCTTGATCACCTATTTAAATTGTTCGAGTGTGTATGAAGCTATTCGGTTTAAATCCAGGTAATTTGTGATTCTTAAATATGCCTCCTGCGTCTCACGGCCGTTCTTTATATCCTATCTATAACAAGGGGTTAAAATATCTACCATGATTATGACGGTACAATTCTACGCTTCATTTAACAAATATAGACATACATGATTATATATTTATCTTACCTAGCTATCTATAAATATATGCACCGTATCTATATCTCTCGACTTTCGTTAACTGAGACATAAAATGCACCGAAGTATCTAATTAAATATTTTGTTTAAGATAGATAGATTATAGAGAACGGCTATTAGTATATCATGTATGATTGTCGCAATATCAAATAAGACTATGTGAACAATTAATCAAACAATTTCATACCTTTCAAAATTACTTAATACTTGCTATTATATAATTACTCGTATTTTGTTTAGCAATACATTTCATTTCTTTGAAGACAATCTAGTGTCCATGCGACTTGTCGAGCTTCATTATTGGACGTAAATTATTTGCGTACTAGTGTTGATCCCCACTGATAGTGGAGGTTAGATGGGTTGTCAACTATGTACATTATATTTTACAGACTATCGTTATTTAATTTAAGAATTTAAATTTTCTTCCAATACATGGAACAAAATTAAGGTGATAGTGTATCATACGAAATTATAGTTTAAAAACTAAAAAAACACGCTTGAATAAAAGATCCAACTAAAAACTAAAAAAAAATAATTGATAATGAGTTTAAGATTCGAAAGAAAATGGAGTAAAATACATACATTTTCTTGCTATAAAGCGTGGGGTGCTGTAGGATAAGTAATTGTTGTAAACTGTATAATTTAATTGCTTGCACTAAAACATTATCTACGGCTGTCTTATCAAAGAAAGGCAGCTGCGCGCAGATTACCAACTTTTATTTTATTTTGTTTTTAATTTTTTTTTACTTTTCTGGATAAGGTAATGTCATATACTTTTTAAATTATTGCGTTGTCATCGGTCCTGGATAAGTATGCAAAGTTTGAACTAAATCTGATCGTTCTAAGTAGGGCAAAATCGAGCTCAAAGGAGTTGGTTACATACATACAAAAATACAGGTGAAGCTAATAAAAGCGTGTTAAAAAATAAAGAGTTTCCCAGAACATCTAATACTCAATTGCCCATAGCGCTGGTGTCGTTGGTTATGGCCCTCTTTGAGCACAGCAAAATTAGAACAACGACCTAATAACTGTTATAAGGCGTCAGGGAATGAAGGCCGATTCCAACAAGTCACATTGAAAATGCTTCCTTCAAAACTTCGATCGTATATACTTGATCGAAGCTTCGAAAGGTAATAAGAATATCGAAACCTAATAAGTTATAATCAAATGTATAGTCAAGTTGTAGCATTTAAAAAAGGAATGAATTGATGGTTATAATTTGATGACATTTAGTTTACTACGCTCTATACTCTCCAGAAATTTCGCTACATTTTTAGAAAGTTTATCCAGAGTTTAAAGGTTGCACGTGATTTCCGTTCTTGTTTCGTATTTATGAAAACGTGCGTAAGCACGATAAAAGATTTTCACCTGGCGATAAAAAACAAAACACGGCCTCCACGTCTGTATTCATGAGAATATTTACTGCCATTGCTGTGAGAAATAGTGAATTCTTACTTATATTTCTACTGACTGCATTGCGTTAATCTGCGTATGATTTTTTAGTAACTAGGTTACCATTCTATGACCTCTGCGGGTACCATTAAGCTATTCGGTCATAAGATAATTTAGTTATTTAATCTTTCCTCTTCAACAAACGGCCAAATTGACTAAAATGCTGGTACTTTTAAATTCGTCGCCGCATTTGAAGGGTTTTGGTATGACATATTTTAGAACCGCGGTTTGACTCTCAGGTCCAATGTACTTTCTGTTAGATTTCGAGCGTGTAAAATTTATTTATAACTAGCTGTCGGGCCCGGCTTCGCCCGGGTGCAGATAGTTTTTGAGTCCAATCCACATCAAGAACATATTATTTCGCGTGTCTACTAACTATATTTCCCGCGTGCCGTCGACTATATTTCCCTTCCGTAGGAGAGGACATCCCGTGCCAACAATTTGAATTTGAAAGAGTAGAAAATATGTATATTTGGTTTCCTGACTCATCCCACGGGAACACTACATTTTTCGGGATAAAAAGTAGCCTATGTGTTAATCCAGGGTGTCAGCTATCACTATACCAAATTTCATCAAAATCTGTTGAGCCGTTTTTTCATGAAAGAGTAACAAACATTCATACATACATACAAACTTTCACCTTTATAATATTAGTAAGGATTTGACGGCTTAAGGGACCTTGTCCCAATACTTTATGGGCTACAAGAGCGTAACTGACGCACTCCTGCATAATGTTATCACAAGTACCACTGATATTGAGAACTATCGAGATTTAACAACAGACTTTTACTGGCTTCACCCGTAAACTATCCTGCTTTACCTAGGTATCGGTAAAGTTAAACATCACTCAGTTATCGCTGTTTCACATACATATAGTAAATTGTTAAGATGCCTTCTTACCAGGGCGCTGCAGATAAGCTACCTCGTTTTATTATCTATGTTTGCTGGGAACGGTTCAAAATGTAAACACGAGATAAGGAATAATTCTGTTATAAAAAGGAAAACGCATGTTTAAACTATGAGGTAAATGACAAAGCAACTGAAGAGGAAATTATGAATACCTATATTGTGAAATCAATTGATATGCCACTTATAGTGTTATTATGTATCTGTTGTAAGTTTGCAATTTGTGACAGTTACTACGTTACGACATGTTATGTTGATGTGTCCATAAATAAAAAAAACTAAAATACACGCTTTAATAAGATATACAACTAAAAAAGTAAAAATAATTGATACTGAATTTAAGATAAGAAAATGGAGTAAAATACATATATTTTATTGTTACAAAGCGTGGGGTGTTTACAACAATTACTTATCCTCCTGCACCCCACGCTTTGTAACAATAAAATATATATGTATTTTACTCCATTTTCTTATCTTAAATTCAGTATCAATTATTTTTACTTTTTTAGTTGTATATCTTATTAAAGCGTGTATTTTAGTTTTTTTTAACTATTATATAATTGTTTTGACTAAAAACATCCATCTACGGCTGTATTTCCAATCAATAACGCCATCTGTTGGTCAGTAGTAACATTTGACACTCGAAGAATACAATGTTAACGCCATCTAGCGATGAATAGTGCAAACATGCATTATTGACGTGATCACGCCATCTATTAGTCAGTAGCAAATTATGTTCATCTATACGCCAACTAGTGGTCAGTAGCAATGGTCATCAATTATAAGAATAATTAATCCTGGCGAATCTAATCAGGATAATTATATATTTTAATCGAATTATTGTATTGTCATCGGTCTTTGACAGGTGTGCAAAATTTGAATGAAATCTGTCCGTTTAAAGTGGGTCAAAATCGCGCCCAAAGAAGTCGGTTACAAACAAACATACAAACATACAAACATACAAACATACAGGTGAAGCTAATAAAAAGCGTGTAAAAATGAGGAGAGCTCAAATATTTTATTATAATAAATGACATTTCATGATATTACAAATGGCCGGTAACTGTAGGTCCTCGCGAAACATAGCTTTATTCCACTATTTATTACCTACAACTTTTTATATTAATAATAGCTCTAACATTACTGCCACTCAGTATTGCTTGAATATAATCCTATAAATTTTTTATACAATAACTACGAAATATCCAATATCAAATTTCCTATTGATACCGATACTGGATGCATATCCATGGCCATTTGTAATGGATTTTTTCTACATGACATTGTCAATATAATATCAACATCATAAGACTGAGGTATGTATAGAAGGCGACGTATTACTTCTAAGTACGTAGCTGAATGGATAATCGAAAGCAACATGCCTTAGCAAATTAACTAGCTGTAACGATCCATAAGCGGTTGTTAGGACCCTTGCACGGCAAAAGAACTGCAATAACAATAATTCTTCCCTACACAATATCGATCCGAACACCCTAACCGTCTTCAACTGGGGCGCGTTGTCCCTTTCAGACATATTGTAATTATATACTCCTGTCTCTTTCAATTCATACCATGTGCTTGTTTGTTTGCAAATATTGGAATTTAAATCTTCTATTTTTATTCGTCTAGGTTTTACGCCTAACAGCCACAACAAAACCAAATTAATGACGTCTAACATTTTGTCAATATTTTTTATTAGATTAATTTTTCTCGCAAAAACATACCAGGTTATAAATTAAATTATCACTAGCACACAGCTCTGTATCTTATTGTTTATTGTTCGCCTGCCTTACCTCATAAATTCGTCTTGATCAAATCAAATCTGTGTTGGCTACATCGAGTAGTCATGTCGTCATCATTAATCTACAGTTATCCACGGTTAAACATGAACATTTACTAAAATAAGCCATAGACATTGAGAACGATCTAGAATTACCACCATTTATACCACAAGCCTAATCTCTATATCGTGCTTTCGGTTGTAGAGGAGGCTCGTGCCTTGCAGTGGGTCGTATATGGGTTGATACAGTATTCACAGTACATCGAGCTACTCATGGTAGGAACATGGTGGTTCCATACAGTTTGACTGAGATTTACATACTTTACCGAACCTCGGAGACTTATTAAGTATGGAATGGTCCGGAAATTGTTTTTTTTCTTATTATATATTCCACCGAATGTCACTTCATCTTTAAATAAAGACGACGGTACATCATTATCTCGAACAATAAATCCATGGTGATAGGATTATCCCGAGCAAAACATGAAAACAAATGAATAAGCCAAGAATTTACTCGTGCTAAATAAATGAATGGATGAAAGAGCTAATTGTTTTATTTTGCAAATAATTTGTTACGAAAATTCGCCTTACATAACGCTGTATAAAATTGTAGTGGAAGTAGGAACATGTTGGGAAGTAGCGTATACTGGAAAATACGGTCGATTTAACACCTGTAGTGGAACGGAATACACGATGAGTGTTTAGCTAACACTCGCCGTCGGTGACGCAATTGAAAGTATGATTTCAAACTCGATATATCTTGAAGACTGCCATTGTATGAGCCTAAACATAGTTAGGTGCCTAAACATGGTTGATTATTATTCCGTATTTAATGGAAACCGCGTGTTTCCAACCATCCAAGGTAAAAATGTACCAAATTTGAAAAAAACCGCCAGGTTCAAGGCTTTTGATCAACTCGTATAGGTGCGATTTTATCGCTCAGGTAATTTCCCGAATCGAACAAAAGTTCAGCTAATCGATAAAATTACTTACTTGCATACAAAAAAAAGTGAAGTCAAAAACACGATTCTTGACAAAAAATCATCTCGGATTTTCTTCAAATTTTGTACAATGTCACCAGGGGTGGTGAGAAACATGCGGGTCAAAGTAAATACCATATGTCAATATCACCCTGTATAAAAAAAATACGAGTGTCAATTGGGGATTGTTAAACGTTTGCCTATTTAAAAACCGAAAGTTATCACTCATGCGTTTCCTTACAGCAGAAATTAGCCAAGTGGGTGTCAACTAAGTCATTGTACGTGAAAGGGTAATTAATCTTTAAATACAATGTTCATGTTGCGTTCCGTTATTATAATGATCTTTTTGTTATACTATGACAGTACGGAACGGATACAAGTGAACGGCAGCTTGTTATAAAATGTTAACCAAGTAATTTAATAGGCCTATATCTTAAGAGTATAATATAAACTCCTGGAGGTAGGTGATAACACAATACACAAACGGACTTATTCATAGACAATTATAAACCTATTTTAGTTATAATGCTTTGTCCCTTCCGAACGACTTTTGAATTTAGTTTGAGTGTGAAAGACAAAATATTTGATACTAAAAAGTAGGTTTCAAAATTGCCTAATATCTTTGTTTTGCCTCCTAATTCACTATAGTATTCTGACTAATTACAATTATTATGTAAAAAACAACGTACATTCGAATTGAGAACCTCCTCCTTTTTTTGAGTTCGGTTAAAAACTAGCATATTTATAAAAGCTCCTTATAAACTATATCTTGATTCGGCATGAAAATGAGTGTCATTTGGTAAGAACTATGTTTAGGCCACTGGCGCAATGCTGAAAACAGCGAACATAAAATTCATTTCGTTTATTACAGGATGAAAGATATAGGTAATAATATAAGTCTTTTCTTCATATCGTGTATGGAACTTATTTCAATGTGCACTGCAAGTAATTGGACCTCAGGGTCTTTACGCCAAGGTCACAATAGCACACGACATACTCGACTGCTTTCAAAGAGGTGAACAATCGATTGTTATATAGAATTGTCAATAACACAATAGTATGATATAATTTGTTTGTCTAGATAATCAAATGTTTGTAAATACTTGACGATATGAATTACCTAAATGTTTTTATTTATGCAGTTTTGCACAAGGCCGCAAGGGCAGGAGAATATAATACGGAACCCCAAAAGTATATCATATCGGAATTTATTCAAAATTTCCTTAGCCGAACCACGCGTAGTTTACAAAGTCATGGCTTGGTGGTCAAAAGAACCGCCAGTTTATATATTTGCTGTAATGTTTAAGTGTGAAAATGTCTGTTAGTTTGCGCGTTCCTTTTTTCCTAAATTTTCAGAATCTTGCTTTAGATGGAGTAAAATCAGTAAATTACATGGACGGTCTTGAATGACAATGAAAATGGTTAAATTTGATTGTTAATTCATGAAGAGCGGTGTAGTCTACCGTGCCAGGTTAAAAACATCCAACACTATAATTGTGTGAAATATAGCTGCTTCCCAAGATAATCAATTAGATTAGTAACAAGTTTTAAAATGATAGGATGTTTGTATTAAGACCGCCAATTACATTTCTTGATAATTTAATCAAATGGATAGATACCATTTTTATTAAAAGTTGTTCTTAATAAATAGCAATACATATCTATCTGTTCTTCACGAGGGATCAGCACGTTATTTTATTTTTCCATCTTGCATTCTCTTTAGTTGATTAAAGACGGAAGTAGCTGGAAGCAGGCCACTTCCAACATGCCACATGGCGATCTATGAAAGCCTACATTCAGCAGCAGACTTCCTTTGGCTGAAGAGAAACAGATAGATTGAAAGAATATTTGATATTGTTTTTTGTCCTGTAGTTGATATCAATTCTTCCGTAAACCGGCCAATCAGGCCACCACGCCGCGTAGCAGCCAAAGCCTTATACAAGAAGTGTGACCGTAGTTTGTTTATTGTAATATAATACGAGCTCACATAATGAGTGAATTAAATCCGACAGGTTTGTGAGAGCTATGAACGCTACAGTTGGCTGACCCGCATACATGGAAGGTAATATGATAGCATATTAACAGGCTCGGAGAACTATGGTATTAATCTACGATATTCTAAAATGGTATATTTAATTAATATTTTGCGGCTGGGCCTAGGCTAGTATGGTGGACTATATGGCCTAACACCTCTCAATCGTCGTTTCGGTTGTAGAGGAGGCCCGTACTCTGCAGTGGGACATATACGTATATGAGCTGACACAGATAATAGATAGCCGTCTCGCGTCGGTGGATAATTATCTAGATTGCACTGCATATACCAGCCGCATTGTGACGACTTTGTCATTCCAGCGTATAAAAATACAACATTAGCTAACATCGTAATTTTAAAAAGAGTATGAATATTTCGCGTACAATATTTATCGTCGTCGAATGTCAATTATTATCATGAAAAGAGTCAATTCCCGGTACACGGGGCGCCGCTAGCGCTTTTCAAGGGTTTCTATTCAGGAATACAGATATTTAAATGTAATATAATTTGAAGAGGGCTGAGTTTATTCTGAGAAGTTGTTGGGTCGAAGAGGACACATCTTATATAGGTATATTTCCTTTCAATAACTTCTAGCATTATTGAAGTATTTTTTAGATCAATAAATGTGGAGACGACCATGCCAGTCGCCTTATGGTAAGCGATACGACCGCTCGTGACCAATAGCAAAACCAAAAAACATAATGAATTATAAACCAATGGTTCGCATTTTACTGCGCTCCCCATCCTGACACATAAGATGTTAAGTCTCAATATTTCCAGTAGTAACTCTAGAATATTCTCAGAGTCCGTCCGTCCGTATCACCCCATATACGTCCCACTGCAGGGCACGGGCCTACTCTACAATCGACAGTACGATTGAGAGTGGTTAGGCCATGTAGTCCACCACGCTGGCCTAGTGCGGGTTGGCGAACTTACATACCATAGAATTTTTTATAAATCGCTATGGTATGCAGGTTTCCTCACGATGTTTTCCTTCACCGTTTTAGTGCGTGGTGATTGACTATCAATACACACATGACTCCGAAAAGTCAGAGGTGTGCCCTGGGATTCGAACCCGCGACCACCGTGAACATGTTGGCAGTCACGTCTAGTCCGTTTACCAACAGGCCACCACGCACTTTCAATTTCAATATTCTCAGAGTAGTGAAACCAATAATTTTGTAAACTAAGTTATTAGTACGCAATAATATTCTGATTAAAATTACTTCAACACGTCGTTAACAGAGACTAATGTGTTGCACGTCAACTGTATAAAGCCTTCTATAAAAACATAGACGATTAGTCTAAGATCCCGCCATACATCGACCTTCACCGAGATGTTTATTTGATGAAACCTATTTTATATGCAATTTAATATGTCAATAAATATATTGTATATGGGTTGCCTTACAAATTTCAGTCCAGAATACGATTAATTAATTATTAAAAAACAAAATATTTTTTTACACATTTCACCTGTTTGATTATTAAACAAATTCTATACCAATCGAAAGTATGAAACCCATAGAATATGTTAACGTTAGGTTGCCTTTTTTTTTCCGGTCACAACCCTCAGGTTGCCAGGTATAAACAGGTAAATCGCTACTAGCATTTTGCGCCGGTCTGATTATTGAATGGAAATTAAATGAAAATAAAGATCATTTTATTATGAACACGGTGGTATAGGGTTGCCTGCGAAAAATCAGTCCCGAATTGCGGTTGTCGAATTTAGAAAAGTGAAATATTGCTCCGAATGACACAGCATAGCAGCTGTTCGAAGTCCGCTCATAAAGAAAGAGGGTGCGCATGCTATTTATTCTTGAGAATGAAAAGGACAGCGATAGACTCGTATATGCTGTGTTCTGTGTTACCTGGCAACCTGAGGGTTGTGACCGGAAAAAAATAGGCAACCTAACGTTTACATATTCTATGGGTTTCATACTTTCGATTGGTATAGAATTTGTTTAATAATCAAACAGGTGAAATGTGTAAAAAATATTTTTTTTTTAATAATTAATTAATCGTATTCTGGACTGAAATTTGCAAGGCAACCCATATACAATATATTTATTGACATATTAAATTGCATATAAAATAGGTTTCATCAAATAAACATCTCGGTGAAGGTCGATGTATGGCGGGATCCTATACTAGATGTTTAAGTAGCTTTACGGCTAGACAATTTAAAACCTCTTTTAGTTATCAAATGTTTTGTATTCTTCGCTCAAACTGAATTCAAAATTGTTCGAAATGGACAAAACATTCGATATTCAAAATATATTTCAAAACTGTCTGTGAATAAGGCTGTTAGTCTTTAAAAGTTTAAAAGACCTTAATAAAGACTATTCTTAATGTAAAACTTCGCGAGACAGAGGGTAGGTAGATCTCTCATATATGAGAGGCCGCCTGGATAGGTACCATCGCAATGTCTATTTCTCCTGCAAAATAGCAGTGTAAATGCAATGTTGTGTGTTCGGTTTGAACAACATTGTATCCAGAGTAACTACTAGACTTTATTAACACTTAATATCTTATGTCTCAGGATGGCGAGCGCGGTGGAATGCCAAGTATTGCTTTGTGCTTCAAGGTGATGTTTGGTGTTCCCACTGTTCATGAGCAGTCGTGTCGCATATCATCGGGCGACTGGCATGGCAATTAAAATGTCAATTGAAGATAGGAAAAAGGTAAGTTTCAATCCATCCCTATTAAAAGCTTGCGATTATCTGAAATAATGAACACTCATTATAAATATGGGTGAATATACAAAAATTGGGTAACTCGCTGTCATCAGCCAATATATACAAAGTCTTATTATATTTTATTGAAATTGAAATAACAACTTATTTTAAAACAATGAAAAGTCCTTTATATGGTCACCCAATTTCACTTATTCATTTTAAATACAAGTTAATAAAAAAACAAAATTAATACTTAAAATGTCAGTCCTTTGGCATGTCACAATCCCGAAAACCAACAATCAAGTGACTATCTATTAAACATTATCATTGATTTAAGAAAACTTACTAATTTACTACAATCTGTGATGAACATAGTATTATATACTACAACTTTCATAATGCAATGTTCTCCCATTTATTTAAAAAAAAAATAAGAAACTTTGTGTTTGTTTTCATCCGTCAGTCCGTTGTGTGTTCTTTAAATTTGAAATTCTCGCCATATATCACCGAGTCAAGGTCAAATCCCTGTTTATGTATTAATGTTGGTAGTGAAGTTAGTTGCGGACAGCACAATTTGACGGCCGCCATAACTGTACGAGTTCTTGGGTTGTGTTTGTCTTCTATACACATGCAAAGCCAGTCAAAATTTCAGTCCCGTGGTGGGTCGTTATTTTCTTGTTAATCTGAGGTTTATTATCATTTATACATAATTAACTATGATTTGTTAAAATGTAGTTTGTTGATATTCGAAATTATCAAAAAAAACATTAGTTCTGATTATAACCTCAAATTATGTCTTTTTCGTCAATCCGCTGGCGTCAGTCCTTTGTCAGGTATCGCGCTAGAAGATTGAATTGTCTCCATAATACTGCTTTTTGTTGTTGTTTTAGAGCACTTTTATCTTAATTGCTACCGTGTATAAGCATTTCTATTTTATATTTCAGTTTAGAATATCATACGGCCCACTAAAAGCAATTTGACTAGGGAAGAAGATTAGAAGAAAAAGAGAAGCCGAAAAGGCTCGCTTGGCCAGAATTAAAAGTGCCCCATTAAATTAGCGGAATACAAAGAAAAACAAAAACTTCAGTACTTAAGGAAATAACTAAAATTTTTAATAAAAACCTACTTCAAAACAAAAAAACCACTAAAAACCAAAAAATAATAAAATATTAAGTTACGCATATATTTTGATTTGTTGGCTAGTCAAGTCATTAAGCAAATTAATCAACATGCACAAGTACAATGAAATAAATATTATTTTTTGCTTTGCAGTGGTACTTATTATTTTAATATTTTTTGTGGTTTTTGTTTTGAAGTCGGTTTTTATTTTTTTATAAAATATTTTAGTTATTTGTATATTTTTAGTGTTGATAGGCATTTCAATGAAGAAGAGTTGGTCCCACAAGGAATATGTTCTTTCCGATGACAATGAAATCGCTGATATCAGTTAAAGCTGCCGAAGATATTGGTATTTACGTTTATTTTAATTTTATAATTATTTTTAATTGTTACTAAGTGATTTGAATACTTAAAAGACATGTGCCATTATTAAAACTAAGAGATTTGTACTAATTCTTATTAAATTTCATTATAATTCTTAGAAAATTGTGTACTTTATCAGTACTATGTTAGCCTCGTCAGTCCCCTGGCAGTCAAATTCAGAAAATTTTGAATATCTCATAATTTACTTAAAAAAGTGACTGGCCCGATTTGGAACAATATAATCATTAGATTTGTCATCATATGCACCCGAATTTGTTATAATTTGATTTAATTATTATAGTAAACAAAATATCCTCAAAAGTTACCCAACTTTTGTATAATCACCCATATATAGGTATAATTCGAACGCGCTGCCAATGCCATAACTACTGACCGAATTTTCGTTTTATTTTCTCACGCTTCTTTGGATAGTTATCTGTAATGCCTCATGCGATTACGAAACAGCCTTACAAATCGCACAAGAATTAGACCTTGTTACATGAAATAAAAAAGTGCAAAGCATCGAATGCAACATGTAACGTGATGTAAGTACAAAACGAAGATGACACGTTAAAAAGTGAAGGTGCGATTGCGCTGGTAACGGGTATTGGGTTCAAGTCCGGCGCCTACGCAGGGCTGCCACTTCTGCATAAGGTATTATATTGTTATAATAAAAATATGCTTTTAGTACATAAGTTATATATTTAAATTTAAGTTAATTATATTTGGAGAGCTCTAGACCGAGTGGATTAGCAATTTCTGCCTGACAATTTTATAATAGATAGTAACTACGAGTATAAATTAGAATATTTCCGTGTGCAGCAAAAATCATTAAAATATTAACAAGAAAATCAATAAATATTAATTGTATTGTCAAGTTTTTTTAACTTAGCAACATTTCCTACTCCATTCTAGGATGTCTTCTGTATCCATTTTTAATTCTTAGACATATTTCTAATTTATATAAAAATAATAATTATAATATGTCGATCCCGCGATACTAACGAGGCAATATAACTTTTACTAAATCGGTCTTCGACAAATAGGACCGCTTTACAAATCACCCTTTTGTTTTGCTTTTTGGAAGTTGGAAATTAGGAAATAGTTACGGCCTTAATAATAGATAGTTTTAAAACCTATTTCAGTTATCGAATGGTTGTTCCTTTCGACCGACTTTTGAAAAAAAAAAAAAACATTTATAACTTAAAAAAAAAACTGTAACTGACTGTAAAACTGTCTATGAATAAAGCCGTAAGACTATAAGGTACAGTCAGCAACATAAGTCGCTACACATTCACGAGATTCGGAATTGTCTTATCATCCAAAATAATAATTATTTTCAATATCGTATGGCACTTCTCGGCATAGATGACTTTACTTGGTTATATTTTACGATTACAGAGTAGTACGTGCAAATTTTAATTCATAAAAAGGTTATGAAAAAATGTCAAGTGTTCAGCGACTTATGTTGCTGACTGTACTTTTAATGCCGAGACAAATTTTTCACTCTGGTGTAACTGCTAAAAATTCTAGTATTACGAGTATAATAAAATATATTTAACCACGTACCCGAAGTGGACTTCCCTATGTCATAATAGGAGGCGAGAGTGGGATAATATTTAACGGTTGTGCAGTGACCATAGGATGCATCGCGTCCATTGGATAGATCGCTAGATGGTCTAAACAAAATATTACATCACCGTAGTGAATTAACTAACAATATTTTTTATTCAAATAGTATTTCGCAAACTATACTGATTCCTTGAGTAATACTACCAGCACTTTAAAATGTGTTACGAATGAAGAAGAAAGAAAAGAAACTTTGAAACAACAAATCTAGGTTATAAATTATACTTGAACTGACCGTAGCTTGGTTACTATCGCCGTAGCTCTTAAATAAGTTGTTAGCTAATTCATTCGTGCATCTTTAGGCTGTGAAACAGGCGGCTCGCGTATTCTCTGTTTTTTACAATCTTGGGTTTTTTTAATATCTCTGGACGGCATTCTTTGTTCAATGCTCAGAGCAGTCACTTAACCAGAAAAGTAATTACCTCATATTACGAGGTACCAGACTCATAACATTGTCGATATTATGATTTTTCAATCAGGTCGCGTAATTAAGGTCTTTTTAATACTTAACCCTTATGATAAAACGATTAATGAGGCAATACTTGGACGGTACAAAATTGTCCCGGATGTGGCATTATGACACACTTTTTTCACAAACGCTATCAGAGAATGTGATCGGCGTTCTCAATTGCGTAATTTTATAGCTCAATATACTTTTGATAGTTTTGCGATTGTTGTGGGTGGTTTTAAACACATTGATTCAGTTATGCTTGAGCAGTGGACCGCGGCGACTTGGGTTCATGTTCAAAAGATACATACATACATAAAATCACACTTTTTTCCAGAACGGGTGCTTATCCGTACCCCTGGTAGCCAGGACACCCATCCCACGATGTGATGGGGGGCGAGCCTATTGCCATATCGGGCATAATTCCTGACTCCGGGCTGATAAATAATTAATAGAAACATCCAATATCACTTCGCGCGACCCGGGAACCCGAGACTTCAGCTTTGTAACCGTACCTTAGTACAACCACGCCACCGAGCCAGTCACATACGTAACATAAACTTATTCATGTGTATATTTTAAATGCTACATAGATAACACGTAATTCAATGTCTACATTCTACATTCCTAATTTAAACATCAAATGTATCATCATTCTCTTTCATTAGGCAATTACCTGTGCATAAAATTATAAGTTAAATATGAGAGAAACCTCTGAGAACTTCCATAATTGGAAAGTGTATACTACTCTAAAACTATCAAATAATACGCGGTAATTGCGTAAATGATCATTCTAAAAAACATAACACTTACTTAAAACTATTAAATTAGATTTTATCACAGTTTATTTAAATCTCAACAGTTTTGAGTATATCTCATAATCATTATATTATTCGTAACGTAATTTTGCATTTTTTTACCGTTTTGATTGTATAATTTAATGAGTTGCAATCATTTTACTGTGTAATTATGTACAGTTATTTTTAGAGCCTCTGTGTCGGAAATGAAATGTTTCTGAGACCTGTTAATATTCGTATTGGGTATGAATGTTATGAGAGCCAAGTCTCTCGTAGTTTCTGATACCCACGACAAAATTTGTACCTTGGTGTAGGGAAAAAACTGTAACATGTGATATTTAGGTAAATATGTAATATGACTATCCATCGCTTCTTTTTGCGATTTTTTTTGTTGCATCATAAATCCATCATACAATATACAATCCTGACTCCACATTAAGATCAGTTAAGTCTTGTGTCGTGGGTATCAAAAACTACGAGAGACTTTACAGTCTCACAAGCACCCAGACCCGAAACAAATACTTGTGGGCCTTACAAATTCGGTACGGAGATCAAACCCGCGGCCTATCGTTTCACAGTCGGCGTCTAACCAATTGCGTCTCAGAGGCTGTCAAATGATGATGATGATGGTGAATCAGAGTTGTAGCGTAACGTCAATATCCATATTCATCTGTCCTATGTTTAATATAATATTCTTTACGAAAATAGATCACAAAAAATCGCCTGTAAGTTCCAAAGATAAGCAAAGCTCAAACCAACAAAGTCTCCTCCTTTATTAGTGTAAATTTATCCCGCTTTTCTATACAGAGCCCCAATCCCATTGAAATTACCGGCTTATACCACGGGTAAAATAAAATGGACTTTTCAATCTCACATCACCGAGACCCATGCCAAATATTTGTGAATTAAACTTCGCCCTTTCGTTTTACATTTGATTCTTATTCTCTGCACCATAAAGGTCGAATGATATGGTTCAGTCTGTGAGAGATAACTGAACTACCACTTCGTTGGAGTGGTGTGGGTTCAGATCTGATATCGTGATGTATTACACTTCCTGACACGAAGACTAATTAAAGTCGTATGTGTTTTTTAATAGACAGCAAGTAATGTCCATACTCTTTAATGAGCGTAAATCCAAATTATGTAGGTAGATATTACGTCAGCTGAGAATATGGACCAGACTACCTAGTTATTCTGGATGAATAGCGTCTACCATTAAATTATAACTTCTATGAACGCATAACGACCACATCTAGATGTCATAACATTTTATTAAAGTGAAGAATGTCATGTCATCTCACTTCTAGCAATAAGTTTTTATAGCTGAGTTATTATCGCTGTGAATGTGATTACATGAATGCTAAATGATATAGATGTAATGCGAAATAATAATCTGCATTTTTGCGTTCTTTTTTCATTTTTGCGTTCTTTTCTTATAAAACACATACAAAATAATAATAAAGTTATGACTTTTTGCTAAGAATATATTAAAAACAATCTGAACAAACTTGACCTTATTTTATATACTAAGTGGTGTCGGAGCAATTGTAAAATATATTTTTTTAATTTTACCACCGCGCGGTTGTCTAGCGAACCATTATTAAACATCGTTATCGAGGTTGTTTATGGAATAAAAAAGCTCATATAAAATAATTTTAAAAAGATGAAAACATATTTGGAATCCAAAGATTCGTAAACTAGTCAGTAAGTCAACTAAGCTGATACCGTTAAAATGGTTAACATAATTTGTATACGTTGAAGTAAAAAAAACTAATTCCATTAAAGTAAAAGCGAAATTCTGAACAACTATCATATTTTACTAATTTTACTTGCAAATATTTTTTTGGGCTATTCACACTTATAAAAAACCTAAATAAAATCATTTTGGGTAAACAAAATTGATAAGGAGAAAAGTAAACAACACAAGTAGCTGAAATAGGTAAAAGCGAAAGTAATTCTCGCCTTTTGATAAGTAACATGAGTTATCTTCGTACTTGTTTGTGAATGGTAATAGAAATAGTCCACCATCCTAGCCTAGTGGCGTTGATCATAGAAATACAAATATGGGGGGCGTTGATGGACAAATAATTTATACCTTTCAAATTGTTGGGTGGAATTTTCAACAATGGAGATTTCATAATGTTTTTTTAGAGTTACGCGAATGTTACACATTGAAATAAAATTATTTTTTACGGTTGTTTTTTTTTTAGTGGATAGACCATCCGCCTCGTGACCACGAATGCTGTAACGTAATCGAAATTTTGGGAAGTTAAAAAATGTAAAAATAAACCAAATCCACGATTAAAAATCCGTAGATAATAATTTTATCTCAATACAGGTTGCCTCAGAAATTTTCGTTCGAACCCGGGACTGTTCTTCCATTGACTATCCGGTTTTCGCCCCGCTCGGTTATCGCTCGCTTATTATTATGTATTATTATGCATTATTTATTTTCAATTATGTCACAATTGATTCATACAAAGTTATTTGCGGATATGCTCAAATGATTACTTAATTAAATCATTATTATTGCTTTTACATCGGAAGGTTAATAAAAAAGGAGATAATTGCTTGTAATTATTTCCTGTGAATGTTGCATTGTGTATTAACTGCGTGAAATTTAATTTTAGTAATGTCGAAGTAAATTTATTTTTCTGTTTTCACTGACTTTCAAAGCGATAGTTTGCGCGTTCGTACCTATGAAAATTGAGTTTCCCACTTCCCAGTGTTAGGGGAATTCAAGTGAACGGTACAAGAACAAAAGTTAATATATTATGACGGCGCGTGTCTATGACATGTCAAAATTGAAGATTAATTCATTATTATCTATTGCAACGCTGATCTTACTTTTGTAATTTCACATTTTCCTATTGTGATTTCAAATTGTTTAGATTGGTTTTAGCGATCAAGTAAATTGTGTAAAGTCTGAATTGTGTGTAATTTGCCGCAATATCCGCTTCTCTCGTACCCATGGATGCGAACGAACGCAACTGTCAGCTCGGAAATCCGATATATAGATAAAAGTGGACTAAAACTTCTCTCACTCTAAGCCACAGGAGGGATTAATACCTCAAGAATTAATCAAGGACCTTAATAACTCAGAAATCGCAATAAACACCAGCGAAAACCAGTATAATTTAACTATTTTACTAATGTTCTTATAGCTTAGTTCTCACAAATTAGATATTTACTGGAGATTTCGATACATAAAAATATTGTTTCCATTCGAATAAGAACGAAAAAAGGACGAAAAACGATTTCATTCCAAGCCTTAACTTATCAAAATTAAAAAAAACCTTATGACTTTTTTAAAACAAAATTTAAACCCACAATACAATTTCGCAAGTGGATGAACTTGCATTTAGTTATTTTAATAAAGCTTGGAGTCGCTTAGAGCGAGGTCATTTGAAATTCAAATACCTATATATTATAGTGAAAATATTCAACAAAAAAAAACGTAAATTCTTATACTTCGAAAACGTCGCTAGTGAAACAATTAACACAAAAAAATAGCAAAGTTTAATTTCGAGATCTATGAAATATTCATGTTTAGTCCAAAGTGACAGCTTTTTATGTGTGTATCATATCATGTTTGAAAACTTCATGGACGCTCACTTCAAATAATCTTCTCAAGCAAATTATCATGTCATTATTTACAAATGTCATGTCATTTGTAGCAACCTGCAATTATCCCACGCCTACGGTACGGTTTTACTTTCCTTTACACAACGGGTCAAGGCCGATGAAAGTGCGTCTATTTCAACAAAAATCAAACTATGGCTACAAAACGTAATTGCATTTTAATTAAGTTAATGCACTTATCGCGACGCGTGGGAGGCACGGGACATGCGCATTACAGCCCTCTACACACCGAACTCTAACCTCACAGCTGATTTATCATAAACAATACTGGCACCAAATGAAAGACAAAATTAAAAAAAATACTTAAAAAAAATGATTATTACCTTATTCTGCACTGAATCTGGCTGCATATAGTAAAAAAGGAAAAACATCCAAACAGCCCCAACAAGGAACAAGATTTTGACGTTCCGACGCATTTTGAAAAGAGAACAAAATTGTAATATGTCACAATTCCGAACACTTGTATTTATGTTGTCAGTTACACACGTACGCGCGTTTGTTATTATTTGTTGACGATTTTTATCGACTGGCGAGCGGCGCGCGGCCGCGCTCGGTGCTGCGGTCTGCCGACTGAACTGTTTAACAGAATAATACAGATAGTCGCCGGTCATGCGCATATCGGTCCTCGACACCGCATACGAAAATAGAACTTGCACAGTTCGGCCGTTAGGTGTTACGTCGAAGTGCGTGCGGACCTCTCACTGCATACTCCTTGGTCAACCTTATCTGTGATCTGTACGCAAAAGCCTGCGAGCGGCGGCTGCTTTTAAAGACACGTCAATCGCAGTGTTGTAAAAAAGCTCGAGTCGGCGCTTAAACGCTCGAGTCGACGCTCAAGCAGATTGCTCGTGCTCGAGTCGGGACTCGACTGAAGCGCTCGACGCTCGAGCAGTGGCTTGAGCGCTCGGCTCGAGCTTGAGAGCGCGCTTAGATTACATAGTTAGAGAAACTGTAAAAAAGATCTGTATCTGTATCAGCCCATATACGTCCCACTGCAAGGCACGGGCCTACTCTACAATCGAGAGTTCGATTGAGAGTGTTTAGGCCATATAGTCCACCACACTAGCCTAGTGCGGGTTGGCGGACTTACATACCATAGATTTTTTTATAAATCGCTATGGTATGCAGGTTTCCTCATGATGTTTTCCTTCACCGTTTTAGTGCATGGTGATTGACTATCAATACACACATGACTCCGAAAAGTCAGAGGTGTGCCCTGGGATTCGAACCCGCGACCACCGTAAAAAAGATAGTATAATTGAAATAAGACAATTTCAATTTTATTTTTAACGATATTTATATTATAATAGTAGAAAAATACTTATTTATTATTAGTATACAATATGCCATATGATCTACGCCATAAGGCCCAAATTACATTACAAGTGTGGTTTAGCTTTTTGTTTGTTTTTGGTTTTTGTGTTTTACTGGTGGTAAGTCTCTAATATGTGAGAGGCTGTCTTGGTGGGTACCACCGCAATGTCTATTTCTCCCGTCAAACAGCAGTTTAAATGCACTGTTGTGATTCGGATTGAAGGACATTGTAGTCAGAGTAACTACTGGACATATTGAGACTTAACATCTTGTGTCTCAGGATAGCGAGCGCAGTGGAATGCCAAGCATTGCTTTGTAAATCAAGGTGTTGTTTGGTTTTGCTACTGTTCATGAGCGGTCGCATCGCTTACCATCAGGCGAACGGCGTGCTCGTCTCGCCATTCAATGCAATAAAAAAAAATAGCTGAAGTTTCTGTACAATTCCTGACTACCTACTGATTTTTCTTAGCAACTAAGTTAAATTAAATACCTACCTAAAATCATCACACACCTTTGCAACACTATTTTTTTTTAACCATGAGAAAAGTCACATACTGGCCTGTATATTTTCGTTACTAAGTCTGTTCCTTCTTTTAGTTATGACTAGCTGTGCCCGCGACTTCGTCCGCGTGAAGTTTAACAAAAAAGTTAATTAGGTCTTTTAGTTATTTTTTAAATAAATGAAATTTTCTACAGCAAATGTAGCCTAAGTTACTCCTTATTATATCAGCTACCTGACAAAAAAAGTCCCGTCAAAATCGGTCCAGCCATTTCAGAGATTAGCCGGAACAAACAGACAGACAGACAGACAGACAAAAAAAATCTAAGGTCATTTTGGTTATAGGTATCGTGTATATAACGATATGTACTTGGACATTTTTATTTATTTTCACTTTACAAACAGAAACTTCAATTTTATTTATATGTATAGATGTATAGATAAGGCCAGCTTATACGACCAAAGTCAAAAGATAAGTAATACTCACCGTACCTACCGCCCCCCACAACTCCTAGCATTTTTATTTATCACAATTTTTTCATCTATCCGTATTTAAAATCTACAACGCTTGAACGCTCGAGCGCATAACTCGAGCATGAAAGTCTAAACTCTCAACGCTCGCAAGCCTTAAACGCTCAAGCGTTTAACGCTCGAGTCTAAAACGCTCCAAAGCGTCGACTCAGCGCTCGACGCTCGACTCTCAGCGCTCATTTTTACAACACTAGTCAATCGTCTTTGTAGCAGTGATTATTTATCTCGCATTCCGTCATATCACATAATATGGTTCCACTATGCAGTGTACATCGAAATAATCTTTGCAAACAAAACTAATTTTAATGGGTAGGTACCGACATACGTTTTTAATTTACATTCCAATGTAAACACGCTATGGTACATTAATTATTGTTTTGTTTAGAGAAAAAAAATCACGCAGCAGGTTCGATAGGGTGCAAGATTTATATTACATAAAGAAAAAACAGATTCTGGTATTGAACAGTATAATATGCGTTATTTATACGTAAATAGAACCGATAACCGTTGGGGCCAAAAGGTTCTTTAGTGGAGGCCACGTACAAGCAAGCGAAATGTCGGACACCCGCCTAGAAGGTGGACGGATGATCTGCAGTGTTGTAAAAAAGCTCGAGTCGGCGCTTAAACGCTCGAGTCGACGCTCAAGCAGATTGCTCGTGCTCGAGTCGGGACTCGACTGAAGCGCTCGACGCTCGAGCAGTGGCTTGAGCGCTCGGCTCGAGCTTGAGAGCGCGCTTAGATTACATAGTTAGAGAAACTGTAAAAAAGATCTGTATCTGTATCAGCCCATATACGTCCCACTGCAAGGCACGGGCCTACTCTACAATCGAGAGTTCGATTGAGAGTGTTTAGGCCATATAGTCCACCACACTAGCCTAGTGCGGGTTGGCGGACTTACATACCATAGAATTTTTTATAAATCGCTATGGTATGCAGGTTTCCTCACGATGTTTTCCTTCACCGTTTTAGTGCGTGGTGATTGACTATCAATACACACATGACTCCGAAAAGTCAGAGGTGTGCCCTGGGATTCGAACCCGCGACCACCGTAAAAAAGATAGTATAATTGAAATAAGACAATTTCAATTTTATTTTTAAAGATATTAATATTATAATAGTAGAAAAATACTCATTTATTATTAGTATACAATATGCCATATGATCTACGCCATAAGGCCCAAATTACATTACAAGTGTGGTTTAGCTTTTTGTTTGTTTTTGGTTTTTGTGTTTTACTGGTGGTAAGTCTCTAATATGTGAGAGGCTGTCTTGGTGGGTACCACCGCAATGTCTATTTCTCCCGTCAAACAGCAGTTTAAATGCACTGTTGTGATTCGGATTGAAGGACATTGTAGTCAGAGTAACTACTGGACATATTGAGACTTAACATCTTGTGTCTCAGGATGGCGAGCGCAGTGAAATGCCAAGCATTGCTTTGTAAATCAAGGTGTTGTTTGGTTTTGCTACTGTTCATGAGCGGTCGTATCGCTTACCATCAGGCGAACAGCGTGCTCGTCTCGCCATTCAATGCAATAAAAAAAAATAGCTGAAGTTTCTGTACAATTCCTGACTACCTACTGATTTTTCTTAGCAACTAAGTTAAATTAAATACCTACCTAAAATCATCACACACCTTTGCAACACTATATTTTTTTTAACCATGAGAAAAGTCACATACTGGCCTGTATATTTTCGTTACTAAGTCTGTTTCTTCTTTTAGTTATGACTAGCTGTGCCCGCGACTTCGTCCGCGTGAAGTTTAACAAAAAAGTTAATTAGGTCTTTTAGTTATTTTTTAAATAAATGAAATTTTCTACAACAAATGTAGCCTAAGTTACTCCTTATTATATCAGCTACCTGACAAAAAAAGTCCCGTCATAATCGGTCCAGCCATTTCAGAGATTAGCCGGAACAAACAGACAGATAGACAGACAGACAAAAAAAATCTATGGTCATTTTCGTTATAGGTATCGTGTATATAACGATATTTTTTTTTTTTTATTGCGACGAATTGCGAGACGAGCATGCCGTTCACCTGATGGTAAGTGGGTACGACCGCTCATAAACAGTAGCAAAACCAAACAATACCTTGAATTACAAAGCAATGCTTGGCATTCCACTGCGCTCACCATCCTGAGACATAAGATGTTAAGTCTCAATATGTCCAGTAGTTACTCTGGCTACAATGCCTTTCAATCCGAAACACAACAGTGCATTTACACTGCTGTTTGACGGGAGAAATAGACGCTGCGGTGGTACCCACCCAGATGGCCTCTCACATATGAGAGACCTACCACCAGTAAAACCAAGTAAATATAACGATATGTACTTGGACATTTTTATTTATTTTCACTTTACAAACAGACACTTCAATTTTATTTATATGTATAGATGTATAGATAAGGCCAGCTTATACGACCAAAGTCAAAAGATAAGTAATACTCACCGTACCTACCGCCCCCCACAACTCCTAACATTTTTATTTATCACAATTTTTTCATCTATCCGTATTTAAAAACTACAACGCTTGAACGCTCGAGCGCATAACTCGAGCATGAAAGTCTAAAGTCTCAACGCTCGCAAGCCTTAAACGCTCAAGCGTTTAACGCTCGAGTCTAAAACGCTCCAAAGCGTCGACTCAGCGCTCGACGCTCGACTCTCAGCGCTCATTTTTACAACACTAATGATCTGGCTAAGGTTGCAGGAAGTCGCTGGATCATTGTGAAGATCCTTGGGGGAGGCCTATGTTAAGCAGTGGACTTCCTGTGGCTGATATGATGATGACGATGATGGATGATACGTAAATAAAACAAACACAATTTCAATAAATTAATATCTATGAATTTTAAAGTAACACTTTGTATTTTAGATAAAAAATAAGTCTCGGAATGGCATATTTTTACAAAACTACTAATAATTAGGATAAATCAAAAGAGTGCTCAGTTATATTGTATTTCGTTACTTGTGTCATTCCTCTGGCTTTGGCTTCGTTAATTTTCTTATTAACTCTCTTTTTGACGTCCTAAAAGCAGCCGAAAACTTTTTACCTTTATGATTTTGGATGCTGTCCAGTTTGAATGGTTTTTCTTTATTTCATCACAAGACTCAACTCATTTTAATAAGTAAAGTAATTTTAAAAAATAAGGTCACTTTATTTACCGTATTAAATGAAGTAGGAACAAATTATCAAGAAATACTACGACCTTAGATTATATACTTGTATATAAGACAAAGACTATGACCTCAAAAATTAAGTAAAAGTTTATAAAAATGAAAAAAAACAAGAAGAACAAAAAGCTAAAAGCTTCATTTAAATTTATATAAAAGAAGTGGAATAAAATACCACAAAATTTGTTGATAAAAATGCTTATTTTTACGAGATACATTATTATTATGACGACATTTATTTCAAAACAGTTTCCCATCTAAAAATATTGGTTAAGATAAAATGTCCATTAATTCCATGGTCATA
This sequence comes from Hyles euphorbiae, assembly GCA_023078785.2. Taxonomy (NCBI): domain Eukaryota; kingdom Metazoa; phylum Arthropoda; class Insecta; order Lepidoptera; family Sphingidae; genus Hyles; species Hyles euphorbiae. The sequence goes on from CM041040.1 coordinate 6,357,483, forward strand.
TTGACCCAATGGTTTTAATTTGGCTTCTGAGAGAGTTTTAGAATTATATCTTTACCTTCATTTTATAAAGGCGAGTTGTGTAAATAAGTTTTTCTTCATAATTGTGTGGGTTGCAAATTATTTTCCAACCTCGATGTTTAACATTTTGATTCCTGAAGTCCTGTTATAAGATTTAACTTTAATGAGTGTTGATGTTGCATACTAAAGGAACGCAACAATTATATTACTTTTTCTTTCAATCTTTTTTTTACTTTTTTCTGGCTATCGAACAAACAGGTCAATTGACGGCAAATGAGCACCCACAAAGCTTGGATTGTTGCCGGCCCAAGCGTGAGGAGGAAAGAAAGGAAATAGGTAAGGGGTAGTTCGCTTTCGGCAATCTTACTCATCAAAAGAAACTTGACAGTAATGCTGTCGCTTCACGTCGTTTTCCTGTGAGATAGTGGTACGGCCCCGGACGAGCCTGCCCACTCATGCTGGCTCATGACTGACAACAGCGTGACTCTACCAAATCCGAAAATAAATTAAATAAAACGACAGATGATTAAAACAAAATATGAAATTAATAAAATGGAACAAAAATATAATAATGAGTTGATGGTAAGCGATACGACCGCTCATGGACAGTAGGAAAACCAAACAACACAATTACAAATCAATACTTGGCATTCCACAGCGCTCGCCATCCTGAAACATAAACTGTATGCACAATAGTCGTCTGGCTATAATATCCTTCAAATGGGACCACAACAGTGCTTTTACACTGCTGTTTGGTGGCCTTTTATCAGAAACCTATAACCAATTCGACTGACTGCCTCGGTGGCGTAGTTGTACTAAGGTACGATTACAAAGCTGAGGTCTCGGGTTCGAATCCCGGGTTGGGCCAAAGTGATATTGGATTTTTCTATTCATTATCAGCCCAGAGTCAGAAATTTGTGCCCGATATGGCGATAGGCTCGCCACCTATCACATCCTGGGACTGAACATACAAGGCGAAATGTGGGTGTCCTGGCACCTCTTTCTATCCCTTCTGGGAAAAAGGCGTGAGTTTATGTATGTGTATTCTCTGTGGAAATCATAGGGGGAGGCCTATGTTCAGCAGTGGACTTCCTTTGGCTGATGGATGGATGATGATTATGTATGTGTAAAAAGGCGTGAGTTTATGTATGTATAATCAATTCGTAACCAAATAACAAATATATATTTAAACTAGAAATCATTATTCCACACTGCACACAACAGTAGGTATTATTTTTATATTTACCAAGCATCGATATTAATACTTGCTGTGACAAGAAACAAAAGTGCCGTGTAATTGGACAAAAACTTCCGCGTATAATGCTTTTGGCAATATTCCACTATTCTTCTGAAAGTGTCACGCTTCTTAGAAACTGGAGCGATTAATTTATGGAAATATTCTTAGCTGTATTATTTGTACGAAATTACGAAAAAAGTGTGAAAATACAAAATGTATTTGTGAGTAACTGCGTTCATATTAAAAATAACTTTACAGACGTATATTAAATTTAGAATTCATTAAAAATATAACATAAATAATATTTTTTTACCAATTAATTTGAGTTTTTGTGTATGAAAATAAAATTATGTTAGTAATCTTAACAATAATTTATTTATATTGAAACATAAGTAGTAACGGGAGTTATTGCTATTTCAAATTATTTCTGCTATCGCTAATTGCCCCCACATAATGTGTAAATAAAACTGACCATATATTATAACAACTTTTCACATCTAAAATAGGCTTGACGACAGTATCAAAATATCAAATATTTTATGATGTTAGGGGGAAAAACATATTAGAAGGGTTTAAAACGATGTTCTAGTTTTAATCCAGAATTGGAGATTAATAAGATTTTCAATAAAATAAAAGTACAAAATATAGCAATCGGCCATTTTGACAGAAACGCTAGCCACGACTTATGACGTCACGCCTATGTAAACCTGCCGTAAACATTACCAATTTCTTTAGAAATGTGGAATGTGAACTTTACCGGAACCACTTATAGACTTTAGAATTCATTTTTATCAAACGAAATATGTTTTTTTTGCGCATAGACACAATGACATGTTTACCTAGTGGTGACGTTATAATGGATGCCATGACACCTACTAGTTTTTTTCTGTGCACTATTGAAATATTATTAGAAAAAAGGCTTAAAACTGTGTTAAACCTTTGTTAATTCTTGAAATATAGATTATTTCGTATATAATAAATTTGTACCTATATTATAAAACATGATTTTAAAATAATTCGTCATGCCTATTACAGACAAAAAATTTACTGTTCAGTTTCTTCTTTGAATGGGTTTGGGGGAAAAAACTCACTCCTTCATAGATTATGCGAGATCGTATAAAAATATTAGCCGATCGGCTTTGTGAAGCTCAATCGCAAATCGCAAAATTTAGGTTATTCATATAAATTGTGAAATAATTGTCGACTTCACTTGCTATTTGTAATTGCTATTTATTCCAACACTAAACATACGTATAAATATTTATCAGTTAAAATAATATCTCATTTGTTTTATTTTCCAATGGGTTTAAGTTTTAACATTTAACAGATGAGTAGAGATACACTCATAAACTCATTATTTATTCAAATAAAAACTTAATTAGTGGTGATTGTCAACCAATAGTAAAGCGGTATTTTCAGTCCACTACATTATAGGAGACGAGGTTAAACTACTACTACTATAATAATAATCTATGTATAAATGATACCAGTAAAAAAACTCGAAACGACTGAAGATAAGCGCAGAGACACTATCTTCTCGTTATTGGTGTCAGAAATTATGGTGTCAGAAAATATTTTTTACATCAAAGACCCATTTTTTTAAGATCGAACTGCATCATCATAGTTAAATGTAAAACAAGTTTGTTATGTAGATCGAACCCAGGTTTCTCAACTGGTATCCACCAACTACGCTGTGTCTGGAATCAAAATAGCAGAACAACTTTTTTTTATTGCAATGAATGGCAAGACGAGCATTCCATTCGCCTGATGGTAAGCGATACGACATCTCATAGACAGTAGCAAAACCAAACAACACCTTGAATTACAAAGCAATGCTTGGTACTCCACTGCGCTCGCCATCCTGAGACATAATTAAGGCTCACTATGTCCAGTAGTTACTCGGGCTACAATGTCCTTCAAACCGAAACACAACAGTGCATTTACACACATTACATCTGCCTCTCACATATAAGAGACCTACCACCAGTCATAGCTTATTCTAGAGCTTATTCTAAAAAATAATAATTCAGAAGAAATCAATTCCTTTCTTGAAGATTACTCAATTTATTTATTTGAATAGTACGATTTTTAAACATCAATTACACTATTCAATTACTTATTATACTATCACTACATAGTACAAAAATATAATTATTTTTGTATGATTCATAATTAATCAATGTTAAGTGCAATCATATGGCCTTATCGATACTTAAAGTGCTGATAACAGGGAGTACCTACAAATTGCAATGTAGATTTTTTCTCTCTAAAATACCAAATATAGCAGAATAAAAACACTGATATAAACTAGTGAAACCACTGGTTTAAACTCACAAATATATTCATCGGAAACATTTACAAGGGCACAACAAAACTAAACGAAACGAAGGTGAATCTTCACGTGTGCCGGCGCCATCATCTTCCCGAGTCTAATATCTCGCCGTCGGGGTTCCTCCAATGGGCTTCTCGCGTGAACACTGCACCGCGCTCCGATTGGCGGAGCGCGCCTCAAGAGCCAATGGCAGGGAATGACGCGAGTGAGTCGAGCGCGCGCGCGACATTTGAAATGAAATAGACCGCACTCGTTACAGCCTCCCCCTCTAGTCCAAACAATGCGCCCACGCGTTTGGAATAGCACATTTTACACAAACGAATTTACGAGGGTGCTGACATAATAAAAATACAGTACAAAGTAAAAAAGTACAAAAGTACGCACACATCCTAAACGGTCACTTGTCTCTAAATAGCTAACAGTTCTTGCGTGGACGACCTCTCCTACGTTTACCGTGTACCGGGGTTTCCGACCGACCTACGAATGGGGTAAGCTGTGAAACGTGATATTTCCCTAAGGTATCACCCTTGTCGTTCTCTATACGATAAGTAGTACTACTCAATACCTCTTTTACTACGTAAGGCCCGTCGCGTCGCGGTATGAATTTAGGAGTTTGACCACGAGCAGTATCGTTAGCCCCTTGAGTCTTTAGCAGCACCAGGTCACCTACCTTGTAGTCGGGTGCAGGACGGCGTTTCTCGTCCGCATACTTCTTCTGGATTGCTTGCGCCTTTTCATGCGCATCCCTGGCATCTATTAAAACCGTCGTCAGACGTTTCAGATAGGGCGTGACGTTGGCTACAAACTTGTCGCCATCCAGTATAGTGCGCATATCGTGCACGACGTCAGCAGGTGCGCGAATCTCTCGTCCGAACGTAAGCATAGCTGGGGAAAAAGACGTGCTGTGTGTAACAGCGGAGTTCATAGCGAACCTAATAGCGGCCAAATGGGTATCCCAAGTGGAATGGTCTTGACTGACGTAAGCAGCGAGTTGTGGCTTTAGGTCGCGGTTTTTGCGTTCGACCGGGTTAGCCTCAGGGTGATAGTAAGGTGTCAGCGCCTGGTTGATACCAAACGCAAAACATACCTGCTGCATCACCTCGCTGATAAACTGTACGCCGTTATCACTGATAAGTCGGCGGGGAACTCCATAGCGAAGGAAAACTTCATCGATTAAAGTTTTGGCGCAAAGAAAACTCGTGGCGTTCTGCAACGGAAACAATTCCACCCATCTGGAACAAACATCTTCAGCTATAAGGATCCAACGGTTACCTGACTCCGTGGCAGGGAGTGGGCCGAACAGATCCACAGCGACCATCTCAAACCTTTGCGCTACAGCTGGGGACTGCACTAGCCCCGCTGGCTTACGCGTGTCAGCTTTGTAACGTTGACACGAAGTACACTCCTTCACATAATCAGAAATGTATGCCCGCATACCTGGCCAATAATAACGCGTAGCGATGCGCTGCAGAGTACGCTCGACTCCTAGGTGACCTGCCGTCGCAGCATCGTGGTATTCTGAAAGGATTTGGGATCTCTGACTTGCCGGGATGACGAGGCAGGCGCCTTCATCGTCACTAGGCTCCGGGTTGTACCTATAAAGTACACCATCGGACATAATATAACCGCGGTCTACCCACGGTCTCCCCCTAAACGGTTCGTCCGCCGCTTCCAAATCTTCCACGATCTTCCTGACGTCAGGGTCTTCGAGTTGCAAGGCTCTGTAGTTGGCCACATTCTGTGACGGGACGTCAACTACTGCATGACATAGGTCGCAACAGTCAGTCTCGCCCGTGCAGGCAGGACGCGACAGTGTGTCGGCGATTACATTTGACTTACCGGGGGTGTACTCAATGCGCAGGTCGAACTCCTGGAGAGTAAGCGCCCACCGGGTCAAACGACCGCTTGGAGACTTAACGCTCATCAACCATCTCAGCGGCTGATGGTCGGATTTGACGACAACCCGTGCTCCTTCGATATAACCGCGGAACTTATTGACGGCCCAAACTACGGCTAGTGCTTCTCTCTCGGTCGTCGTGTAGTTCCGTTCAGCCTGAGTTAACAGGCGGCTAGCGTATTCTACGGGGCGCTCGTCGGGTCCCTCCCCCTGCATTAGGACTGCTCCGAGACAATAGGCGCTACTGTCAGTCCTAAGAGTGTACGGCTGAGTTTGGTCGGCTTGCCGGAGTATAGGCGCAGACACTAAGAGTCGCTTCAGATGCTCAAATGCCGCCTGCTCCTCAACCGACCAACGCCAGAGACTGCCTTTCTTTAGCAATGCCGTCAACGGCCTAGCTATTTCTGCATAGTTGGGTATAAAACGTCTAAACCAACTAGATGTTTGCAAGAAGCATTTAAGATGCTTTAGATTCGTCGGCACTGCCATGTCATTGATAGCAGCTGTCTTTTCGGGGTCTACCTGGATACCACCTGGTACAATCAGGTGCCCAAGGAACTTGACAGAATCGCGAGCGAAGACGCTTTTGGCGCGGTTTACTCGCAAATTAAACAATTCTAGCCTATCAAAGACGGCTTGCAGGTCTTCCAAATGCTTGGTGAACGAATCGGAAAGGACGATGAGATCATCAAGATAACAAAGAAGAGTTGTACCTTGCAGGTTAGATTTAAATCTATCCATTAGGCGCTGGAACGTAGCGCCGGAATTGCGGAGGCCCATAGGCATCCGCTTGAACCTGAAGGTCCCTAGCGGAGTGACGAACGCGGTCTTGTCGCGATCTTCCTCTGCCACGGACACCTGAAAATAGCCAGATTGCAAATCAAGAGTTGTCATAAAACTTGTCGTTTTAGCGGCGTGTAGCACATCGTCCATGCGTGGTAGCGGGTACTTATCAGGCTCTGTCACAGCATTAAGCTTCCGATAGTCTATACAGAGCCGTGAGCTCCCATCTTTCTTAGGGACCAAGACGACGTTGGCTGCCCACGGGGACTCGCACTCCTCGATAACGTCGGCGCGCTGTAGCTTGTCCAACTCCTTCTCCAAAATAGCCACCTTCGCTGGTGACATACGGTATGGTGGAGAAGCTATGGGTTCATGTTTCTCATCTACCTTAATGCGATGCGTGATAAAACTTGTAGCCTCACCTTCTGCGACGAAGCGGTCAGCGCTCCTGGTGATCAGCTCATTCAGCTGAGTCCGTTGCTCCTCGGACAGATGGGACCCTTCATTAGGTCTCAAGGTCAAAGATGAAGCGTCTGTGCAAAGGAGATCCGTGTCTCCTGTAGACTTAACATGATACGACTGCACGAAATCGTATATGCGGTCGGGTGCAGAGGCAAAGGTCCAATTCCCTTCCAGTGGGTTGAGCACAATGCCAGCACGCTTGATAAAGTCGTAACCCAAAAGCGTTCTTGCGTCCGCCCCGGGGATCACAATGAACGTAGCAGGTACCTCTCGATACTGTAATTTAACTGTAACAGTATATAAGTAACAATTACGTAAAGTTTCGGTACCGTCGGCTAAGCGTATATTACGCTGCGACTCCGAAAACTGGACACCATTTCTCTGAAATATGCGGTGTAGCAATGGACTAGCGATACAGTGCGTAGCACCCGTATCGATAATAGCGACACCGGGCTCCCCCAAAACACTAATACTTACCATGGGGTGATACTGGTCGCGGTCAACATTATTATGCAACTATCGCGAGAATTTATCGAAATAGTTTCATTGCAATTATTATAAGAAATGCATCTATCAGAATAAGCACGTTCATCAGAATAAGGCGCTTTGATCCGGACGGGCGACGATGTTTTGTGAATGTATGAATCATCGGATACAAAACTGTCCGAACAATTATCACTACATTTAATTACATTAAAAGACATAGGGTCTGTAAGAACTTTAGCGTTATTGTTGTTACATTTACGACATTTAGATTTGACTACGCCGGGTTGTCCACACCCGTAACAACGTATGGATTGGTCGCCACTAGAAAACTGTGTTTTATTGTTATTTTTATAGTTTCTACAATCATTTATATCATGACCATAGTTCCTACAATACGAACAGCGCTTACGTTGGGGTTTGGAGGCACTGTTTGAAGCGGAGGGGGTAGGCTTATCGGCCGGTTCGCAAGCACTATTACGGACATTATTATGCACTTTGGTAGATACTTTGGGCGTACTTACGGTTTTACTTTGACAATATACCTCTGCCATTGACTCCTCGACGCAACGTAATCGCACGATTAATTGCTCGAACGTATTTACGGTTTCGCGGGGTAAACGTTTGCGTATTTTGCGATCTAACAAACCGTACACAATATCTATTCTAGCCGCGTCACATAAATCATACGGTAATTGGCTCATCAAGGCCCTAATCCTACAGGCGAACACTTCACTGCGCTCCGGTAATGCATGTTCATAGGCGAAAATCTCACGGAACAGTTTATACGCTGGTCTCACGATGCCGTACATCCCGCGGAGTCTCGCGACGGCGTCCTCCCAATCGTGGATGTCCTTCTTGATGCCTTGCCACCAGACTGCTGCGTCTCCGGCGAGGAGCATCGGCAGGCCTCGTACTGCATTTTCGTCACTCACTCCGGCACACTCTTTGAACACAAGGACTGCGTCGATGAATGCTTCCAGCGTCTCGGCGTCTCTCGACGCTCCGTCGAAGCGGGCCGAACATTTGCTAAAGTTGCCCGTTGACGCCATTTTGTGGGCACCGCTGGAACCTGGTGATGCCGCGGTTGAGGTCGCGAAAATAGTTTCTACCAGCTTTTGATTCGTTTCTGCTTGTGCCTTGGCGAAAAACTCCATGATTTTGAGTATATGTTCCGATGTTGGCGACGTCGCGGCCGGTAACGGCGCAGGCGGCGTCGGCGTCGATGCATGAGCCGACGGGTCGATCTCGACATACGTGATCTCTTGTTCCGAATCCGACGTAGTGGGATGGGGGTCTTCCTTGTCGGCGGCTTGTCCTTGGCCGCGGCGGGTGACAACCCTCCTGCATGAAAGCGGCATGCTTTTCCAACAAATACTTCGGATGTCGAACGAACTTGTTATACTCGGCTACGTGATCGGGCCACAAGTTGAGCGCCACTATAAACTAGTGAAACCACTGGTTTAAACTCACAAATATATTCATCGGAAACATTTACAAGGGCACAACAAAACTAAACGAAACGAAGGTGAATCTTCACGTGTGCCGGCGCCACCATCTTCCCGAGTCTAATATCTCGCCGTCGGGGTTCCTCCAATGGGCTTCTCGCGTGAACACTGCACCGCGCTCCGATTGGCGGAGCGCGCCTCAAGAGCCAATGGCAGGGAATGACGCGAGTGAGTCGAGCGCGCGCGCGACTTTTGAAATGAAATAGACCGCACTCGTTACACTGATTAATTATTGGGTAATTGTGCCTAGTGTATTAAAATATATTATGTTTTACCTATTACTAATATAACCACAATCTCAGAAATTCACGGACCTTGTCAAAAAAAAAAAGGAAGAAGAACAAACCTTGTATTGAATAGTAGGTATAGGGTCTATGCCTTACATTAATTAATTAAATTTCTACATATTTAAATGATAATTTTCTGATAAATATATTAAAAGTTAACTGAGCTGTGGACTTTAAGTGGACCCCTGGCACACATTCTACGGACCCCTAAAGGGTCCGTGGATCCCACTTTAAAAACCCTGGTTTAGACGAAATCTATTAAATTAAGTTAATTCAGTATTTATTCTAGCGCGATTTTCACGGTCATATTTTGTAATTCTATTCAAATTAATGCTAATTTGACATAATTATATTTTTTCACTGGTAGAAAGAATATTGAAGCTATATTTCAGTAATGTGTAGGGACGTTAAGCTGCCCTCCCTATCTTATTTATAATAGACATAATATTAAGTTTGAACTTGCCAAAATATTTACATATTTTAAAAATGGTACGTTAAAGATATAAAGTACCTATAAACTACGAAAAAGCACTTTGAGCCATCTAGTTGTATTTTAACATAATACTTCCATGGTCTACATGGTCCCTTGTTTAGCTAGTTCATATCGCCACTTGTAGATGGCGCTATTTATAAAATTAAAAATATATAAGAGGACATGCCTAATATAGGCTGTATTTTAATATGTATATACCTTTTGTCATTGACTTATATTGATATCGATGCCTTTTGTACTTTCACGTTATTAATCATTTTTTTTATGCCCTGTCTTACTTACATTGAACAGACCATCGTTGATAAGGGAAAAATTATCCATTAAAAAAATATAAGACTTTTCTTAATATTTGTCTTCATACTTTGGATTCAGTTCGTCCATATACTGTACCAGCCCATATACATACGTCCCACTGCAGGGCCCAGTAGCCTCCTCTAAAATCAAGAGTGCGGTTAACACGGGTTAGGCCATATAGTCCACCACGCTGGCCTATTGTGCGTTAGTGGACTTTACTTATCATAGATTATTTTACATATCGCTATGGTATTATATGGTATGCAGATTTCCTCAGGATATTATTCACGTACTCACTTTTTTACATTTAAACTCTAGTTAACCCGTCCTGTCCAATCTCATCCTGTACCATTATTCAACGAATGCAATCCTGTCCTGTCCAGTCACGTTCCATCCCATCGAGATTGATAGAGTAACTAATATATTTAAAAACCTTGCTTATCCCACGGAAACACTACATTTAGAAATACGAATTAGCCTATGTGTTAATCCCGGGTGTCAACTACCTTCATATAAAATTTTATCGAAATCCGGTACCTAAGTCGTTTTTGAGATTAGCGGGCAAAAAGGTACAGACGAACTTCCAACAATCATTCTTTCTTAAGTCCCCCAATAAGAGTTTTTCTAAGGGGTATGGTATACAAGGGCGGATCAAGCTTTTAAGGAGGGCGGGGGGGGGTCATATAGTTCTTGCCAGAACACTGCGTCCGATTTCAATACTCAAATTCGTAATAATGATTCTTTTTAGTTTGTTACAGCCGTGATTTGTGAACACACACACACACACACTTTTTTACTTTATTTAACGAATACAAAGAATTAATTGTGCTTATAAATTTTATCCACAAGATATATAATAAACTCTGTCAATCTGGAGCCAGCCCAGGGGGAGTCATGACCCCCATGACCTCCCCACTGGATCCGTCCTTGTAGGTATATTTTCCATGTACAAATATTGACTAGTTACAAATTCAATCCATTTATAGATTGAGAAAATCTAAATGTATGTATATTTTTTAACTAAGTTGGATAACTTAGCAATGTAACCAATATGTATTCAAAGGGGAAATTGCCTTGTTTATAGGTGTTCATAAATAAAAAATAATGTCTGTATGCAATGGTGTCATACTTTTATCATCTTTTTTTATCGAATATTTTTATTTTGAAAAAGAAGATAAAGTTACGGCGCTAACTACCATGTGAAGCATTTATGCAACTAAAAAAACCTTATTTTCAAGAAGGCCATTGCTGCACACACGCCTGCCCTGAGAATCGCCATAGAGAACTTATTAAGGCTGCCTGCATCAAGGGCCTTCTGCAACCAACATTAGCTATTAATAGTAAATATAATAATTTCCAATATTAAACCATTTTCCAAATCGCAAACCCTAATTGCCAACTTTAACGAATATCACATTTTTCTAATCGAGCGTCGTGCGGGTAAATGACACTAAAAAGATTTTAATCTGTAAAAAGCTGGCTGGCTATTATCGAAAAAGCAAAAATTAAAAAATTAAAATCTAGCGGTGTAGTTTTTTTACAGCCGGCGTTTTCCCTCGGCGTCCCGGCAGTAGGGATGGGCAAATGGAAAAAATATATCGATATTTATCGTATCGATATTTTTCAAATATATCGATATATATCACCCAAAAAATATCGATATTTCGATATATCGATATTTTTTGCCCAATTTGCAATTATTTATAAAAATTGCCAAAATTATCGGAATTTTAAAGCAAATACACATCTGGCCTGTTTCAACATAAGTTTTATCTGTCCGTCTGTATCAGCCCATATACGTCCCACTGCAGGGCACGGGCCTACTGTACAATCGAGAATACGATTGAGAGTGGTTAGGCCATATAGTCCACCACGCTGGCCTAGTGCGGGCTGGCGGACTTACATACCATAGAAATGCCAACATGTTCGCGGCTGCCAACATGTTCACGGTGGTCGTGGGTTCGAATCCCAGGGCACACCTCTGACTTTTCGGAGTCATGTGTGTATTGATAGTCAATTACCACGCACTAAAACGGTGAAGGAAAACATCGTGAGGAAACCTGCATACCATAGGGACTCATAAGTTTTATTATTTAAAAAAAATCGAATTGCTCGAAATAAAAAAAGAAACAAAATAATAAAAACATTATCCAAACCAGCATTTGTCTGATATTGACATCAGGAGCACTCTTTGTTTGATGTGTTCCCCTGTTAATCTGCTCCTATCATTTGGCACAGCCAAATTTACCACTGAAGCTACTCTTTCAGATTACACTGAAGATGCTTGACAAATCAAATATTTTTGAGCGATATCCGAGGGAACCGGCGTGTAATGTTGACAATTTACCCAGCTATATTGGATCAGATTTTCTTTCTAAAAGTGATACTGCTTCAGTTCATTGGGGACACAACTACTGCTTGCTCAGATTTAATAATTTCTCATGTCTGGACCAGATGGAGGACCCACCCATATTTTCTAAATTTAAGAAATCGGATTGGTCAAAAACATGATGTGACGCATGAGCAGACAGCAGAGCTTAAAAAATATATCGATTTTGATATCTGAAAATAAATATCGAAAATTGATATATCGCGGGAAAAAATATCGCTAATTTATATCGATATTTTTCTGAAAAAATATCGATATTTTGATATATCGATATTTTTTGCCCAAGCCTACCCGGCAGATTCCGCGCGTCGTCCGCCGGGAGCGCGCGTTCCCGCCAATACAACGACTGGTCAAATACGAACTTATTACGACGTACGATACACGCACGGATTTTTTGAATTTCGAACGTACCTTCCTTTTTTTTAATTTTTGTTTTGTGTTGTGTTTGCTTTGGTATTTAATTATTTTTTTAGTTTATTTTAAGTTCAATTGTTTTTGTTTTTATTGTGATGTGACGTGATTTGATCTTGTTTGGCGGACGTAAACATTGTGGTAAGTTATTAATTAACTTGAATTTAATTTTATTAAATCTAGTGCCTATGTATGCACATGTATAGAGGGTTCCTGTGCCTGAAAAGAAGAAGAAAGTGCCATTTACTAAATATCGGAAATAGGGATCGAATTTATTAAAGTCATGACATTTAAATATTATGGAAAAGAAAACGTATGTAGACAATTAATTTTATGTTTTGATCAGTAGGTACGTATTCCCATCTCCGTCAATTATTTTGTTGTGTTATTGGTAAATATCACCACTAAACGACGCATTGGTTAATTCTGGGTTCGTAATAAGTTTTTAAAAAGTTGAGAAAAACTGTGACAACAAAAAAAATCGAATCTTTAGACTACCCACACGAATCTCAAATAATTACGGTACGTTAAAACTTATAATCTGACTTCTCTAACAAGAGACGACGCAACGAAAAGTATGTGTATTTAATTCAAACTTATTGTTTTTCTTTAATCAAAAAACATGTCACCGCATTTTGAAATTTAAAAAAAAAAATCAAATTGAGATGCCGAATAATTTTACAAGGTCGCCAGTGCTAATAATAATGCGGTAGCCTGTTAAGCACACCCTCGCTTCACCCCTGCTTTTGCGAACGTCATGTGCACACACCCCTATTCGCGCGGATTCTGCGAGCAGATTGAATGCCGACGAATATCTTTTCATAGTAAAGGCTGGTTCGTTGAGCGTCATTCAAAAGGTTAATCAATGAGTGATGAGGTTTTTGAACGCATCAAAGCTTTGCATGCTTTTGGATAACTGATGATGAGACACATTTATTATAGTGATAAAGATATAGACCGTCTACGATCTTTTGACGTCCAAATGCTTTGTTTGACAACAACTAACTTTGACAACCATGCGGTTGTCAAAATATTAAGAAACGTTTTTCTCTTTTCATATTTTATTATATTGGGCTTGTTAACACTATTACATTACGAATATAAATATTGTTTTTATCATGATAACATATCTAAAACATTTTGTTAAATATATATTTTTTTAATTTTATTTGTAGTGCCAAATTTCGCCATACAATTTAGACAAACGTTACTGAAAGAATTTCCAATATAGCAAATTAATCTATGATAAGAATTCAAATTTTGTATTCCGGTATTAGTTTGAGGGTAGTAGGGATTGGCTCAAACGCTGGAAGTATATAAATCTTCAGCTATATTACTAAAATCAACATCATTAAACTTCAGTAAGTTCAATTCTGCACATTGGCCTCCTTCAAGGAATTGTAGACCAAAGCAAAAATATAATAGATAATATTATTAAAAAGTAGTGTGTTTGTTCGCTCTTAGTCAGTTCTGATTGAATTCATGGACCAGGGCGATTGTAACTAAATCGACATTGTGCGGGTACCATAGCAATTGTTTGATATGCTCTCTATCTTTACATTAGAAAATTTATGATATTTTTGTGAGAGCAGTCTAAAAAATGCCATTAAAGACTAGAATTACCACAATGGCGGGATTTCAAATGGCAAGGATACGTCACACCAAAGTTCAAACTAAATGGGAACGCACAGAGAAAACAAGAATTTTCTTCTATTTTAATTTATATTTTAGTTAAAAGATAAATGCTTTATCTTATAACTAAAGAAGAAGGAAAAGGAAGAAGAAGAAGAGAAGGTTAAGAAGTAGAAGGTTATAATCTGTTTCATGGATCTTGCCTGTATCAGACTTGAGTTTCAATTTGTTTTACGCATGAGTAAAAACTACCATGAGAAAAAAAATCTTTTCGATCGGATTTGATATTTAGTTATTTACTACTTAACGTTATGCTTGGAAGTGCAATTTATTGCTTGGACAAATGTCTCACATCGAACCTGTGAGTCCTTTGTTCTAATTCTTGTTAGAATGCATAGTTAATTATACGTATAAATATCGTAATATCCTATATTATTATAGTCATTACCTGAAACTTTCTTCAAATTCTATTTGACACATTTTTCTCATAAGTATGAGTACATATCAGAAGGATAATACAGTGTAAAAAATAATTGAATCCAATTTACAAAGGACACATATTGCCTTCTCCTACAAGCCCTGTCATAGGAGAGGAAGAAGAGGAAATATTGTTACTCAAGGCAATGTGGCTTACCAACATGCAATTACACTCAGGGAGGTTACTCTATGAAACGAAACAAATTCGAATGTTCGGACGCCGTACGTAATGTACCTAAATAGCAGATACTCCAAAAAATGTTGGAATCCTCTATCGTACGTCGCAACCATAGACTAAGTTCGCAGAAAATTATAAGTATAATAGAGAATAGTATTGATTTTTAGAAGCGGAAATTTTATATCTTACTCCGGACGTCGAACATCCGAACATTCGAAGTTCGTACCGTTTCATAGAGTAGCCCTCTGTTCTTCTATGCCATTTCTTCCGGTCTAGGTGTAGTGGGACAAAAAATCTGATATAATATGCATGCACTAACACATCGTACCTTAATGTGGAGTAAAAAGTATGTTTGCGACTATTCTATACCAATTTTATAAAGGAGATGTGATTTGATTGTTTATATTGAATAGGCTCTGAAAGTACTGGAACGATCTGAAAAGTTCTTTCACCATTAGTATCCTACATTATCGCTGATGAACAAAGACGCAGAATATTTTCAAAAATGTGTATCTACATCCGGGCGGAGCCGGGCCGGGCTGCTAGTAGGTATATAAATAATATATTATAACAATGATTGGAATATATTATAACAATGATTGGCATATTTTCATAACATTTGAATGAGATTTGAAGACTTTCGTATATCGATAATATACATAAGGCTATGCTTAATCTATGCAATAAAAACAATAAACACTACACACTATCCACGATAAAATTTCAACCAATAAAATATACTTTAATATCGTCCTTTAGTCTGAATTAAACTCAGAAAATATATCAGGAAAACTGTATAGAACCGAGGCTGTTTGCAATATAAAAGCACACTGGGACTCGGAAATATGAGAAAATATTGATGAATGTACAGGAAATGAAAGAGATGTAAGTAATAGGAGACAGTGTACTATTTTTTCTGTCTACCTCGCTAAGTACGTGTCTCGGGTTTTAATCTGAAGAAGTATTTGTGTTGACAGTTTATTTTATATATACAAAGACAAATATACAAACACGGTTTTATAAGCTTTTCCTGTATGTATGTAAGTATGTAAAGGAATCGTTGAATTCGATTTTCGAGTAGTGAGTGCAAAACGTTGAAATTTTTCAAGAACTGATGAAAATACGGTTATTTAAATTTTTTAACATTATCTTTTCCAATATATTCACGATTTGCATTTTAGGAAATGTGTAATTATTGTGAATCTGTCTTACTTAGATATCAGTTATTTTTTAGTGAAAAAAATATGGTTCATAAAACTATACTCCTGAGTAAAAGATCCAAGTAACAAAGTAAAAATAATTTTTAATAATTGCTGATGAAACTTTATGATATTATGTTTTTAAACACTGCTTTTGAACAATAAAATTAATGTTGTGTACTCCATTTTCTAATCACAAATTCATAAATGATTACTCCTATTTACGAAATCGTTCAAATAAAACATATGAAATCTATTCATCTCTAAGGATATAATATTGCATCAGCGTTGTTTTCTTCAGTCCAAGTTCTTTCATTTTAAAAAATGTACTGATATTTTAATTCAGCCAAATATCACAAATGGTGATGCTAAATCACATTAAGTATATTTTAGTGCCTACGAAGGCGGCCCAATATTTCCAGTACCTACAATCCGCCGTCTATTGTCTATACACCTATTTTTTATGACAGAAATACGCTCATGTAGTTTGAAACAAAACAAAACAAATCCACACTCCACCGTATATTTCACAGACAAGTTATAACCTATACGTTTTCACTTCCAAAATAAGATATTCACGAAAACAAGCCCATTCAACTGAAAGGGGTCTGGGGCGAAGTCGTTTCGTCGGGAATTCAATTTGAAATCCTCACTCGGTTAATCGGAGCTCGACTTATCTGCACTTTGCCTTGACCTTCGCTTTGAGCCACGCTCGCATTACCCGAGGCTTTGGAAGCCTCGTGTTTTGCCGATTGGCTAGAATTACTTAATACAGAGCAAAGTTGAACACGTCTGCGCAGTACATTTGGAATATTGTTGCGGAAACAGCGAACGAGATGGGTTTAAAGCTTAGAGTATATATATATAGAGGGAGCGCTGGTACTTCAAAAACGTAGATAAAAATGGTGGTGCCGGGCCACCTTTTTCTGCCCTCCTATTGGCTAATATTGGAACAGGTTGTGCAACATACATAAATTATTTGAAAAAAAAAATTAAAAATGAATAGTTTAGGTCTATTTAATTCCACTCAAAATCGTTTTAAAAGGATAATAGTTAAATATAATTTCGGCTAATAAAGGAATTTATAGAAATTTATTGCTAAATAATTAATTAAATTTTTACTAATATAGGTGCGCTACCAACATTACGAACAAGAAAATATCTACGTTTTTCAAATCGTGAATGTATGACAGCGCTCCCTCTATATATAAATACTCTAAGGTTTAAAGTGAAAAATTTATAAACTTTTTATAATTTATTGCAAAATTGTTGAATTGCCATATTGTAACTATTAGATTAGACTGTAGACAACTATCTTACGGAACATCTATTTTGTAACACTTCGCTGGTTAATGTTGATTAATAAAATTAAAAAAAAATGAAAACTAAACTTTATACAAACATAGTTCTAAATTTAGTTTTTTCACCCTAAATTTTGTTCAGTCAAGAAATTCAAGCTACCGATTAACTTTCAAGAGAGTTAAACCTAAACTAATGGTGTAAATAACACTAGCGTTCTAGGAGTTTTCATTCTATTTTTAGTTTTTATGGAAGCTACGTATTCCACTGTAGCGTGCCAGTCGTCTGTCGCTGCTACGTTTCCTTATTCCGGTGCGATGTTGTGCCAGGGTCTCTCTAAGGGCTTTTGCGAGGGCCTTGCCTTCTTTAAGTGCCCTTGAGTTATTTCCTCTCACGTCTATTCCAACTGGAACGAAACCGCTCTATATTACAGGAGTAAAATAAATCTGCTTTGTATCGACATATTTTCTCGACCTCTCTATCTCTATCTGCAATTTTGTGCCCAAATTATTACGAAAACAATTAAGTGTATTGATATTTATAACACGTTTTAAAGTTCTATAATGTTGCTGTGTGTAATCAAAATATAATGGAAACAAGTTCAGCATCGTTAGGCAATTCATATGCAAAATTGTCTTCATTACACAAAGCTTTGCCATGTAAATTTGCCACAACCAGTATCATTTTCACTCATGCAGTGAAAGAACAAAGATTGCTTACTAAAATCGCAAAATACCACATTGTTTTAAGTACCTATGGGCACACATAAACATTATGTGTATTCAGAATATTCTACTCCAGCATTTTCGGCAATTCGATTCACAAAACTATAAGTAACAGCACGCATATCATTTCGTAGTCAGTCAGTCTTCACTATGTAGATTTTGTTGACCCCTAAATATTAACTTATAAGGTTCACATTGCAGTACGCGAGTGTTGGCAATCTCCACTCACCTTTAACTGCAGTGTGCGGCTCTGGTCAAAATAATAAAAATCGGTCACAAGTCACTCGGCAAAGACAAATTGGGTTCGTCACGCGAGACAATTAAGTAATTTCATGTCTGGATGACCAATTTAGTTTTTACAAAGGGCCAAATTCATAAATTCTACACAAATAAATTCGAGTGCAACGACTCGTTCGGCCTTATTACAAAACGTGAACTATCTAAAGTACTGAGTTTTGTACCAAGTTTAGACTACGGACCAAATGAAACGTTATTACAAAACCGGATTTAAGGCGAGTGCGAGCATTATCTATGGTACCAAAAGTTAAACCGCCTAGACCCCTAGTTTAACACCTGTACTAACCTGGAAATGTAATATTTTTAAGTTGATTTGTGCGTCGCAATTGTGTTCTTATCACTTTTAACAACAACAAGAATAGAAAAATCACAAATTCGTTCAAAATTAATGGATTTGGAAGATTTGGAATACATGTACCCAAACATTTCGATAATATGCAAGTATGCACGCCGCACATTTCAACAACGAACAATGTTTATTTATATAACTTAAAGTACTGTTAAATAGAATCAATAATAAACCGATATGTAAACATTTCGCTATTATTCAAGTGCGCGCGCCACACAATTCATTCCTTTGTACGCTAGTTATATAAATAACTCAACAGTGAAACAAAAACAAAATTGACGCCATTTCAAATTAATCTGAGTAGGGATATATGTATATATATGTTCGAATGGTAAAATAGTACATAATTAGCGTCATGATCTTCATGAAAATTACATTTTATTTACATTTTACTGATATCTATAAACAAGTTTATGTTAAATGGAACGGTACATAACTCGGAGAGTCAATGAAATAATGGATTACTTTAATTTTTTGCTTGTAATCTGTGGTAATCAGGAACTTTGAGCGGTACTATAGAGTCCTCGGTTGGTCTTGGATTTGTAATAAGAATGAATTTTAGTCCAAGAACTGACTTTAATACCGTAACAATCTTAGACTTTTTAGTTTTGGTTTAAACCCATTACTAAGCTATCTTTTTGTAATAAGGCGGTTTAGGTTTATGACTAATAGTTTTTTAATAAAAACGTATAAATGTTTAGTGGACTATATGAATATTGCAAATGTCTAGTTTTATATTGTGACACACATTATATTCTTATGAGAATCCAATAAATATTTAGATTATTTAAAACCTTTGTAAACACGTAACAGGTTGTTTTAACTTCATTAACCCTGTATAAGTGACATCAAAACGATACCTAAGACATAAAAAATAATACATAAAAATATTTACTTTTTTCTATCATTCTATCATCATTATTGCCTAAACTTTTCTTCGGAGTAATTGCCAATTGCTGCTAGATCATCTGAAAAGATCCTTATTTTGTTATTGATACATTTTCAACTTCTAGTTTGTAAGCGAAAGTGGTTGGTACTAATTGTCTGAACTTTCCTTTAAAACGCTTTTAACAGATGGCTAATAAAGGGTAAATGGCACTCAATGCTCGTGAATCACAATTGGTTTTAAAAAGGCCCTTGTAGAATTGAACCACCATAAAATTACTATTTGAATTTGAAGAGTATTGGTTCTTTTGATTAGGTCTATCGATATTAACTTTTTAGGAATTAAGAATGAAAGTGTGAATTTTGTGGATTTAATTAAAATACATCAATAATAATAAATACCCCAACTCATAGTCACATACGTTGACCCCACACTAAGATCGAGTCTTATGTCGTGAGTATTAGTAACTACGAGAGACTTTTCGGTCTCACAAACAACCAGACCCGAAATAAATACCCGTGAATCGCACAAATATTTGTCTCGGTATGGGGATCCAACCATCGGCCTCATGTTTGACAGCCGACGTCTAACCAACTGCGCCACGGAAGCTGTCACTAGGTAATAACAAATACATTCTGTGAAGGCAACGTCTAGCTGCTAGCACATAATCCGGGATAATAAACCGTACTCTAATGTCGTTTATTCTGCAACTCCTGCATGCGCCGTATCTTTTCAAAGATCTTGAATAAATGTCGTAATGACAGTGTATATTCACATTTAAGAAAGACATTTCAGACCAGACGACGAGTCAGAGTTCCTCACTCGTCCACGACAAAAATACGGGGGAATTATACACTTTAATTTTCTGTGAAGAATGTGTGCATGTAAGTAGCTGTAGGCACTAGGCAGCTGTCTAGAGCCGTACATATGTAGGAAGTTTTGTAATATATTTTCATGTAAACAGTTATATTCTAAATTATTATAGTAGTTACTTTCTAAAATCAAATAAGATAATATAATTAAAAAGAATTAATAAAATATACTTTTCATCAGAAAAATCGAAACACCTGGCAAAATGTTTTGTAGGGATTATCAGAAAAATGTGTATATAGATATAACATAAAGTATATAAATAGCAATAAAATGTGCACCAATATAAGTCTACTAGGAACCCAGCCTGGCTTCGTCCGGGTTCAAATTTTTTTGTGACTCCAGATATCAGAAACACATTAATTCGCATATTTTTATATTTAAAATCAATATGACTGCCGTCCTCTATACTACTTTTCCCATCCCGTTCCGTTACATCCTATCCTGTTCCGTCTTATTAATTCTTCATAACTATGCGAACACGATACTTGATCTTGTCTTGGTGTAACAGGTAAGCTTCAAATTAAACATTAATTAAGATTAACATACAATCAATAAACTACATACATAAACTCACGTCCCTTTATCCCAAAAGTATAGGCAGAGGTGCCAGGACACCCACATTTCGCATTTTGTATGTTCGGTCCTATGATGTGATAGGGGGCGAGCCTTTCACCATATCGGGCACAAATTCTTGACACCGGGACAATGATGAATAGAAAAGTCCAATATCACTTTGCCTAACCCGGGATTCGGACCCGAGACCTGAGGTTTGTAACCGTAAAATAATATAATTACGCCACCGAGGCAGTCGGGCATTAACTACAGCCACAGTTTATTTAAATCTAAAGGCATTGATTGAAAAGTCAATGACTTACGCCAAGCAGTGATAAAAATGCACTGTTGTGTTTCGGTTTGAAGGAAGTTGTAGTCAGAGTAACTTCTGGACATAATGAGACTTAACATCTTATGTCTCAGCATGGCGAGCACAGTGGAATGCCAAGCAATGTTGTGTAATTCAAGGTGTTGTTTGGTTTTGCTACTATTAATGAGCGGTCGTATCACAAACGATCAGGCGAAGGGCATGCTCGTCTCGCCATGCATTGTAATAATTAATATATATATCTTAATATATAATATATCTTACAGAACTTACTTTAGCTTCATACTGGAATTCACGATTTGACAGAATATTTCCTGATTCGCAATAAAGCCTTGTGCTTTTGTTCACGGATCTAGGCCATACTGGGACTCTTTTGTCGTGAAAATACAGCCGCAGAAAGTCTTTTTTGAGCATTGATCTTTTCATTTTATTTTAATCATTCACCGGCCTTTTTCTTTGTATAAAACCATCTTATTGTTACATTATCGGTCCTGTTTTGCTAGAAACCTCATTTTATGTATACAACATATAAATTTATACAACACCAAAACTTACCAGAAAGAAATATTTAACAGTCATATAAATTTCTTCGCCGAAATTCACTTGAATTGTCTGAGGCCTTAGCGCTTGAAACAGAAAGTTTATTCACGCATTTACACACTTTCCTATTTATAATATATTATTTCCGCTTTATTGACATGGTTATCAGATATCAGGTAACAGTTATCAGTCGTCACATTTTGATTAAATTATTGTAGTTAACTCAATTTACAATTGGTACTATTTACGACTTTCGCAAATAGCGCCTAGGTTAGGGAAGGGAAAAATCTGTTATAAGTAAACGATGTCATTGTTCCGTGTCAATCTCCATTTACGATATCAATGTATTATTGTGTAACAATCTCTTAAAACAAAATAAATAAACCCTTTAACATTGAGAATTATACAGAACAAAACAATATTTAAAACACTTAAAATGCTACAAAATGTCACGTGTCTCAGTTCACAGCAAACGCCTCCTAAAGCATTTTCTGTTGAATCCTGTCTCTCGTGAATCGTCTCCAGTTTGATCCCGCTGTCCTCTTGATTGGGTCCTCCCATTTGCGATGTTGTATGCGTCTACTTCTTTTTGATTCTCTAGTATACCAGCTTGTTACCAAGTTAACCGACATCTAAGGATTTATCAATCAAAATGGAGATGGACTGGCCTAAACTAAAGAAGAAAAATGGAGCAAAGGGACTAGGAACCATCTCTTACTCACTCGTAACTAGTCTATTTAAAAAGGATTGCACTACCTTCAAATGTACTGCTCGTTCTCGAACCATAAATAATAAAACATATTTCAAGCCATGCTTCAACAAATAATACCTGGCATTTTACGTTGACAAAAATACGAAGTGATTTGTACTGGTCATCCTAATTTCTGTGACACGGCTTAACATGTCACGTGACAAAGTGCTATGATGGAGGTACTAATGCCCCCGCGACACGGACGGATCCAACATTTTTACCTCAATATTACCTAATGTTAAAATTGGTGTATTTTTTAGAGCTGCAAATAGATTCACACAGAGGCATTATTTTTAGGCATCGTTTATAGATTTTATATTACTTCCAATTTTACACATTAAACTCTCGGTACGAATTAATTGCTTTAGACCATGTTCCATCATTATCATCAAAGCATCAGCCCGTTGCAGTGCACTGCAGATATGCCTCTGCCAAGGTACGCCACGGAGCTCTGCTGCTTTATGTTTTCAATCGCTATCGGCCCTTTTGTGCAACTCGTCCAGACCATGATTCCTGATCCCCTTTTTCGATCTCACAATTTCAGTTCGTGTCCTTGTAAAATAGGACCACAAATCATCAATACTCGTGGATTAGTTAATTGTTTTTTTTTAGAAAAGTATTTACTTTATGCCTCTGTAATATCTTACAAACTTTACAATACTATGATATATTGGAAGGTATAATCACTCACATGCGTTAATTATTAATCCAACAGGTTTGAACGCTGGCTATATATGTGTACATATTTCTGATATTAAATTCTATCAATTTGTTGAAAATTCAGAGACAATTTTCAATAATATAAACAAAAGTCAGCGCGTTTTTTCTTTAGATCCCTTGTAGAAGCTTCTCGCGAAGCCCCAAGTAACACGCCTTACAAAAGATGGTAAAAAACAAACAAAGTGAACAACATAAGAACATAACAGTACTGTACGGAGTAGTTTTAGTGTAGTCAGAAATAAAACGCCGGCGGGGTTGTAAAGATGATTCGTTCAACGCCAGCGTTGGAGATTCGACACACTTTTATAGCATTTGACTTAGACAACGAAAGCCAGGAATATGCTTTATATTTTCAAATATTATTTAATAATTTGTGTCCTTTTTCAAACCACAATTAAAAGATTGATTTAAAAAAATATGTTACCGGAGAGTGAATTAACCTTTTTGAATTTTGGTTCAAGTCTGTTTTCAATCAATTGATCTGAATATCAATCTTTGGTATCAAATATGTTTTTACTCGTCTTTCTAAATCACGAAAAATAATTTAAATGAACTCTAGCGCCAACGTTTCCATAGTAGCGAAAGACTTAAGTTTTTTTTCTTGATAAGTAAATAATGAATATTTATATTCGAAGTATAGTGTAATTGGAAAACTACACATTGCGATTTAGTTACTTTAATAATATTGAAGCGGGTAAAACAGAAGTTTCGGATAATAATACCTATTAATACTCTATAAAAGTACACAAATGTATTCACATAAAATTCCAACCTTGCAGAGCCGTATATAGGCTAGGAATGAATGTTTATTTTGTGAATCATAATAATGTATTCTTTGATTCTGGTTGGCAACATCAATAACTAATTTGTGTTGCTAATGGATTTTTGTGAAGCAGTTGCTAAGCTGTTGGATTTAACATTCATTTGAACTAGAGCATTATCGCTTAGGACAGATTTTATGTTCCATATTCAAATTTAATTCAAATATTTTTGATTTCCCAAGGCTGTTCCTTCCCAGCAAATGTCCGATGTGAAATTTTACACATGATTCCTCATAGAAAAACGTATCAGCTGCATTTTTTCCGATACATTTGCCTTATGAAATGCTACCACATCTCTGCCTAGCAAATCCCCAACCACCAGCCAATTACAGTAAGAACTTGCGTGCTGAAGCGTTTAGTACCCGGCCCTTTCTGGTAGCGCTTTGCCGGCACAATACAACTGAGGAGTCGACGCTCCATTACTCGGTACCACCACTACAATGGCACTATTGAAAACGTTCGAACAATAGTTAGGCGGTGTTTACACGCCGTTTTGTGCAAAGAGCGACAGATTGCGGATGAGATAGCTTTTATATTTGCAAATCTGCGCGAATTTGCACCGTTTGTGCATTGTTAATGACTTGCAGTTTGGCAAATGGTTTTAAACGCCTATTTTTTGAGCGTTTATTCCGTATTTTACCCGGCTATCCTCGACTATTTTCCCAGGATGAATGCTGTATAATGCCGCGTCAGAGCAATTTTTATATGTCTATTCGTTTGTGATGACTCCGACGTTGCTGATTGTTCATTTGTTTTGTTAGGTCTATTTTTGTTCTACTGTTTATGTAATCACGTTATAATATTGTTTATTATATGCTTATTTAATTATATATCGAATGAAGGCATAAAAAACTGAAGGAGATTAGAATAACGCCACATAGAAATGTAAATGAATTCGGGTAATCTTAAATACTTTATGCTGCATGGCCGCGTCATATGTTTTTATTTCTTGAGTTGGTTGTTTGCTGGAATTAACTTTACTGTTACACCTCTATGATAAGAACAAAATATCGTTTCAGTAATCACATTCAGAAAAAAATATATCTCTTTTTCTCTCTTAGAAGATGAAGTATCATCGCCAAAAGCGTTAAATGATTTAATTTAAGAATAAAAACACTCTTCAGTAACTACTTTCAACCCTCATTACTCATTCACCATGAGTACAGAAAATATTGACAGCAAAAAAATACTTGGCCCCAAAATTCGCCATATAAACACCCGTTTGAGCACGCATAAGACCTTTCTAACACGTCAATCAAGAAACTTGGTGGGGCAAATTCGTGAACACTCTCCACCCCTCGCGCTATCGAACAATAAACAAAAAAACTTAAAATTGGATCCTGGTTATTGTTGTTTAAATTGGATTTTGAATTATTTATTAGTATTAGTTGGTGCTCGAGATCGGAATTTTGATTGATAATTGAATTTAGAGAGGATATTTACGTTTTATATTAACTCTATATCCCTTTTCGGCTTTGTATGCATGTTTAATGAACACTATTTTCTAGTTCAATTAATATTAAGCAGCCATCAAGCCTAGCTATATTATGTAAGTAAAAAGTATGTATTAAACACCCAAATACGATAATTAAAGATTTTTTAAATTTACGCGAATGTTACATGCATATATACATAAACTTCGTTCCCGGCCGCCCCGATGGAATCCGTAAATAATAGTTTTATTTCAACGATAAATAAAAAAAAAATTTTTTTTGGTTTTTCTACGCCAAAATCTAATCCTAAGCCTGGTGCATTGCTTATTCAGATTCGGCATGTTGGGGATGGCAAAGGTTCTTCTGAATACGCATCATTGGTTCTTAGGGGTTAAGAGCTGCATTAGTTGTGGAAAATAAAATCTACTAAAATTCACTAACTAGAAAATGTGAGGGGTGAAATATAATATAAATTATATTTGTAGATTCGCCTCGTCTTCGCCCCGTTCTTGAAACGGAAATGAGCTCGGCGAGCTAAGGATGCCAGTAGTGACATCTATACTGTCGCCTTGAGGCGCAGGCGTGGCTTTATGAATAAAACTCCGAGGCACTGTTGGTTAGACGCCGGCTGTGACATGAGAGGATGCAGGTTCATACCCGCACAGAGAGAAATATTTGTGTGTACCACAAGTATTTGTTTATTTAAATCTTTACTGTACACAAACATAACAACAACTTAACTATACAGAAATAATAATTTAAAAAAAGTACAATGGCAAATATTTGTATCGACCTGAGAGTTAGGTAGACCGAAAAGACTCTCATAGTCAGAATATCAACGACACAACACGAAGTGTGTTTTTTATTTATTTAAATAAGACCAAATGAGAAGACATTGATAAATTATACAGCTGTAAATGAAAAGAATTAATTATGAAAAGTGGTGAGCCACGCTTTAGTTAGGACTGCGGTATGAATAGGTATAGTCTAACAATATCCGACGCGAAACAATGTCATTGCGTTTTTTTATGAAAGAACTCATTTCTAATATATTTTATTAAGCTTTAAAATTAAAGAGACAGGGACAGAGAGAGAGACCTCCTGCTGAGGTTTTTCCAAAAGACTATAGCATGAGGCTCTTCCAAAGAGGAGTTAAAAGGTTCTGACAGGGTCGGCAACAGAGTGACACCTCTGGTGTTGCAAACGTCTATAGGCTACGGTAACTGCTCACCATCAGGCGGGCCGTTCGCTTGCTTGTGTCCCAAGTAGTACAAAATAATAGCTGTTGAGAGCCGACTGTCGATCCTCATTTATTGCCAAGTAGCGAAAGCAGCATTAAAGTCTTTGAAAATAAATTAATTTTATAGCGTTGATACATTAATTATCTGAATAAAGCCAATAAGTGTTTTGAGGGAAGGGTGGTTAGTTATCACATTCAGGTGATGTCGGAACTCTGAAGACGCCGTTTTTCTCGGGTCGTATTTGAATATAATAAATATATAGAGAATTCTGTATATTTACATAGACTAAGGCACGCCGGGATAAGCCACCAATAGCTCGAGATAATCGGCCATCGCTTTTTCATGCTCTGAATAGTATTATGTAGGTACATAGTATCTCTTTCAAGAGTAGAAGGTGAACGGACGACCTGATTAAGGTTGCAAGAAATCGCTGGATGCAGGCCGCTTTCAACAGGCGATGTGGAGATCCTTGGAGGAGGCCTATGTTCAGTGGACTTCCTGTGGCTGAAGAAACAGAGAGAGAGAGAGAGAGAGAGAGAGAAGAGAAGTAAAAATTGCCAAGCCATAAAGTTTAGCATTCCTACGGCTAAAGACAGGGCGCAATAAAAAGTAACAGAAAAGCCTATCCAGGTTTTACGACAATGCCAAGAAGAAATACGAGAAACCCTGGAAATATCGTTGATGGTAATGGAATAATTATACGAGCATTCATATATCATTTACGGCGCAGAGTTATTTTGTACGTGTGTAAAAATTTGAATTTGCCGTCTCGTCCGCTTTTCGTCTGTTACGCGTATGAAATTTAAATGGTCTGCCAGCGCATACCGTGGTGTTTGATCAGCAGCGAAAACATTGTGAGATGTTAGTGTCATTATTAATATTGATCTTTTAGGTCCGATTTTTATAATATAAAATAATACCACAATTATATTAATAATTAGCGGCCCGGACCAGCTTCAATCGGGTGCAAATATAATTATCTATTTTAATATAAATATGTATGTGTTTTGCATATAAACCTTTATCTTGAATTACATTATCTAGTTATCAAATCAAATCAATCAAAAAATCAGTTTTATTTCGATTTTTTTATAAATCTTATACTTAATAGTGAAGACAAATTACAAGTATGCATCCATACTCATCATTATTCAATTAATATTAATACGACTTAAAATTTCCAACCATCGCTTTTGTTACCCAAACATCTCAAAAATCCTCGTGACTAACAAATATCTATAGTACGCACCCCCGTTACGCAAATAATTGTCGATTCGAACGCTGGACTGAGCGTGAACAAACACCCCGTCAGTAAATAATAATCCATAATACAATGTGACAAAGTTTAAAATACTTTAGCAACGGTGGCACGTGCCGGCATTTTGATTTGTAAAAAGTGAACCTATACAGAGGATTATTCGACAACTCGTCAACGAGTACCTTGTTGGGTTTGTGAAATAACACGAAAAAAATATTAAAAGTATCTCCCGGGAACAATGTGCGAAGGACGTTACGTCATATCTGGATAATAGGACTGTTTCGAGCCTTTTACGCGGCTTAGCGGCCATGTTCGAGAGGCCACTAGGCTTTTTGTTTGAATCAGTAACGCCGACTCACTAAACTTTTATCATCCGTAAATCAAGTTAATAAATGGCAGCCGTATCATACTGTTTCAAAAGCAAGTCTGGATTTTTTGCTAAGCTTTCTGATGGCGGAAACTGTTAGCTTTTGGAAACTATTGCGCTTTCAGTATTTGAAAATAGAAAACCCCGCAGCACAGTTTTAAATATTTGATCTTGGAGTAAGTTGCGGTTACAACTCTTAGTTTGTATACGCCACAGATAAACGGCGAGTTTTCATTTTAAAGTTTACACATTTTTACTCACTATGACTCAGACATGTCAATTTTACCATCAATTTTGTATCTTTTTAATAAGAGTTTTATTTCGGTCTAATAAGCATAGAAAAAAAATATTATTAACAGATAGCAACAACAACATAACGAAACTTAACAATAAGGAAATCTACTATGCCTGGTTCACCCATGAGCCTAAACCAATATTAAATAATTTGAAATCAAGTCCTTCTTCTTACAGTTCACAGCCTATTTACACTACTCGACAAATAGGTCGTTGACATAAATTTTTGCATTCGATTTATATTTGGACTGTGCATATGAATATACATAGTATTTTGTGCCCATTCGGTTTCGCCGAAATACACATATTCTATCTCTAGGACAAAATATAACCTACACTATAAATAGAATAATAAACTGCGATTTAGATTTTCATTAAATCCTCCCTCGCGCTGTTTACTTATTAGAACCAATTTGACGTTGGTGTCCATTGCGCTCGGGTCTAACAAACTTTAATGAATTTTTAATTTACAAGTTTATCGGGTTCTAAAACTTACAATATTATACTGTAACAGCCTATATACGTCCCATTGCAGGGCACGGGCCTCCTCCATAGTAGAGACTACGATTGCGACCGCTTTTTATTTACAATTCAATACAATACAATTCTTTATTGCAAACCAATTTCCAGTATTTAGCTTAAAAATAAGCTAATGTTTGGTAATACAATAGGCGATCTTATCGCTTTCTTAATTCGGTTTCACATGCACTGGCTTATTAGGATCAATCACTGAGATATCGTTGTATTTTCTCGTCAGAAAATACTCTACTTGAACCACACTGGACTTAACAGGTATAAGGAATCATTTTACCAAGCCAGTATGAAAATAACTAAATAAATGTTTATATTTAAATAAATAAACCTAACAGTCATACACCTTAGTGGGTGACAACGTACGTTTTAGTCGGTATACTAGCATTCAGGATTGGTTATATCAGCAGCTTCCCGAGCGCCGGGCTAGAATGCCAAAGATCTGAACACCCATGCTAAACCTTCGACGGGGCACGCAGAAGGGTGGCTTAAAAATCATTGCACCAAAAAAGTTGCTGAAAGTTAGGCACATGAAGCAGGTACAGTTGGGTTACGTTCATCAATAAAAGTGTAGGTAGCAAGCGGTTGTCAATTATATATGTATCATCAGAAAAACCGCTTGCTCGTCTATTAGATCTTATTAAAAACGTATTGAACTAAATTCGTTTGTCAAATAAATTATTTTAAAAATACACTGATGACTTGACGAATGCGCAGGCGCACGTAAATCGAGCACCCCGTGTTTACAGAATCTATCAAGGCGCAGGAATAACGGAGTCAATGAACCGCAGGTTGCTTTGTGAATGCCGCGGGTAAACACAACCGAATTTGGCCTACGTTTGTTTGTTTCAAACATTAATTAAAACGATAGTTGTAGTTCCGCGGTAGCTAACTGTACCACATACTGTACATTAAGAATTAAAGAAAACGGAATTAAATACTGATTAGTATATAAGTCAGTAAATAATAAAAGACAAATGTCAACAAATTGGGATATCTATAAAAATATGTAATTAAGTGAATTTCCAAAAGCAACAGCAGGAGACATCAGTATTTCTCATTGATATTTTCCTTATACTGATTAATTAAATTCGAATGAAAATGACGTTTCCAATTATTATTTTTCCTATCGAACTGTGGAGAACCGTGCCTTTATTTCAAAGTATAATGCTATGTATATCGTCTACTGTTTACTTAATTGTAAAATTGAATTAAGGAATAATCTTTCCTAAGATTGAAATATTATTATTTAACTTTATATAGATACATGTGCAATGGGAAAATATTGTATTCAAATCACAATGAGTATTTTACAATAATAACAAAGTAAAAAAAAAAACTATTGTTTTATCGTATACAATTTCCAGGACACAAGCCGTCATACAGAGCGCGAGCCCTAGTTACATGCGATGCTTTGTCGCTCTGGCAAAGCCTTTGTCCACTGAGCTTTAATTAGGGAAATTTATCCGTTGGTACTCAGTACCCACACCCTAGGAAAAGGCATAGAATACTAAGCAGAAGCAATGGCGTTGTTGCCCACCAATAATATTATTCATTGGCGCTGTATTCAGGATAGATCTACCGCGATAGGTTACTCGGCTAAATATCTGTATTATTTTATCAAAAATTATATTTATTTATAATAGTATCCTAAAAGATCACACTACTAGGCAAAAGCTTCCCCAAATCTCTCCCTCATCTCTCTATTGAGAGCTAATTAATTTTTTTTATATCAAAATTAATTCAATTTAGAATAAAATCTATTCAGAATCAAATTGAAATCTATTTAAATATTACCGTGGGAGTAAAAGAAAAAGGATGCAAAAAGCAAACGTTATTATCTTTAAAGTTCATAACTATGTGGACGTTTGAAAGATACGATAAGATGACCCAATTACAAAATTAATTATTTTAAAGCCATTTAATTATTAAATTAAAAATTAATTTAATAATTTTAAAGCCGTTACAGAAATGTTTTATTTAAAATGTATTTTGATTGGCCAGCAAATTTATATCTAAAATCCCACATAGTCAAATTCAGTCGTTCTAACTTGCCTAATTAGGGTATTTGTGAGCACTGTCGTCTGATTTAAATATTTTTTTGTATTGCAATCAATGGCGAGACGAGCATGCCGTTCGCCTCATGATAAGCGATATGACCGCTCATAAACAGTAGCAAAACCAAACAACACCGTGAATTACCAAGCAATGCATGACATTCCACTGCGCTCACCATCCTGAGATATAAAATGTTAAGTTTCAATATGTCCAGTAGTTACTTTGGCTTGTTACAGTAGTTAATTTAGTTAGTTCAATCCGAAACACGACAGTGCCTTTTACTGAAATTTGTACAGTACAGTACTTACATACATACAGGCTAGTGATAAGGCCGCCCATTGTACACGAAAATATTATTAGCTTGGTTAAATATGATTAAAAACTTTACTACAGGTATTGGATATCTTAATCAGTAACTTGATTCATCCACGTAGCTAAGTGCAGAAGCGATGCTGCTAATTTAATCGTTAATAACTATACTGCTATACAGGATGTCCTACGGCTATACCATATAGATGGGAAGTATCTTAAATTATTTATTATGCATTTTTAAGAGGAAATAGTATTTCTCGAGTTGGTACCTACTTATTAGTTATAATTTAAAATGATTAAATCTGTTCGAATATAAATAGTTAAGTGAAAAAGACTAATTAATTATATTCCTGACATAATATATATGCCTTTGACGATAATTTGGACAATGTATAGTATTTCAGATGTATTTGATATTGCTAATGTATGGGATTTAAATTTTCAAAGTCAAAGTCATGGGCAATTTTTTTTTGTGTAATTAGCTCAGGTAATTGGGCCTTAACTTTAATAAGGTATTCTATGGTTTTACTTTCAACACGAATATCATTCTTCCATGATAAAATATATAAATAAATACACCCATCGGAAATATACATAGTCTTGACTCCATACTAATATCTCGTCTTGTGTCGTCGGCATCAGGAGTTACGTGTGAATTTTCGGTCTCACGAAAACCCCGACACGAGACAAATACATGTGGACAAATAAACATTTGTCTCGGTACAGAAATCGAACCCGCGCCCTCTCGTTTCACAGTAGGCGTTTAACGAACTGCGCAACAGAGGCTGTAACATCATCACATCACATCATTCTTCCACAATATCAGTTATGAAGTGCACTGCATATCGAGACCCAACAATCGAATCTAGCGCTTAGTTCAAAATAGCCAATATACACATGAATCTATATTAAACTATTACTGTTCAGCAAATAGGAAATACAAACACAATATTTGTTAAGAGCAATAATGCGAACAAATACAGACGAGTACTTACAGGGCTGGAATTCTTTATGTTGATTTTTAAACAAACATTCATACGTGCTTATTGACGTTCCTAAACAAATAGAGGGGGATTTATTTGCGATAACCTATAACTATGCAAGGGCCATCGTTGTTACAAATTAAATGTATTGGCTGCGACGGGGAGGGATTCAGGATTAGATGCGTGATTTAAACGAGCATGTATGTATATGCTAGTTTTTGCGTATATCATATCCTTAGAGGGTATAGCATGATTCTCTCCGTCCAATTGGATTATAATTTGTAAAACACAACCATTTTATTATGCTCCTTCAATTTTCGTATCTATGATATTCTAACTATGACCATTTTTTTATATTGTACTTATATCAATAAATGTGTAATATATTGTGTTCTTTGGGGTTAATCTGGGATCCGAGACGAAATCGAATATTCAGACATCCGACGTCCGAATGTATGAAGTTATAGTAGGGGAGGCCGGACCGCTAAATTTTCAGTTACTAAAGCGTCATGGGGACCGATTAGATTGTGAAGATTTGGGCCTAAAACGAAAAATAATTTATGTTCACTTTGCCATTTTAGTGGGGAGGAGAGCGTGTGTTAATTTTCAAAAATGTTAAAAAATTCACTTACATAAAAATACTCGAGCGCGTCAGATATTCACGGTGCTTACCCGCTTTGTTTTTTTAACAACCGAGAGATATTATTCTGACGAGTAATTAGGGGAGGATGGCTGTAGAAAAGGGTAGAAAAAAATAAATAAAAGAAGTTATTCGAGCGTGTCAGATATTCGAAAGGAATATTTAGAAAACTCAAAAAAGTGTCCTATTTAAATATCTGACGATTTGGGTGTGGTCAAAAGTCATGGCAGATTTTTGAAAATGTAAAAAAAAAATCGTGACCTTGAAATACTCGAGCGCATCAGATTTTTACACAAACTGTTCAACTTGATGTTCTAGTCGTCCCAAATGATAATCTGACAAATATATGAAGGAATATTCTTAATCTGTTAATTTCAAAGAAAATAATTATTTTTCCAATTTCTGAATGGAATAAATTATTACGCATATATATGTAGGTGTAATTTTATTATTATTTATTAATACGAAATAGATTAAAAAACATTAAAACAATTTTTTAATCTTCATCCTCACTGGATTCATCTTCAAAATTGCTACGTCCTTGGTCAATTTCTTCTTCATTTTGTGTTTCTGTAAAAAGGAAGGGTTATAAACTTTTAAATTTCCTTTTTCTTTTGTATTATATGTAGTATTTAAAAAAACGTACGTAACGTGATAAGTCAGGTGTTATGACAATATCTTCGTATGCTTCAGGAAGTTGGCTACCAAGAAACTAAGTCGGCTCTAATTTGGTTTGGGGATAGTGCGAGAGAGTGAAATATAAAGAAAGAGTGAGAAGGAAACAAGAGGCGCGGAGTTTCAATTCAGTTCTCAGCAGCTGTACGCGCCACACTTTATTTATGGTTTAAGCTACATCGCCCCATGAAAATCGTCAGATTATTTTTATTCTGTAATTCTTACAGGATTTCCTTCAAAATAAAAAAAAAATAAATCGCGCTCGAGTATTTCATAGTGACGTTTTTTTCTTACAATTTTGCCACTCACCCATTTCCTTATGCCACGCTAAAATCATCAGATTATTGAAATATATTCTGTTCTGTATGTATTTAACTTACCTGCCATTAATCTGACGCGCTCGAGTTTTTCTGAGGATTGATTTTTTTTTACAAATCTGACGGGCTGTCCTCGGAGCACGCCCCTATATAAAGGGTTTATATATGGTAGAAGTACATTACAAGGAATAAGGTTAACGAGTAACTCTTCAAATCCCCTCTTGGGCTCCCCTACTATTACAAGTTTTCCACTTTTAAAAATCGTCACTATTCTTTACTTCCTTTTCGGATCCGAGAAAGTCTGATAGTCTAAAGTTAGCCGCAATTTCTTTCACTAGCGAACATCTTAAAGGTGCTAAGTAATACATGGTCACTTAGGATTCGCGCCTTTCACAGCCATGAAAGTAGTTGTACAAATATCGAAATTAGACGCACGCTTAGAAATCTAAAAGAACTTAACCGTCGCATTTTTAAGATTCTTACTTACAAACCAAATGGAATTTCACCCAGAAGTAAAATTGATGGCCTACCAAATACAGATATTAATTAATAAAAACTTTATTATTGTTGTAGAAATATCGCAATATTCTAGGAAATTAATTCTAAATAAAGAGGATTATGGGCACTGCAATCGCTTCCGAGTACGCGCGGGGGTGTATTTTAAAAGCTTTCGATAATTGTGAGCGCGCGTTTTCATCTCCACTACGATGGGTTTCATTAGAATTTAGTTTTAG
Source organism: Hyles euphorbiae (assembly GCA_023078785.2). Taxonomy (NCBI): domain Eukaryota; kingdom Metazoa; phylum Arthropoda; class Insecta; order Lepidoptera; family Sphingidae; genus Hyles; species Hyles euphorbiae. Next base: position 6,392,547 of record CM041040.1, read on the forward strand.
ATTAATTAAAACTCAGATTGCAGACTTTTCAAAATCTCATTACGCTAACAAGGGCTTTGTTGTATTAATCTAGATACAGTTAGCAATTTTTATATTTTAGTTGAGTGTTTTAGTGATTGCGTGGTTGCCTGTTGGTAAACGGACCCGACGCGGCTGCCAACATGTTCATGGTGATCGCGGATTTGAACCCCAGGGCACAGCTTTGACTTTTCAGAGTTATGTGTGTATTGATGTTTAATCACCGGTACTAAAGCGATGAAGGAAAATATCGTGAGGAATCCTGCATAACATAGCGGTTTGTACGAATATCTATGGTACCTAAAGTCCGCAAACATGTACTAAGCCGGCGTGCTGGTCTATATGGCCTAACCACTCTCAATCGTATTCTCGATTGTGGAGGAGGACCGTTCCTTGAAGTGAGACGTATATGGAGACTATATAATTGACTATCACATATTGAGACATAGCATCTTATGTCTTAAGATGACCCGTGGCTTCTTGTTATACAGTCGGCATCCAACCAACTGCGCCACGGAGGCTGTTACATTATTTTAAATAGTGGATAAGCAATCGATCGACTGTGGGTTCCAGTCCACCCTCATATATTATAACTATATTTGAAAACAACTCGAATGGTCCTATTATAACCGCCCCACGGATGTTTAACTGTGCTTTGTCCATCAAATATTCTCTGAAGCGCAACTTTGTATGGTTTCCTGTAGCGTTTATACCTTGCCAAATTACGAAAGACCCCTGAACGTAGCTAATAAGTATAAAGACAGCGGGCCTTTGAGAATTTGCCATTCCCCTCGTATCATATTGAATAAGTAAGTCGGTACATTCTCGTCTAAAACAATATGGCTTTGTTAAAATACTCCACGGAATATAGCCCGGAAAGGAGTGTTAATAATAATTAGTTAAAGGAAACACTGTGCTGTTTATCGAAATTAACACCATTAAGGTTTCCATATATAAACTAGGTATATAAAAAATACAGTTTATAAACGTAAGGTAACGTAAAAAATTAACCCACTTAGTGACGTACCAGGGTCAACAAAATTTGTAATGGGAATTATTGCCATTTCAAATTTATAATTATAATTTATTCTAATACTTACCGTAATATTCCTTTAAATATAAAGGGTTTTAAATAGAAAGTGTTTAAAAATATATTTGTAGATAGCTTGTTTATTATATTTTTTATTGCGTAACATACTTTTTGTGTTATAAATAAGAAGATAAATATACTAAGTTTTAATAATAATTAATTGTACGTTATATTTCAAAAGATGTAGATGCTATTATTGTAATCTTTATACCTATTTAAAGCATGTTTTATGCAACTTAAAAAAATAAAAAATAATAATTTATAGTTTCAGGTTGGCTCTATCGGCTGATGATTCAAGATTTCCTATATCTTACCATTTTCACACTGCAATATCTTATAATAACTGTCCAAAACATTCTTCATAGTTATTCGTAATTACTACTTTTACGAATAATTATATAATTACTATGCATTTACCGCTCCTTTAACCACATTCTATAATTCGTAATTGCTATTCAAATCCTATGACCACAATTTCTTAAAGTACTTTTTTATTTTAACTCCATATTGGTCACACTACCCATCCCTTTCATGCACCTCCATTACAAAGCAGACAGCAGATTGAAAAGGAATTACCGACAATTTCATTGAATTCGAGATGAGAATTCTCAAGACTGGAACGGTCTTGGCTGCGATATTGAAATTTTCCAGGTGAAAATCTAGATGTAGGTAATTGACTAATGCGTTTAATACTTTATAGGCAGTAATACATTTTAAGAAGCAAACTCAAAAAGAAAAATTACTTACGAAAAGGCAATTTGTTATCTATACATATAAATAAAATTGAAGTGTCTGTTTGTAAAGTGAAAATAAAAAAAAGTGTCCAACTACATATCGTTACCTGTAACGAAAACGACCTTAGCTTTTTTTGTTTGTCTGTCCGTCTGTGTGTCGGTTTGTCCGTTTGTTCCGGCTAATTTTTGAAATGGCTGGACCTATTTTGACTGGACTTTTATTGTCAGGTAGCTGATATAATAAGGAGTAACTTAGGCTACATTTATTTTAGAAAAAAACTTTTATTTTAGAAAAATAAAGATTTTGTTAAATTCCACGCGGACGATCTTAGGATAATTATTTTTCTACTATGAAATTAGATTGGCGTTAATGATAAGTGAAACTTTCAGTGGTAAAATATAAAATAACAATTGATTTCTATAAGACGTGTAAACTGAGGCACAGAGGTCACCTATACCACTTTCTTTTTTAATTTATTTATCATTTTAAATTAAACTACAAGAACACAACATACTAAAGTATCACAAACCCATTTAAAGGTTTTAATAATCTACCTAGGTATGTAAACTTGGCTTATGCCAGATTTCTCATAGCTCCAACATACCGCACACCTCATTAATAATAATTTTACCTGGATAACACTACACTTCCCCGGCGAAAATGGTTCTCACAGACAGACAGAAAGACGGATGCATAATGAAGCGACCTAGCAGTTCCGTTTCTACCTTATGAGGTACTCGATAAAAATCACCTTTATTTTTCTTACGCCTGTAACATTTAAAATATATTTGACAGCCTCGTGAAACATCTCTGCCTCGGTGGCGTAGTTGTACTCCGGTACGGTTACAAAGCTGAGGTCTCGGGTTCGAATCCCGGGTTGGGCAAAGTGATATTGGATTTTTCTATTCATTATCAGCCCAGAGTCAGGAATTTGTGCCCGATATGGCGATAGGCTCGCCAGTCGCCACCTATCACATCATGGGACGGAACATACAAGGCGAAATGTGGGTGTCCTGGCACCTCTGCCTACCCCTTCTGGGATATAGGCGTGAGTTTATGTATGTATGTATGTGAAACATGAGGCTGCAGATTCGATCTATTTACCGAGACAAATATTTCTGTGATCAATGGGTATTTATTTCAGGTTTAGGTATTTGTGAGACCGAAAAGTCTGTCGTAGTTCCTAATACCCACGAGACAAGACTCGAACTTAGGGTGGGGTCAAAATTGTGGATGTGGCTGTTGGGTGTGTCTTTTTATTAATATTTACATTTACAATCAAAACAAAGAGTAATCGTTACTACTTATTAGGTGTAATCACTGTAGGTCCGTTGGTGTCGGCTTGGCTCGGAGTAAATCTTAAAAAATATTTCCGTAACTGTATCAGCCCATATACGTCCTACTGCAGGACATGCCAGGACACACAAGACAGGACACAGCCTTCCGACTAAGAGTAAGATTGAGAGTGGCTAGGCATATAGTCCATCACGCTGACCTGGTGAGGGTTTGAGGATTTTACACGGCATAGAAATTCTTGTAAATCGCATGGCATGCAGGTTTCCTCACGATGTTTTTTTACCGCTAAAGTGCAAGGTGATTGACTATTAATACACACATGACTCCGAAAAGTCAGAGGTGTGCCCTGGAATTTAACTCCAAGACGATCGTGAACAAGTTGGCAGCCGCGGCTGGTCTGATTACAACAGGCCACCACGCACTTCCCGAAAAATATAATATGATTTATTAAAAAAAATAATTTCAATTTCCAAGTGTTTAGAGTCTGCGACTGCGTTAGTTATGCGTAAACACGACCATCACAATTTATTACATTTGAATAAACGATTAATGGTTTATGGCGTTGTTTGATTTTGCTACTGTCTACGAGCGGTCGTATCGCTTATCGTTAGGCTAATAGCATGTTCGTCTCGCCATTCATGGAAAAAAAACTATGATTTTCCTCTATGGGTATTCAGCTGCAAAACCTCTACTAATGATTTATATTCCATTTTTAATGCCTAATTAAGTCAAGAGATGTCGGGGGCATGCGGCGTCACGTCCTGAACCGCTTTAATACTAACGAGGTATTATCTTTCAATGCAGGTGTAGCATTCACTATGCTAATAAATAACCATTTAAAGCTGGTTTTTAAGTGTTTCTTTTATAATTATACTAGCAATTCAGGCCGTCGCCGCCCGGATGCAGATATACTTTTCAAAATGGCGGCCAAAATGGTCAATACGACTAAAAAATAAATTGTTTTTTCATAAAAAGCTTCCTATGTTACTTCTAATACCTCTATGAATATGTGTATAAAGGTTCATGATGGTAGGTTAAGTAGATTTCGCGTGAAAGCATAACAAACAAACTTACATTCACATCTATATTGACAGTCTCCGTGGCGCAGTTGGTTAGACGCCGCCTGTGAAACGAGTGGCCGCGGGTTCGATCCCCGCACCGAGAGAAATATTTGGGCGGCCCACAAATATTTCTTCCGGGTCTGGGTGTTTGTGAGACCGAAAAGTCTCTCGTAGTCAGCGCCTGATCTAGGGTTCTGACCGCCCTAGGCTAATTCTGAGGACGCGCCCAGGAACGTTACAATGAGCCTAAAAAGTGGTATTTAGTTTTGTTTTGTTTACAAGTGTGAAAATTTTTGCATCATTCATACAACCTATAAAAGTTGTCAGTTTTGTTGAATAATTTATAAAATATTTAACACTATGATTTCGATATGGTTTTGATGAATTATGACAGATTTCGTCTTAACAAATACGAAAAATTATAAAATTCTCTACCAACGTAGGGCGACCAGGTGTTAAAAAAAGTGAAATATAATTTTAAGCAAAAAATGAATTTTGCTTAAAATGATATTTGACGTATGTCATTATTTCCCAGAATTTGATCTTTAAAAGCAACAATATCGAATTGTGTAATAATACAGCCTGTGTTTTTTTTTCTAAATCATTGGGTTCGATTCCTAGCTAGGTATATTTATTTATGAAAAATCTAAGTAAGCAGTTTTAGTTTTCATCAAAATCGGGCTCGTAAGTCCTTTGAGCAATTTTCACTATTCCTCATAGTTTAGGATTTGGCCATCCATGCCCACTTGAAAAACACGCCTTGTATATTGATATACGATCAGGATTACGGATTACTAAGACATCTAAGAAGGCAAGAGAGGTATTATGTTCTAACTTCATGGTAAATTGAATTTTATCGTTGAGGAGTTGAGGTGATTTAAAAATGCAGTCACTTGGTCCCACTTCTATTAAGATATTTAAAAAAGACGGGAGGCATCATAGTGAAACACTTTTGCAACGGCTCAATTATTTATTTGAAAATTATAGTTAAATGTTTAAAATTACTCACTCACTCGACCGCCGACCGATTCTAATAACAAGTCAGCGTTTGTTATACCTACAGGTGCTATTTTAAATTTCGTTTATTGTTATAATCTCAGGGACTCGTAAGTTTTTTCAGTTCACAGTTTAGGTTAAGTGTTTTGTCTGGGTCTAGTTAAATATGTAGGGTAGATACAATGACGCTAGATTAATAGTGCATGCGAAGATAAGATTTCAGTTCAGCGCGCCCCCCCGATCCTCGCGCCCTAGGCTGCAGCCTAATTAGCCTAAGGGTTAATCAGGCCCTGCTCGTAGTTCCTGGTACCCACGACACAAGACTTAATTGATCTTAATGTGGGGTCAGGACTATGTATGTGACTGTTGGGTGTATTTATTTATTTATTATTTATTTATTTATAATATTTGCAGGGATTAATATCTTCTCTGAAGCCAAAAAGTTTTTCAATTTGAGGTAGCATAAATTGCAGCTACTGACTTCCACTCTCGAGGGGGACAGACGATTTAAGGAAAGTTACAAGAAGTCGTTAGACACAGTTCGCTTCCAACAGGTTGCTGTCGAAATCCTTGGCCAACTTCCAACAGTCCACTTGCTTGAAGACGATGAATTTAACTTTGTTTACTTGACTTTTCCTGGAGACTGTCCCGCCCTGACACCCGCCACTGCAACTCCTGAATAATAAACCCTATTATTAAATCCCCTAACTGCATCTAATCCACAATTTATGCTAGCAATGCTTAAACATGAGATTTGATGTGTTATGCAGAATTACAAACTAAATCACTGGATTATCAATATTAGCACCTGCAACTGGACGATTCAAAATACAAAGATGCTCAACAGATTCACCACCCGTTATATTATACAAATAGATTTATCTCACAACTCTGTTTCCTATATTAACAAAATGCTACTTTATATTCACTTTAAATTGATATGTTATACTTTCTGAATAAGATATTTCCTATTTCTCCTTTCAAACCGGAAAAAATCTAAAACTACGAATGACTTCAATATTTATTTTTGATTATTTCATTGGTCAATTAGGTGGCTTATTACTTATTTCATCAAGAACGATTTCTACACTTAAAACATAAAAATCCAAAACTATATGTAGATACGATTAAAATTAATAAGTTCGTAAGCCTGTTGGTAAACGGACTAGACGCGGCTGCCAACATGTTCACGGTGGTCGCGGATTCGAATCCCAGGGCACACCTCTGACTTTTCGGAGTCATGTGTGTATTGATAATTAATCACCACGCACTAAAACGGTGAAGGAAAACATCGTGAGGAAACCTGCATACCATAGCGATTTATAAGAATTTCTATGGTATGTATATGGCCTAACCACTCTCAATCGTATTCTCGATTGTAGAGTAGGCCCGTGCCCTGCAGTGGGACGTATATGGGCTGATACAGATACAGATACAGATACCACCATGGAATCGAAATTCTATTCTAGGATTTGAGCCATGATTCTTTAAGGTGGTTCCACAATCGCCACCTGAAGACGTGAAGTCCGAGCTTTTTCAAAAGAGCCTTTTCAGACGTCTTAATTAACAACCTTTCTCCAGAAGCATTTCTAGAAACTCTGCTCAAAGTTAGAAAATCTCGGTCACTCATCCGCGGCATAGATGCTGTCCGTAGATAAGATTTGCATCTCATCTTTTTATATTCACGTGAATGGTACAGCTGCGAACTCATTCAAATTGGCTTTTCATTGGGATGAAAAAAAAAACCCACTGAGAAGTCCTAGACGGCCTGATCTCTTCAACGCAATTAAAATTTCTATGACGGGTAAAATTCATTTCTTATTCATTAGTGAGGGGTTTTGTGTCCGGGCGTGGAAGTGTGAATTGAGTGTAAGTGTTGTAGTTGTTAAGGGAAATGTATATAGAGGGTGCTTTCTTTCTTATTTGCGTGAATACGCATCATTTTATATTTCTTGAAGCGCTGAGGCGCGTAATTTAATATTTAATTTACATAAAGTTAAAGTAATCCTGAAATTCTGTGGTAAAAATTTGGGATGTTTTATCATATTTTTGACAGCTGCAGACTGTGAAACGAGAGGCTGCGGGTTCGATCCCTGCACCAAAACAATTTTTTGTGAGGACTACAATTTTCAATTGTCTCGGGTCTGGGTGTTTGTGAGACCGAAAAGTCTTTCGTAGCTCCTGATGCCGAGGACGCGAGACTCGATTTAGTGTGGGGTCAAGACTGGGTGTATTTATTTAAATGCTATGACATGGAAAAAGAAAGGATACATGCTATTAATAATAATAATTGCTCAGATATTCCAAGCAACTAGAACAAATGATTTAAATTTGTCATCCGGCGAATCATAATTATGCCTCGCCGGTGGGTACACAATTTGGACTGCACAGCACTTGTGATCCGGTTCATTGTCGACTTGGTGTAGGGTGAAAATTCATTTTTCCAAAAGTTGTTATAAATTTCATTAAAAAATAGCTGCCTTTAACTAACGTGTCTCTGCAATAAAAATAGAATTTGAAAATTAATTTAAAAATAGACTATGCAACGCAAGCTTTTTATTTGTTACCTAATGAAAACATACAAATTGCGAGGTCCGCTCGTATCCCGGATTAACATACAGAATACTTTTGGGGTTCTGCTCTTTAAGGGTCTGATTTTATATTTGCCCGGATAAAAGAAAGTTTTTGTTATTATTACAAGATTTCAAAATACAAATTATATAGATTTAGTTATTGATCCGTAGAATAATATTTATTGCTATGTAATTTAGGCTTAGCAAATGAAGAGCAACTTTAGTTAGTTTGTTAGTTGAAAAAAAAAAATGTTATCATTTTAATAGATTTCGATAAAAGTCTCAAATTGTAGCAAAATGGGCCTTCATTTCAAAGTTGCAGCATGTGGTTAATCATTTCAAACATAGTATTTTTAAATCCGTGTGACTGTTAATAAGTCTTCAGGGGTCGGGGGGAGGGAGTGGATTAACTCAACGTGTTGCAATTGCCAATTGGGGAAACTAGCAACTAATCAGGTACAAAGGAGATCGGTCGATTTCCTAAAGAAATTGGGCCTAGTAGTGAAAGCTTGACGGACACAAATGAGAACTAGAATTAAATAATAAAGATTCAATATCCTTTAAATATAATATAGTCTTTTTGAGCTACGATATGGGGTATTTAAGATATATCCCCTTAAAGTTTTACAAAAACTACCATATTCTACTATCTTCTCATACATCTTATTTGGACAATATTTTATATTTTCTGTAACTATGTAAATAATTTAGTTTAATAATATTGTAAAATGTATTACATAATTATAAACACGTTAAATACTTTTCAATATAAAGTTGATAAAGAAATCATTTCTGGGGGTAGAAATATCCGTTTCAAAAGAAGGTAATTTGACAAACACTAATTATAAGACAGATGTCAATTCTGATGTGGTAGAATATTTTATGATATCCTTTTTTTTTACAAAACTAATCCCCACGGTGTAGGATAAAAATAAATAGAGAAATTAATCCACAAAAATATGTCTGATTTTTTAGTCATACTTAATTTCTTGTCCGTAGTTGGACCAAATCGACTGATCTCCTTTCACAGTTGCTAATTGCGGCAATAAGAAACGGATTCTGTCTTCTAGTGCAGCCATTGAAAACGGATGTCAATCACCGAAACTTACAACAAGAGTTACGTGCCATACGTGCGTAGTTTCTATGTGTTATATTTTGTAATCAGCTATTAGTAAGTTGCTTGTTTCCGTATAAATTAGATTAAAGTTATATATATAATAAATAGATCAAAGTTGCTTTGATGCTCATCATCATACTATTAGAAAATTTCTAAGAATATAATTCTTTTTACCAAGCCGCACCGTGCAGTGATCAAATTCTCTAGAACACACACAATTGTCTCGACATGAGAATGGAACCCGCGGCCTCTCTTTTCACAGCTGGCATCTAAGTGTTCCACAAAGGCTATCAATGAACTAGCAGCAACATGTTTTATATTCCTGCAAGTATCACAGCTAAAACAAAATCAGTAACCCGTATAATCAATAAAGAAATCAAAGATGGAGAAATCATGATACTAATGCGAAAGACTCGGCATGTGCTTTTAAACATATTTTAGTTATATACCGCCTAGAATTGATTTCTCGAGTTCAGCCATTGAGCTTTTTCTGTCGCTTTGGTCAAAGACTTTCTCGAGAATTCAGCAGGCGGAAATCCTCGAGCAGAAGCCCTAGACAACCAATAAAATTACCAAACATTTCTAATAGTGTTAATTAAAATGCAAGACCCTTAAAAATTAAAATACAAATCCGGATTCACCAGTGCACATTTTATTCGACAGCCGCACAACGAATAAAATATTCGTGATTTTGAACAACTATCAAAACGACAGAATAGAGGGAATATTCACGTAAATGGAAACAAAAACACGGGCGCGGGTTCTGGGTGTTTTTTTCTGTTCTTGTTAGTGGAGACAAGGCTCCAACAAGCCTTCATGGTTCCATTGGAGATGCTTTGAGGGCTGTCACAATGGCGCCACGTCGGAGGCCTCTCTTTGACGGGTGCATCCTGGTTACGGGCACGGATTTGGCATTCCGACGCGTGCCAAAAATCGCTTGGTAATGACGGTATGTGAGCTATGAAATGAAAATGTTTTACCCTTTCGTGTTTTTACAGAATGTTGTAGCTATCATTTTGTGATGAATACTGTTATATGGTAGCAGGGTTTCTCTAAATATGGTTTCTGCAAAAATAAAACAATAAGCCATTATAATTTATACGATATACATGTGGATATACATAAATAAAGAATAAAATGTACTGGTTAAATAAAGCTAGATCTGTATTTTAATAGCAATAAAAAAAAAGGTATTTAATACCAATGACTATAAGCATCTATCAGCGGAAATTATAACTAAATGTATTGTAATAAATGAATATTACACAATCTGAGAGCACGTTATGAATCGTGTACACCACCGGACGTGACTTCCGATAGAATTTCTTTACAAAATCCTGCCATTCATATCCCAAATTCGCTCCTGGCAGATCCGCTACAAATATAACCATAATCGACCACACGATTTTAGGCTTTAATCCGTTATAATAAGGTTATTTTGAAGGTGAATAATGTACATAGGTTAGAGCAGTAATTATTAGTGATAAGTATTCACAGGCGCAAGTTACGAAATAGGAACAGTTTAGTGATGCGAGTTCAAATTTTATAGGTGTGTATTGGCTTTAGATATGTGATATGGGGGTTTGATGCGTGTTCTGTTATTAATGTATGCAAATATTGAAATGTATTGAGTACAGTGTACACTGTAAACTATTGAATTGGAGTAATCGTTTTGCTGTATCGATAAATTATTGTAATTATTATCTACTGGTGGTAGGACTCGCATATGTGAGAAGCCGCCTGGGTGCGTGAAGAGGAAGCCTGTTGATAAACAAAGCAGACGCGGCTGCCAATATGTTCACGGTGGTCGCGGGTTCGAATCCCACACCTTTGAATTTTCGGAGTCATGTGTGTATTAATAATCAATCAAAACACACGATAACTGTGAAGGAAAACATAGTGAGGAAACCTGCATACAATCGCAATTTTTATAAGTAGGTAACTAAGTATGGTAAGTAAAGTCAATTTCTATGGTAAGTAAAGTCCGTCAACCCGCCCCAGGTCAGCGTGGTGGACTATATTATTGCCTAATTACTCTCAGTCGTACTCTCAATTATAGAGGAGGCCCGTGACCTGCAGTGGGACGTATATGGGCTAATAGAGTACATTATTACTTATAAGTTATTTGATATTCAGTGTCTGTTGTGACGCCTGCAGGTAGTATGTTTAGCATATTATCTAGTTGTAAGTGTATTAGATATATTAAATAATGTATTTATCCATGAATGTCCTTAAATAAATGAAATATTAGTTAAAATTTACACATTACAGTGTTGTAGTTATATGAGGTCTCATTACCTGGCTATAATGAGCAAAGATTTGATATTAAAGGAAGAAGAAAACGAAAGAAATTCCAATGTGTAATTCTGCTATTGTAAAACTTAGTGAAGTATTCAATATTATTTGAATAACAAAAAAATATAAAAAGCATTTATACTCGTTATCTAATAATATTAACATGTCCAATATAAAATCTGAAGAAAGACAAATTGAACCTAATATTTTGACAACGCTTTCGAATGCCCAAAGATCGTAGACAATCCATACGAGAAGTTTCAAGATTGTGACTTGTGTTGACGTTACAATGCAATACGATTGCGTAGCAGTTTGCTATGCGTAGGGTTTAGTAGGTTTAGCAAAACGTAGCCCTTGTTTGCTAACCGCCGCTGCAGGACTAATTAATGCGTTCCGAGGGCGTCACTTAAAACACTGCGACAATGTTTGTTATGCAAAGCTTTAATTAAAAATACATGTGCAATTTTACATCATGTTGTATTGACTCATACTTAATGTTGGCAAAATTACATGCTAAATATTATAATATCTTCAAAATTTTATAATATGTAATTTTACCAGGGTTATAGTATTGTATCCGCCGATATGCGTCCCACTGTAGGGCACGGGCCTCTTCCACAATCGAGAGTTCGATTGAGAGTGATCACCACGCCGCGCTGGTCTAGTGCGGTTTGGCGGACTTTGGATATCATAAAATTCTTACAAATTGCTATGGTATTTAGGTTTCACGATGTTTTCATTCACCCTTAAAGTGCGTAGTGATCGACTATCAATATACACATGACTCCGAAAAGTTAGAGATGTGCCCTGGGATTCGAACCCGCGACCACTGTGAACATGTTGGCAGCCGCATCCGGTCCGTTTACCAATAAGCCATCACGCACAATAATATACGAGCGATTATAGTCTACGGTTAAAGTCAAAATTCAAAAAGGTGTCTCCTTGGTAGTCAGACACTTTTTGATGACTCTTTCATCTTGCCAGACACATTGAAGCTGACGTTCAAAGCCACCACGATTGAAACCTCATAATAGCTGATCGTGTGATGCCTATGTATGCCTTTGACATAGGCATCACACGGCGCAAACTCTCAGCTTTTATAAAATGACGATAGTCTGGCGGCCACGGGTTTTTGCTCTATATCTTCTATCTTCTATTGGCGTGTGGCGGAATTAGGAACTACGAATGAAATTTAAAAAAATATATATCATATTTTGGGTTATGTTTTCATAATATAAACAACAAGTATTTATACATGTAATCTAATAGTATTAACATGTCCAATATAATAATATGTGAAGAGATAAAAACTGTTTCTAATATTTGACAAACGCATGACAACAACGCATTCGTCGCTAAAAGGTAGTAGACGATCTGTACGAGATAATTACATTGCTACAATTTTTTTTTTGTTCCAGTTCCGACCACGGTATTATCAAGAAGTTGTGAAGATGAGTACTTCAGGAATGAAGGGGGGGCGGCGAATCCCCACTCCAATGCCCCCTCCGAAAGACAACACTCAACTCACCAGGTAAATCCATATATGTATATATATTTTTTAAATAATTTTATCATTTTAAGATGATCCAAATGGGATCCCTAAAGACTAAAAGACTTTAGACTAGAGTACAAGTTCTACAAGTAAGTATAAATAATGATTTTGACTATGGGTCTGCCTGTATTTTTACTGAAGTACCACACTCTTTAACAATGAAGGATATATCGTAGAAATGCATATAATTTCTATAGTATGTAAGTTGGCCAATCCGCACTAGGCAGGCGTTGTGCACTACAGCCTAATAAATAAGTAGTAAACTAGAGTCGCACCTTGAAGTTGAATGTTATTATTAACTATGTTATTATAGATTTACTTAAATTAAACGACACTAAGGTAAAAACCCAGACATTTTAAAGACCCATTAATTTAACACGTGTAACCATTAAGTGGTCGTGTCTGAAGTGCATAAGTTAGACAAAAGTGCGAAAGTATCACGCTCTATCCAAAAATCTGTGAAAGCATGAAATAAGGGTTCTCCTTGTAGGCATGTCTAAGTGCCTGTACGCTTGTGAGTTGTTCCTGGTCTATTTCGCAATATTACTCGGTCTCAGAATTTGTTTGCAAAACTATTTTAGATAGACATAATTCTTTTACTGTTTTTGGGAGATTGTAAGTATGGATCAAATATGACAAATGACATCTAATTATACTCATTAATTCTTGATTAAATGAAGATATTTTGCTAAGAATAGTATATATTTCCATGACAATAGAACTAAAGCAATCCAGCATGTAAACCTTAGCGTAAATGATATTAAACTAAAGGGTGTTTGTGTGTATAGACGCAATTTGTTTTTTATTTTGCTTCGTGGTGCTAAACCAATCAAAAATAAATATAAACAGGTATGCAGGTTACTCTCTTTCATCTTTTTATGGTGAAGAATTTTATCGATCTATACTAAGAATCTATTTATCGCCCTTAAAGTTTATTAGTTCAGTTGAACGATATATTTAAACAACAACTTACAAAGAATAAGGAAATCGATACGGTTGTATTACAACGATATCTTGTTTCATCTAGAACCCTAATTCTTCTCATTGGCTTCTTTTTTTTTTAAACATACAACTTCGGCATTATACATTTTTTAAATATGAATATATTTTAATATAATACACTCATACAAAATGTCAAAAATTTAAACCATTCCCAAAGGAAATAAACTAAGATTTTTCACTTCATCGATGAAGTGAAATGCGATACAAACCCATATTGAACGCACTCATACAAGTGCAGAGTTCGTTTACAAAGAAATTTCTAAATACGGCTAACCATTATCTGTAACATAAGGTCGTCATTTCATTTTCTTCATTACAAAGGCTGAGCCTTTTCAAATGTTTACTTTTTATAATGTTTCAAACATTGACCACTATATTCGGTTCTTCATTTCTTATTTATTTAAATGCAGATGGATATTTTAAAAGTATTGTTAAAAGATGATTTTTAAAAATGGTTCAGCCTCGCTGTTGTCAGTCATGACACATCCGGGGGGTACCACTGAGGACTGTCTCATAGGAGATAGACGCATCGTCGTTCGGTGAATAAGATATCCGGATGCCCTATACCCCTTTCCTCTGTATATCCTTTATTCTTTCCGCTCCCCTCCCAATTTGATGGGCCGGCAACACATTCATGATCCAAGCGTTATAGACGTTCATAGGCGGCAGTGATCACTTATTATCAGGTGACCTGTTTACTCGTTTGGAACACAACGCAATAAAAAATTTAAAGCTCAGTTTTTTGTTTATTCATAACTATAGATGTTACCCGGTTCCATGATTTCACGCCTGAGGCGAAGAGCAGTAAAAGACTTTTACTAAAAGTAGCGGGATGAAAAGAGAGAACTGGCTGAAAGACGATTCTTTCAGCTGGGAAGGTCCTGGTATCGGTTTCATAAGATACACGGGGAATAAAATTGTTTTATACTCTTGAAACAGAAAAATAAAATCTATAAAAAATAAAGCATCTATCAGTAAATTAAGACACGGGATTTACTGTAACTAAAATCGTCTTCTATTAAATTTGGTTATGTATGGTATGGTATGCTTAGTTGTACAAACCTATAAGGGACAATGATCTCTTACAATTGTATGGAAGCAATGCTGTCACTTTTCCATGACATAAAATTGACAGTAAGGCCGTTTGACCATTATTTAAGCGAGAGCTTTAAATGTGTTTTTATATGATGTCCAACTAGTATCACTTGTAGTCTGAAGTCGTGTACACACATTGTGTACGTATAACTCAGTCCATCCTCGATTCCTGCGGTTTGTCACGTTTTGTTGGTTGATACAAAGTATTAATTGTTGGACAGTGACGCAAAATTTTTGGTATTAAAAACTTCTGGTTGAATATTAAATTTTTGAGTCATATCATATTTTCATTATAGCTCCAAAGAATCTTCCCAATTTTAAATATTGTTTGACAATGGTAAAATAATCTTGTGCCTTATGCATCGGCCTTGTGCATATTTTTGTATTTTTCGTTCCAGCTTTTCCTTGCGGCTTCCGTCTTTTAGAATGTAAAAGTAATATATATAAATATCTTATAATACAAAATTATGTATTTCAGATGTAAACTAACCATGCCACTGGAGTAAATTCTAAATAAGGAGTATTTAGTTCACATTGCGCTAAAAAACTAAAATACATTCACTTTAATAATATCAATTGTTATTATAATACTCATGTGTTTTATTTTATATTTGTAAATATTAATTTGTTATTATTTTCCAATTTTCAAATAGCAATGTAAATGCACTTGTATCATCCGGGTTAAAGGACATTGTAACTTAAGTAAATACTAGACACATATCTTATGTCTCTGAATGGCGACCGTAGTGGAATGCTAGCATTGCTTTATTTCATTATGTTGTTTGGATTTGCTACAGTTTAATACAGTCGTATCGCTTATCAATAGCATGCTAGAGTCGCCATTCTTTGCAATAAAAACATGTGTCATAACACGCAATTATTTATCACACGTCCAACTCACTTTTTATAATATAGAAAACGTACTAAACACCAAATTAATGACATGTTAAAATGTGTTCCAATGAGTGTAATACGCAGCGTGTGGCACTTACCTCGCCCACCGTCCCGTGTTCAACCCTTTGGGGCGTTTAAAAATAAATATTTTAACTTTGACGCTGATTTATTAAA
The DNA here is from genome assembly GCA_023078785.2 of Hyles euphorbiae. Classification (NCBI taxonomy): domain Eukaryota; kingdom Metazoa; phylum Arthropoda; class Insecta; order Lepidoptera; family Sphingidae; genus Hyles; species Hyles euphorbiae. The sequence goes on from CM041040.1 coordinate 6,408,445, forward strand.
AAATTAATGCACACACCCGCCCCCTACTCGATGACAGCGGAATGCAAACACAACGTGCCGGCTCTGGGGGTTACTCTATAAAAACGAACTTCGAATGTTCGAATGCTCGACGTCCGGAGTAAGATTTTTTCACTTCTAAAAATCAATACTATTCTCTATTATACTTATCATTTTCTGCGAACTTAGTCTATGGTTGCAACGTACGATAGAGGAATCCAACATTTGTGGAGTATCTAGGCACATTAGTGAAGTTTTACGTACGGCGTCCGAACCTTCGAAGTTCGTATCGTTTTTATAGAGTAACCCCTCTGCGGCGCAAATTGAAAGCTTTTTACGGTCTGCTGATTTTCATTTTAAATATAATTTTATCGGTATTTTTTTTGGGAGTGTGGAGTTTGGTCTGTTCATTTGGTAGTTATATTTATTATTGCAAACTATGTGACATAACCAGTCAAAGTAATAATGCCAATAATTCTTTGTAATGGTTGATATTCATTTTGGATTGGCGAATCGCGATAGTAATTACGATATTTATAACTTAGGAATATACCTATTACATTTCATCTGCACTTATCTACCATTATTAATTTCTTAAGAAACAAGAATTTAAATATAGGCATCTTAATTTTTGTGCTACAGAATATCTTCTTGCACTAATACCCGATTTCCTTTAAAGGAATAATTTCATTTTACGGAATCATGGTCTGGAAGCGACAAATTTGCTACACCATTATGTAACTCTGTTAGTACTTTATACTTGTCTTAATACTAATTTAATTTGTCTTAAATCCAAATGAATATTTTATGTGACCGCTACTCTCTTGTAACACAGGCCATACGATAAACAACTAATACGGTTACCCCCAAATACTGGATTGCTACTCAGCCACCGGACTCATTTGATATGACGTTATTTTGAGGTTTCGTTAAATTTCGAAACGAAATACTGGATAGCCATTTAGCTCATAAATCGGTCTACTCAGCAAACATCCAGCTAAATTTCCACAGATTAACGAAAAGTTTGTTTTCAGTTACAATTTTTATTGTATAAATATAAACGTTCCATTTGACGCAATATTCTTCATACATGATTTCTCAAAATTGGAAATTTAACCCTTTATATTTAATATGAGGAATCATTGTAACGTTTTTACTTTTGTTACGATTATGTTTAAAGCTATATTATATATTGCCATGTTATTATTTTAAAAATCTGTTAATAAAATCATGTGGGTGAAAAAACTTATGTCCCTAATCCCTATATCCGAAGCGAGTTTATTAAAAATATTATGATGTTTGTTTATTTTATTTATTGTCATGTTGTAATTGCACTCGGTTTGAAAGTTAGTTTTTGGAATATCTTTTCAATAAATAGGTATATAAAATACCAAACAACGGCTGCAGAACCACCTAAGTACCAAATGGAGAAGACTATGTAAATAAATACGATATGAGAAAGAAGCTGTGCTGGATATTATAAACAGGTAAGTATACACGTATTCCTCTAAGTTTTAACGAATTTATATGATAATTAACTATTTAATATATAACATGAATCGATTATTCACACATTTTAAATCATCATCATCATCTACAGCCTGTAGGATCCCACTGCTGGGTACCTATAGGCTTCTCTCATATTATGCCTCCTATATATTATCTCCTCCTCATATAGTAGTATTATGTAATAAATATGGAAAATAAAGTATGGTACAATGTGTATAACTATAAATAATCCTTTGTTTCAGGAGCTGGAGTGGAGTACATAAATATTCAATGTGTACCTATATAATAAGACCGTCCAAGAAATATGGCTCATATATATAGTGCCATGTATATCAGCTATAGACTAAATAAGTAAGCTCAACAAATATATATGAAAAATAAAAAGAGATATATAAAATTATGACATACTTTAACTTAAACACTATTGCAGGTAACGCTATAGAAATCATGCATACAACAAATCATTTGGACAATACACACCCTTTTGAAATGAGTATGTAATATAAAAATATACAAAAAAGAATGAGACAAATTGTGTCAAGGAAGAAATATTTGCATCAGAAAACAGTGTTTTAAATCAAAGTTGAAGAATGTTATGAATTTTAATTAATATGTAATACATAAAATAAATTGTTTATTTCACCTATTTTCATTGTTAAAAAATGTCATATTATATTTCTATTGTACATTTTTAATAGTACATTTATTAATTTAGTTTTAAATTAATGTTAAAATAATTGTTATTATTTTGTGTTTATAAAGGAATATAGATATAAATGTAAGACAGATCTAAAGAAATGTAGATAATGAAAAAAATATAATATGTACTAATGATGTTATTAAAATAAATATACTACAATAAAACATAACTCATTTTTATTTGTATTCATTCCATGGTAATTCAATAAAATGCACTGTACGGTTTAAAATATGTATTTTATTATATTATTCCTTGTTGCAACATTTTCATTGGTTATACTATGTGGAGCTGGTGGAAATGATTCAGAAAGATCAATCTCCAATATATGATCATTCTGGGAACATGCTATATTATGTAACACAGCACATGCCTCTATAATAGTAAGCTAATTTTCAAAAACTTATAGCCCAACTTGCAGACAAGAAGATCTTTGTTGTAAAACCAAAGACCCTCTCCACTGGGTTTCTTGTTTTAGTATGGTCTTGATTGTAAGCTTCTTCAGTCTCTCCTTTCCAGAAATGCACATAAAGGAGAATCATTGAAATTTTTACTATCATGCACCGCGCCTGGCCATCGGCCTATAATGTTTCTTATCCTCAAGTTAGGGTCGCAGACTGCTTGCACATTTATAGAAAAATGGCCTTTTCTGTTTCTAAATGTTTCTGCTTGTGGTCCTCCTAAAAACAAGATAATAAAAATTAGAGCTCTAGCAAATATTCTTATTTCAAACTACAAATAATTTTATGTAAATTGAAAAAATATATTCATAAAATTGAATTCTTTATAGGAAACTACTATTGTAGTTGAACATTGTTTCAGTATATACTGAATAGCTACAATCAGTACAAATCATTGTATGATTAATTATATTATATTATATATTTAGCCCTACAACTATTTAGAGAGCTTGGTTATATGGGGTACAGTGGGCTGGGGAAGAACCAATTACCTGCTAAATGTTTTGATTCCAACAAGCATATATATATATAAATTATTGTGTAGAAATCATTTAGAGTGTGCCTTTATACTGTGCATAATATATTATTCTACATACATACATAAACTCACGCCTTGTTCCCAGAAGGGGTAGGCAGAGGTGCCAGGGCACCCACATTCTATTCTATGATTAATAATATATTATGTACAGTAAAAAGGGATACTCTAAATGATTACTACACAATATAAAATACGCTAGGCATTTTAGAAGCACATTTAGTTAAAATAGGATAAGAAAACATATATTTGTGTACATGTAAAAGCTTAATAGTTATGTATACATTATTATAAGTAGAAATTACCTGGAGATTTGATCCTTATATGTATGAAATTTATAACTTCAATCACTCCTGTGATCGCATAGAAATCATTCGCAATATGGCATTGTTGTTGATAGTTGGGAATTTTCATGCCACGATTTTGTAGTTTAACCGACTCTGCTGCAACTTTGTGATGTACAGTCGGCTGTTCCACATGAAATACATCTCCAATAATCTTCTGGTAACTGCCTGTCGTAGAATATCATAAAGCAAGTAACAGTTGGTCGCAAGTTTTTATCAATCAACTTCTATTTGTAGTGGGTTCTATTTTGTCTCCAGCAAGGAACACAGATGCAGAACAGTTTCTTTCTTCAGGCGGAACCTCACTTTGTTTGAATGTTTTCTTCTTTGTATTTGTCAAAAGCATTGATTTTTTTCTTGATTGACTCGCTTGATGAAGCTATATCGTCATCAGACAGCGATGAAACCGACGCGAGAGTCATTTTAGTAAATTTTATGTAGAATTTAAAAGTTAAGAGTGGTCGCAGGCGGCCTTAAGACGACGGCTGCTTAAAACTAGAAATTCTTAAAAATTTGACTGTTTGACAGCTGTCAAACTCTTAAGTTGCTTTCGAGAATACGAATCGGATGAATAATGCCCCATTAAATATTTAATTCTTAAGTGGTTTAATCGGAGTTATATTTAACTGGAATCAATTTAACAGGTCATTAGAGCTAGTTAACAGGAGTTAAAAGTTAATTGGCTTTCCAGTATTTGGGCATTAGTCTATTAGCGGTAACTGTGTCGTATACGTAAATATTTACGAACTATAAATAGACGTTTGTTCCATGCATTAGTTTATGAATTGACAGATTTTGATGTATTAGATATATTTTACGTATGGGTGAGTAATGTTGGGTGAGGTCAAATATGAGACAGACAAACCAGCGAATCACCTGATGGTAAGTTTTTCTTACATAGATACATACATAAACTCATGCCTTTCATCCCAGCAGGAGTAGGTAGAGGTGCAGGACACCTACATTTCGCCTTGTATGTTCCGTCTCACGATGTGATAGAGGGCGAGCCTGTCGTTATATCGAGCACAAATTCTTGACTCCGGGATGATAATGAATAGAAAAATCCAATACCACTTTGCCTGACCGAGGATTCGAAGTACAACCACGCCACCAAGGTTTTTTGTATTTCTTAAAAATATGTGCATAAAGAGTCTAGTCTTGTGTAGTAAGGTAAAGATGACGGACAAAAGCTTAGTAAGATAGTATTTAAAGTAACACGCTGTGACCTGAATCCACGATTGGACTTGAATTCTGAAGACAACTATAGTGCTGTCTTTACAACGACACGTTAGAATTATATCCCGACAATCGCCTAAATTATGTAATGCTCAATATTAAACTGGTTGAAAAACCCGATACTTGCGTGGATTACTACGACTTTATAGTTAAATATAGCCGTGGAAATACCCAACATAGTGCTCTAAGTCGTCAAGTATAATGGATAGAACTAAAACACCCACATGCCCTCAGTATAAGAACTCGGCTCAGTGTATTGTCACAAAGGGTGAATACAACCCCCACGCAATTGTACAGAATGATAGGAGAGATTTTCTCGCCTATGGCTCGGTCATATAGTATTCATGTCTCTATTTTCAACAGAGTTATCTTGAGGTTTTTGTGATACCATACTTTTATTATTACACTTTCATAATCATGACCTTATTCATAGTTTATAAACCTATTATTTTATTGGATGTTTTGTTCTCTTCGCTCAAATTGAATTCAAAAGTTGTTCGAAAAGGAAGGGTTGTCGTTATTGAGTTTTTGGTTTCCTATAATAAGATATTTTTTGTGACGACAAAAATATTGTAATTATAATTATATTTCCTTGAATTGCCTGAACTTTTACCTAATTGGAATATTTTAAAAATCAGTGAGCGATAGCCTAGTTTATCGTGGTTTTAAGTAACACAACGGATAATAATTGCGAAAATCGTGTGTGTTATTATTGGAGCCAATATAGTCTCTGCACGTCAAATAACTTATCATAATATGGCTAACTAGACTGGACTTGCGATTACTTCTGTTGGCAACAGTTTTAGGCCGTGTTACATATAAATAACTTTTAATGATAACTGTTTTGCCAATGTCGATCACCATGGCATCTCGAATGAATGCTAACATTGAAACACGTTAAGTCACAGTTACAGTTGATGCAAAGAGCTTTAAAATCGTGGAGGGCGCGTCCCCAATAACCTGTCGCTATTACCCATTAGCCGCGAGTGTAGTCAAGTCACCGACTATTGTATTGTGGTTGGCTTCCGCTTAAAAATACACGCGAACCCGCCCCGCCCCAAGTGCCGTCATCAGACCAAGGCGCAACTCATGCCAGTGGACACTGCGGTATAACTACTAGAAGGGAAAGTCATGGAACCGAACAAGAAAATTAATAATAACACCCAACATACACATAGTTCTGACCTCACAATAATATCGAGTCTTGTGTCGTGGGTATCAGGAACTACACCTCACAAATACCCAGACCCGAAATATTTTTTTCTGCGCAACGGAGGCTGTCAATTATAGTAAAGAATACCTATATTCATTTTTTTTAAAATACTCCTATCAATCATGTGCATCACACACTAGGATATAAAGTGGCGTGGTATTAGTAACAACTACGAGATATTTGCTTGGGTAGCAATGTAGATCGTGATAACTGATAACACTTGTTTTAGCACAAGATCCGAACAAAGTCTTGCGTTCCATTGCCGGCTTCTTAAACAACTCCGCCATGGCGGCTCTCGGCAAATGCGTCGATGTAAGTCGTTTCCAGCTATTTATTGAAATCCACGTAAGCCATCTTGATTGACCATTGAAGCGGCATTATGGGGCTTTACCGTGGACAATACCCGGTATTGTAGAAAGTTGGGGCCTGTCGAAGAGAGTTCAAGTAATTTTCCAAAGGTTTCTCACTAGATTCAAATGGAATTTTTATTACAATTTTAATTCATATTAAGTGTCTGGGGACTTCAGTTCCTTACAGTTAAATGTACTCAAAATATTTTTTTGGGTAATAGTGACATTTACTGAAGCGTATTTTTTTATTGCTGTGAATGGCGACGGTATCATGCCATTCATCAGATATAAAGCAATACGACTGCTTATGAACAGTAGTAGTAAAACTAAACAGCACCTTGAATAAAATGCTTGGCATTCCACTGCGATCGCCGTCCTGAGACATATGTTAAGTCATAATATGTATGTCCAGTAGTTACTCTGAATCTCTAAATTCGTTTATAAAAAGAAATTACAAAAAATATATAATTTAAACTCTGAAAATATATCTTTGTGTAGAAACTAGAAAACAACAAATTGACCAGTAAATCCTTAAACATCTCAATGCAAGTTATCCTTGTTTAAATTCTATAAAAAGACAATCGGTCCCTTGTTGTTTGAGATAAAAATGTGGGCTATTATTAGATATATTCATAACAGATGCGCCTTTGACCAGATAAAAAGACCCGTTTCAATGTTCGATAATTTAGATAAAATTAATTATTACAATATGAAAAAGAGTTTGTTCCTACCATAAGATTAAATGATTATGATCATATATAAGACAAAGTAAGCCGAACCAAGCAAACTTGTATCTTCATAAACAAGTAGATATAAGATTTAAGAAGAAATAGAGAGAATCCTCAACTATATAAAACGATCCAAAAAAAAACAGAAAAAAAAATCTTGAAAATTGAGTCGATTTTAATATTTTATTATTTTATGCTGGTGATATTTGGGTTGTATACATAATAATAAGTTAATGAGTTTTACGTTTACTCGTATAAGACCCTGTAAAATGTATTTATAATATTAGTCATTACGATTTTAATAAAATAAAATTCCTCATTTGCAGTTCAATATAAAAATATATTATATTTTTAGTACTAAAATAACCTACAAAAATATATAACGAATGCAAAACCTACTGTCAGAAGTGGGATTCGAACCCACGCCCACAGAAGTGGACTGCGACCTGAACGCAGCGCCTTAGACCGCTCGGCCATCCTGACAACACGGTAGGCGTTGAAATTAATGTATGATCTACATGATCATATTATAATCTAACACTATTCATACTTGTTTTTTTTTATTTGATTATTTTTATATCTCTATCGCCTATAATACGGTAGAGTATAAGAAAGTAAGATAATATGGGTTTATCCCGCGATTTAAGGTTTCCATTAGGTTTCTCAACTTCTATAACCCAACTTCTCAAAAGACAATGTAGGTAAGAAGCGGTCTTACGAAACACATAATTCCTCTAATAATAATTGAAACCTTTGATTTTGTGAACATTAAGATATTTGTAACTTTCAACCTCCCCACGAATGGCGGTGGATGTCTAAATCGGTATAATATTTCATTTTATTGCCTTTTAACCTAATTTTAACTTACACAAACTTTTCATTTACCTTTTCAACTTCAATTAACAACTTTAAATGAGCAAGTTAAGAAAAAACGACAAACTAACTTGGCTAAGAATTTAAAAGTAGGTAAACGTCGACATGGAAGGCAATAGATCGCAAATGAGATATTGAAGTTTAAATTACTGGTAGGTATTTTTTTTTCTGTAGTGTCATACCCTCTGAATATTTTTCGATCACCATCATCATCATCATGTTAGCCACAGGAAATCCACCGCTACTGCTGATGGCCTGCATGGCGAGCGACTTCCTGCAACTCGAGCCAAGTCGACTTGATCACCATATCAGAATAAAATATTTTTTATATACATTCAATAACGTTACTACAGTATTCACATGTCCAAACAAAATACACCAAGACTTTTGTCATTACCCGTTTTTAGTTTATATGAAAAAATAGCAATATACAAAAGGTGACTCAAAATATTATACAAATAATGTAAATCGTTCTAGAAAAAACACTCGTCAATATGTCTCAAACATATGATACTACGTTTCTGTCCACCCCTCTGTGCGGCGCGATGTTAACGTTTATAGCTGTGTCGGTGCATCCGTTGCGTTTGATGTACCATGTGGTTCCGGAGAGATCGCCAGATCCAAGGAGCATGTGTTCTGCACTAAAAAAAGTGTATCTTTCAGATATACACTGGGATTTTGAACCTAGACTGAGATTTGACGGAAACCTAACTTGATGTTATGCGGTTTTTATAAAAATCCATAACTAATAGCATTTCGCATTGTGGGTTCCTAACAAGAGACGAATGTTGTAAATAGCTCCTAACCCCTTTATGCGGATTGAGAAGAAGTACCTACGCGTAATTGAAATGTTGTCCAAAGGCGAGAGTTAATCATCAGCACCGTCTTTCCAACACATACAATGCAGTCACTTTGACAAGGGTTAATAAATAACAAAAAAATTGCAAGATAATTATATTTTTCCTGCTCGGTAAGGGCCTTTTCGACCACTTAAAAAATCCACTGCGATGATCTAGGGTGTTCAGTATTGATAAACTGAAAAATTCTACCTCTTGAAAACTTGATCTCATTACTCTTGAAGTCATTTCCGCCACCCATAAACAACAATAGTTATTACCTAGATGTCTAGATGGACCAGAATAGGAAAAAAAATGAAGAAATAACATCGATTGCTTCTCCTCTTCCTATCAATGGTTCAAAAACCTTTCTACCCTTAGCACTGGGTCACAATCTATTATTTTTAGGATGTGACTACAAATTAATGCAGTTTTAAATCCTCATTATTATTCCGTTCTTACATCATTATTTAACCCAATTAATCAATTTCCGAACACATGCAAGAAAAGAAGAATAATATATTTAAAATACTGCCTTAATTTCAATGAACGATTTGATATAAATTCACCAATGGCAAACGACTTTGGGTCTTTCTTTCGAAGTTTTTATGTGCGATATCACGAAATTTACGGTTAAAGTCAAAGATAATTTTCGTTGGCAATCCGACAGAATTGGACATAAACCTCCTTTTAGCCTAATATTAAACTGAAGAAGAGCTAGATTAGTCTGGGCATACCGTATGTCTCAAACTAGGATACTGAAATTTAAGTTCAAAACGATAATATAATTATTTTTATTTTTCTCTTTAGTAGCAGTTCATTTACGATGTAAACATTGGAATTCGTTCTGCTGATTGGGTATAAATTTTTTAACTAACTTTAACATGTTATTATTGTCTGATGTTAAGTGAAGTGCAATTGCAGTATTAACCGACATTATCATCTCTCGTCGATCGACACTATACCAGTGACCAGTCTACCAGAAAAAAGATAGACATAAGAAGTACCACGAACTCAACATATAGTGAAGCGAACCTTTAAAACACACTCTAGAAATGTGATGTACCCCGATCTAAATATTTCACAATGTCTATGAAGTAAAACAATAAAAACCTTATTCATAGACAATGTTAATACCTATTATAGTTATCAAATGGATTGTCCCTGACGAACGATTTTGAATTCAGTTTCAGCGAAGAAGACATTTTTTTTAAAACTATGTCAAATAGGTATTTAAAAGGGTCTATGAATAAAACATTAAAGAACTAAAATAGTTCAAATAGGCATTTAAAAAGGTATAAGAATAAAACCGTAAAACCATAGGTACATAAGTACTAAAATTAATTTATGAACTGATCGTGAACTAACCAACAATGATTACATTGTAGGTGAAGTCAAGAAATTCTTACAGATAAGTCCAGCTTGAAGCTATCTATTATACTTGGTCACAGTGTCAAGACCACCCAAGTATTCTTTAGTATGTGTTATTTTAAACACTTGTAAATGAAGAACGGGAATTCCAAGCACATGTGTTTTAGCAGTCTGTTGTACGATTGGTTTGGTGCCACCTTCCCTGGACAGACTAAGTTAGATTCTCAACTTAAGCACTTCCCCCTTATTCATAAAAAACCGCTAATCAATCACATACACATTAATTAGTTAAATAATCTTAAGAGGGGATAAAACGTTCTTTAAGTTTTGCTATTCATAATAGATTTTTTACATATTGTAACAAATATTACCTCTATACTGAAAAAAGTGATTTCATGATTTCATTCATTTGTCAGTAATGTAATCGAGCAATAATATTGAAGCTGTCTTTTAAACATAAAGCGTGGAATAGAGTTAGATTTAGCCTACTGTGCAAGATATGGGTGGGAAAACTTTATATAACTTGGAGAATAGTGGACTCCGCAGATTTCCGCACAAAGTTTTTCTTTACATTTACAGCAAGCGAATAAAAGTAGTAGAATCATATTGTATCTACCTTGAAGTGTTGCAGGACTGGGCCGGTTTATCGTGATAACACTGTTCCACAGAAAACAATGTGAAGCTACGACTTTGCTCTCGTTTTAATTCAGTGAATCAAAACTTCTTGCAGCTGACTACCCCTTTCTTCGCCATGTCTAATTGGTATGCTATTTTGAAAGACCACAAAATATGCATCTAGGATCCAAGCGTTGTAATGAGATTTTTAAGAGCGATTTAAAACTTTGCCATCAGGTGAGCCAATTGTCGGGACTAGCTAAATAACCAATAAAGACTCAATAAATGTTATAAATAAATAGATCTTGTATACAAAAAGGGAGGAAGGTAATATACTTTGTCTATATAAAGTCAGTTAATTTGCTTACACGAGAAAAGGAAAGTAAGTGTGAGGAAATTAAATTATTAATGTGCCTCCAAAGAAAATAAAAAAATAAATTATGAAAAACATATTATGAAACCGTCATATCTGTAATTCCTGTCGGAAATAAATAGAATGATTAGGATATTGTTGCAAAAAGTCTGAGGATTTTAAATTTATTATAATTGTAAGTATAAGTGATGACTTAGAATATTGCTGATAAGCTGCGTACTCGTTTTCGTCCGGATAGTAATTTACGTGCACAAAGATGTCAATTTGGTAAAATTCAATATACACAGTCAGGTCAAAAGTATTGTAAGATGTAAGATTTTCTTCAAATTTTGTACAATGTCACCTGGGTTGATGAAATGCATTGGGTTAAAAACCATATGTCGATACATATGGTACAGGCTCCGTGGCGCAGTTGGTTAGACGCCGCCTGTGAAACGAGAGGCCGCGGGTTCGATCCCCGCACCGAGAGAAATGTTTGTGTAGCCCACAAATATTTCTTCCGGGTCTGGGTGTTTGTGAGACCGAAAAGTCTCTCGTAGTTCCTGATACCCACGACACAAGACTCGATCTTAGTGTGGGGTCAGGACTATGTATGTGACTGTTGGGTGTTATTATTATTATTATATCCCCTAAGCCAACCCGCACTAGGCCAGCGTGGTGGACTATATGGCCTAACCACTCTCAATCGTACTCACGATTGTAGAGGAGGCCCGTGCCCAGCAGGGGGACGTATATGGGCTGATACAGATACATATCGGTTACGCCTGTATCCCATAGGGGTAGGCAGAGACTTTAGATCTGCTCGATCATGATTCTGCACCTTGCTCGATCCGGACATATTACTTTCACTTCAACCACTTACATCAATCTCTTCATAAATGGGCGAGTAACAACATGTATTTTTGTTTTTCATAAAACATTCGACAGGCATATACATAAATATCCACCTAACACATCTCAGCCACATTGCGAATATTTTTACACAAAAGTCCAAGGAAACGTGTATCATTCAGCCTAAAAATACATTTTTATGTTGTCTAACGTAAGTTCATTCCTTCGCTTGTGCATAATAAGTAAAATAAGACGAAGTGATCGAGTGTTTAGGAGGCGCGTCCGGTGATCGCCGTTTGATCTCAACACGTGCCCCTTGTTGCAGCAGGCATTACGATGGTTCGCACGTGCTGAAACAAGCGCGCATTGCTAAGTGTTGAGGTGGCCAAGTATTCATTGTAATTTGTATAATCCCTTTTTACCCCAATGCGGAAAAGATATTCATGTCACCCAGAGCGATTAACGCGTACAGTGGGTAAGTCCCATGGACGTATTATACAATAAGTCCATGTTAAGTCCATAGTGACCTGAGTAAGTGTGTCACTTTCCGGTTTACCTGTGTTTATATAAATCTGATTAATGCGTCACATACAAACCACAATAGTTTTAAGTCGAGTTTCATTGTTTATTAAATGTGTAATATACATAGCGACGCAGGAAAGCGATTTTGTCGTATCTCAATAAATGCGTATATGCGTGTTGTATATTATTTAATTCATAAAAAAAAAATACCGCATTGAATTTCCTCGTGAAAATGGAAGTTTTTATTTTAAAATGTTATGATTAAAGAAAGTGCGTGGTGGCCTGTTGGTAAACGGACTAGACGCGACTGCCAACATGTTCACGGTGGTCGCGGGTTCGAATCCCAGGGCACACCTCTGACTTTTCGAAGTCATGTGTGTATTGATGGTCAATCACCAAGCACTAAAACGGTGAAGGAAAACATCGTGAGGAAACCTGCATGCCATGGCGATTCATAAGAATTTCTATGATATGTAAGTCCGCCAACCCGCACTAGGCCAGCGTGGTGGACTATATGGCCTAACCACTCTCAATCGTATTCTCGATTGTAGAGTAGGCCCGTGCCCTGCAGTGGGACGTAAATGGGCTGATACAGATACAGATACAGATACAGATGATTAAAGATATGGTATTCCTAAGTTTTCTAGTTTAGAGGTTATCATTTTTTAAATATTTTTTTTTTTATTCTGGTGTAAAATTTCTTGTTTCGAGATACGACAAAATCGCTTTCCTGCGTCGATATGTAAGTATTTAGTTTATATTTATTGCGATGAATAGTGAGATGAACGAGCCATTCGCCTGGTGGTTAGCTATACGAACGCTCATGGACAGTAACAAAACCAAATTACGCAGCCCGGCATATCGTGTAGATCTTAGATAAATTATCATCTCATACCGGTGGATAAAACATTCTCTTCTGCAGACAAATCTAAATTATAATGTACCTACATATTATAAATATTTATTGCACAAGCCATAGGTTCATGTGCAGTTATAGTGTGAAAATTAAAATTATAAAATAAGATTTACATACATACATAAACGTCACATCTCTGTCCTATAGGGGAAGGCAGAGACTATGGATTTTACTCGTATTAGTTTTACTATATCAAATTAAGAACACGTAATCAAATGTATATTTAATAATTTAATCATATCCCTTCTACTATTTAACTATCGTTAAAACAAGCGACTCAAACTACATTTTATTAAGTCCTAAAGCGTTTTCGAATGCTATACAAAGCCAGGAAACAGGTGTATCTCTTTATATGAGTTTTGTTGTCTTTATGATTTATTCGTTTATGACGACGACACAAAGGGAAAAACTAAAGGTAAACAAACAACAAATCAGTTCAGAGAATGTGTTAAATTTGGATAAATGTACAAACGCCGTCGCTGTATAGTGTTACATTTTACAGTGTCGACATACTAAGAACGCCAAACGGTAGGTATTTAAATGATCGCAATCACATGCTTGCTTTTAAAAGACACAGGAAGAAATTAGGACGTATGCATTGATTTAAATACTAAGGATATGCCCTTCAATACATTTGGAATTTAAAGAAGATGACGGTGAAATTAGATATAAAATAAATATTAAATTAATTTAATAGATTTCGTCTAAACGGTAATATGAATTTGCATCTTTATTTTTATTAAACTTTCAGTCGAAATACAAGCATCGAAAACGTTTCGAGGGACGACTATTTTCAGTAACGCTCTGCATTGGAGCGTCGCACCGCTTACGTCGAACCATAATTACGTTTGGAGGTGAAATAATTAGATTTTGTCTAGACTTGTTTGGGCGTGTCAAGGTTTGTAACAGAGAATTTAACCAACACAGACAATATAGACCCTAATAATGTTCCAATGTCAATAACAAAATCGTTTACGGTTTTCATCGGCAGATGGCGCTATTCGCGGTATTATCACTGGAATTTACAATTGGAATTTCATAATGCGGAATTTGCAAACGTGTTAAATGTAATTATTATCTAGTTATTATTTTATTTTCTGAGCGTAACGTCATCCTGTATAAATTCTGAGAACACGTTTTACCACTCGGCTAAACTGGGGAAAGCTCTTCACACGTTACTTACATTTTTATTTTTTGTACATAGTAAATGTAATATAACATATATCACATTTACTATCATTATATATTTAGTAAGTGCCTATTACGCCAGGACTAGCAGATGTTGCAGATATGGTTTACAATATATTAACATACTATATCTCATAATAAATAATTACTTATAAAGCTTTTCCTTCACTTCAATAGCTTTTAAACAACAGGTAAATTATTAATGATAATTGTCAATTATGATGATAATTGTCAAATATGATATTACTATGATTTGAATTGCTTCATGATTATATAACCCTCTCAGTAAAGTACAATGCACATAATTAAAAACAAATTGAAATGAAAGTTAAATTCTTCAACATTTTCATATAAATTAGCGGTATTATCTATTTAATATGTGAAAACTTGTGAGATATTGTATTTCTAAAACTATATCTGGGGCCACTCTCATATTACATATCCCGATTTCTAAAAGTACTATAAATTTTAGGGCTTTGATCAATACATTTCTACTTAGTACTGTCTAATTTATATCAGCCGATATACGTCCAGGACACTGGAATTAGCTACAATCGAGAGTACGATTATGGAGGGTTTGGTTGTATAGTCCACTACGCTAGCCTAGTACTTACTACATTTTATTTTTATAAAAGAACCAACTCGACAGCACTAGTAACACAATGACACGGAAAACCGATGTAAATTACCAATGAGCTATAAAAAGTACTAAACTTTTTTTATTCTGGCTCGGTAAAGCGACAGCATTGGACCTGATTGTATACAACATAATCGATTGACAGAAAAATATGTATATCTATTTATTGAAAACAGAATAACCAAAATTTTAACTATTGCGGAAGGAACCTAACGATTATTGGAATGATACATTGGCTGCCAAACATTTCTAAAATTGACTGTTGCGCTAAAAATATGTCGAAGTGATGGGCTATGGTTGAAGGCCGCTTAATCGAAGTTCAGTACTTTCGGTCTGAACAGTCTAGTACACCCACATCAAGGATTGTGGGGTTTTATTTATAATGAGTGCCACAATACAAATCATCATTTCACAAGGTATCAAGTATGTACCCGTGTAAAAATAAATAACTAATTAAGTAACACCCAATAATCCCATACATACTCTTAACTCCATACTAAGATCGAATCTTGTTTCGTGGGTATCAGGAACTACGAGAGACTTTTCGGTCTCACAAACACCACATCCGAGAGAAATATTAGTGGGCCGTACAAACATTTCTCTCGGTGCGGGGCCCGAATCTGCGGTCTCTTTAGTCACAGGCAGCGTTTAACCGACTGCGCCACGGAGGCTGTTAAAAACAGAATAAAATAAAAAATATGAGAATAATATGGAGTTAATATATTGAAAATAAACGATGCGGTCGGACGTGCGTGCGCGGTGACCGACACGGATGCGGCCCCAATAAAACTACCTCGATAACGTTTAATGGCTAATATAATGTTTATTTTGTTTAAAAGTGCGTTAATGGTACTACATATGTTTATAATATGTATATTCGCCTGTCCACAGTCAAAGTATGTATGAGCTGTAGTGGTCTTAAATCTTAATTCAATTTCTCGGCTGAACAGTCCATTTTGCGAGCTTGATTGTATGCGACTTAAGGCACATTTCCGCATCGCATAGTATTTCTTGAAAATGAATTCATAAATTCGTACGATCCGTACATTGCCGATCAGTGCACGTACTTGTATGAATTCCTCTACAAAGAATACTACGATCCGTTTGATGCGACGCGTCCGATACGTACAATGCGAATATACAAGCATGCCTTTATAAAACGGAAATATATCGTGCAAGCTATAAGTAGAACTATTATTCTAGAGACACCGGCATGTTTGTATGTATCTTTATAAATACATTTGAACTACTTTTGCGTTTGAATTTCCTTTACTGCAACTCCTGTAGGCCAGGAGCAAAGAGCGCGACCCGAAATTACACGAAGTACCGCAGCTCATTGAGCCTCACAGAGCATTTTGTTATGTGAGTTCACAGATAAATAAATAAATAATACCCAACAATCACATACATAGTCCTGACCCTACACTAAGATCGAGTCTTGTGTCGAGGTTATCAGGAACTACAAGAGACTTTTCGGTCTCACAAACACCCAGACACGAAAGAAATATTTGTGGGCTGCACAAACATTTCTCTCGGTGCGGGGATCGAACATCGGATTCAGTGATCTGTGTGTTTTTTTTCCTAAACCCTGATTTCCATAGTTCTAACTTCCCATATTATTATACAAAATTCCAACTTTTATAACGTATTTAATCCTCTTAACATTTAAAATAATTATTTAATAGCGTGCATCCATGTTATTTAAGGCACAAGATTTAACGAACCACCAGTTTTCCAAAGAATTATATTATAATTAAGCAAAATTGCAAAAAAACCTCTAATACTTTCCGAATCATAAACAACACGGTCTTAACTAAGGAAAAATACCTAACGGTATTATAAAAAATACCGACTAAGTGCGAGTTGGACTCGCGCACGAAGGGTTCCATACCATTTATAAAAGAAAAGACTTAATAAAATAATTATTAACAACTAGCTGTTCCCGCGACTTCGTCCGCGTGGATTTTAATAAAAACTTTATTTTTCTAAAATAAAAGAATTTTTCAAAAATAAATGTAGCCTAAGTTACTCCCTATTATATCAGCTACCTGACAATAAAAGTCCCGTCAAAATCGGTCCAGCCATTTCAGAGATTAGCCGGAACAAACAGACAGACAGACAAAAAAATTTTAAAGATCATTTTCGGCACAGGTATCGTGTATATAACGATATGTAGTAGGACATTTTTTTATTTTCACTCTTAAAACAGACACTTCAATTTTATTTATATGTATAGATATGCACATACAAATATTCAAATAAATTAAAAAAATCTAGTACACTGCCATCTATTGATCAGCTTATGGAAACGTAATGGCAAAGCTTCCTTTCACTTTGGTGAGCGAGACGTTGTAATGGTACGAGTATAATAATACAGATGGCGCTGTACTTAGAATTATAAAAGCAGTATTGCATTACGTGATGTGTACAATACTGGTACATTTAATATTTAATAATTGTAATATTATAATAAAAGTCTTAAGAAAGAAACTTATTTTTTAATAATTTTATTTAAATGTAGTTTATGAATTATTCAACAGATGGCGGTGTACGGTATATTTTCGATTTCATCCCTTGGAATGGGCCACAGTTGTTAAATCTATGTAAAGACACGTTGTATGTAAAGACAATAATAGTATTAATTTTTAATAATGTTACTTTAAATGTGATATGTTGATAAAGGTTTATTTTATCTGGTTTTATTCGAGTTTCGTTTCTGATCAAAGAGCAAAGCTCCTGGTTACGAAGCACTTTGATTTTTTTCCATCATTGAAATTACTCCACTTTACTACCATGAAGCCCTAAGTCGGCCTTCCGAAGCGATTCCCTGTTCCCTACGGAACACGGGATACACGGCATAAAACTTGATATTACTACTAACCATGAAATATATAGTTTGCGGTACTAAAGGGTACTAGATTTCCTACGGATAACTTGGTTGACCTTTTTTATTGGACTATTATTAAGGTTCGGTATTTTCGGCAAGCGGCTTAGTTTCTTTCCTAAATTTTCTCGGGTATTTATTTATGTTATTTTTTAAACTGTACTGTACTGTGGATTATACAAATTAACAAACATAAATTAGATAAGAAGATTGTTTGTGTATAAAGCTGATATTTTCTACATTTATATGAAATATAAATACATACATACATACATAAACTCACGCCTTGTTCCCAGAAGGGGTAGGCAGAGGTGCCAGGGCACCCACATTTCGCCTTGTATGTTCCGTCCCACAATGTGATAGGTGGCGAGCCTATCGCCATATCGGGCACAAATTCCTGACTCTGGGCTGATACTGAATAGAAAAATCCAATATCACTTTACCCAACCCGGGATTCGAACCCGAGACCTCAGCTTTGTAATCGTACCGTAGTACAACTACGCCACCGAGGCAGTCACGCCACCGAGGCAGTATAAATATAAATATATATATGCAAATATAAATATATGAAATCAAATACGATTTCACATTTTATCATCATCCCAGGTGACAAAACAAAACCGAGATGTTTTTTTTGTCAATAGTCGTACGTAATTTTAATTTTCCTGATTTTGGCCAGGTGCCAATATTTTATTGCTTAGATGAACTTCGGTTTGGTTATCGGTTATAAAAAGAGTCATCTATACAACTTGATGAAAAGCCTTTGAAATTAACATCGTGATTTTTTAAAAACTACCAAGCTCTTCTTTTCACACTTGGTACAAAGGTACCTGGGGTGGTAGGGGACACGTAGTTTAAATTGTGACATTAATTATTCTTATGTCGTATTGGTTGCGTCGCAAATAGGTAACGACACGAGATTGTACAAATTTACATAATATATAAAATCACGTCCTTTTCTCAGAAGTGGTAAGCAGACTGCTACCAGGACATCCACTTTTCGCCCTGTTTGTCGCAATGTGATTGGGCGAGCCTATCGCCATATGGGGCCAAAATTTCTAACTTCGTTCTGATATTGAATAGAAAAATCCAATATCGCTTAACCGACTCAGGATTCGAATACTTCAGAGTGTTAATCTGCCACACTTGAGGGATTTACATGGTTAATTGTATGGGTTTGAATCTAGTTCAGGTATTTTTTTTAGGATATTGAAAAATGTAAATATATTTTCAAATAATATGTGTTATGAAACATGTGTATTGTAAATAGTTCCATGTATGTGTCGGGGTGTTCTTATGTAGAGCCCACATGTTAAATAATTGTAAATCGGCCCTTAGGAATCTACGGGTAGTTGTAGAAGTAATTTTATTAAAGGAAACCCGATTGTGGTTCTATTTCACTACCCACAGTCAGAGTAAAGGTGGGAGCATGACAGTTTGCAATATAAAGCGCGTCCGGATCGTAGACAAGGGATATTCGAGATCCAGCAGTCGGCTGTGAAGCATAGACATACGCGTGTTTACTATAAAAGTAACAAGTTGTCGCAGATATTCGGATAAACCGTTAATCCGTTAATTATAACGTGTGGTGATAATTATAATTAAATAATTAACACAATGAGTTTTATATTTCCGTCATCCGACATCAGAAGTGGGATCGTCCTACGTTATAGCCGCAACCGCTTGGTTATCGACATCAGCTGGCGCAGATTCTGACGTGAGTACCAGAACTAATAACTTGAGGTAAATTATGATGATTGGTGACTGTTATGTGTAGCTGTCATGTGTGACTGTCGTGTGTGGCCCACATATGTAGCTGTCATGTGTGACTCACGTGTGTAGCTGCCATTTGTGGCTCACGCTCAGAACAATGTCTAAAGCAGGCTCATGTATGTGGCTGTCATATGTGACTATCATATGACTATCAAGTTATACCTTCGAAACTAATTTAATGCCGCTCTGAAAGATGCCTGCAGGTTGCTGTATTGGAAAAGAGTTCAGCACAATCAATGGAACTTCGAAAACATTCAACTACCTACATGAAGGAGTTATACGAAAAAAAATAAACCTACTACTAGAATCTATCAAGAAAAAATGATGGGCATCTGCTGTGCCCTTGGTATTGCAATAGCCCATGTGCTGCGGTGACTGCTTACCATCAGGTGACACACCAACTCATCTGCCTGCCTAGGCCATTAATTGTTATCAGGAGCAGTGACATGGAGCTGTGACTGTGTGCCCTGGAAGTTCCAAGACACCTGCATCTTCACAGGAGTGTTTCAAATTGGTGAGATCTTTCCATTTTTGTTTGAATTTGGTTTTACCATTTTACTTTCGTTAATTCGTAGAGTAATTTAAGAAAATATGATGAAGTGCGCAACAATAGAGATTACTTAAAGAAAACACGACCTTAAAGCAAAGGTACACAGATACCAATCTCAAAAAGGGATATTGCATTGTTCCAGACAAACTTCATGGACTCTACGATGAAACGAAATGCAGACGGCAGGTGCAGAGCACGCTCCGCCGCGCCAGTCCGAACTGCTGTATCGGCGCAGCAAAATCAAATCTTAATACATAACACCTACTTAGTAGTTGGACCAAAAACAAGCCCACTGAGTGTGATTCGCTGGATCTACTCACAGCTGGGTCGTGTCGCGTTATTTCCAGTGGTAAAGTAAGCCCGCTGAGTTTGTTTCGCCGGGTCTTCTCAGGACAGGGCCGCGTTGGATCCGGTGGTAATTTTAAAACGTTTTTACCTACGTGACGTTTCGTATATCCTCATGGTCCAAACAACGACAGGGTACCCGTGCACTCTTATTACTCCCGAAACATAGAATCAAGCTAGGCTCAATGACAATAATCGACCCACGCATTTAAGCTACTATTGATACCAAGAGTTTTTTTAGAAATAGCATTTAGTAAAAGATTTGTAAGGTGAACGTTTTCATAGACACAGTTCACATGAAGTAATTTGATAATTAATAATTACTATAATTATTGAGGGGTTTCTTTGAGACCTGAAAAAAAAAGAGAAAATACAGTCTGATCTGCCCAGTTATGTAAAGAAAAAGGAAATTTTTTAAGCTAAAGGGGAATTATCCCGGTCTAGCATAGTTCGGTCCAGTTTTCAAACTGAAGGAACAATCTGGCACCTGAAGGGTCTCATAGACTGGTCCAGGTTTGCGTTGTCTGAACTCTGAAGGGAATGCTTTCCGGACCAGACTGTATCATAGAAATAATATAACAATTTGAAAAAATAGTAATAATTATGTGAACTGAGTCAGGATGAACGAACGAATGATTTCTTTGACTTCAGATGATATATAGACACGCACACGAGGACGTGTGCTCGTCAGTATGGCCGTGTCGGGGTGTTCTTATGTAGAGCCCACATGTTAAATAATTGTAAATCGGCCCTTAGGAATCTACGGGTAGTTGTAGAAGTAATTTTATTAAAGGAAACCCGATTGTGGTTCTATTTCACTACCCACAGTCAGAGTAAAGGTGGGAGCATGACAGTTTGCAATATAAAGCGCGTCCGGATCGTAGACAAGGGATATTCGAGATCCAGCAGTCGGCTGTGAAGCATAGACATACGCGTGTTTACTATAAAAGTAACAAGTTGTCGCAGATATTCGGATAAACCGTTAATCCGTTAATTATAACGTGTGGTGATAATTATAATTAAATAATTAGCACAATGAGTTTTATTACCGATCATCCGACATATGCATTTAGATATTATATTCACAGAACCCACCGTACATGAATTACTTTCTACTATACTTAGTATTTATATAAGTATTTTAAAAATATTTTACCAAGAGGAATTTTAAGTTTATAAGGTTGGAAATATTTTAGTTTCAAAAGTATTCCAATTATTCTCGAAGAATTTAGTTCAATATTTTTGTTAGAAAATTTCATTTACTTAAAATTTTATGCGCTGTTGGAATTTATACTGTGGCGGAATTCCTTTACAGAGATTTTATACTAGGTTATGCGATGGTGGCAGATTTGTGGAGTTACAATTATAAAGCGGATTTTAACATGCAAAGTTGAACAAATCGAGCTCATTTTTAAAATGAGGTGGAACACTCGTCTTAAAGAATGTTTATTCTCAGAATTGTTTGTGTATATATGTGTGTGTGTGTATTAGTATGTGTATAGCACAACCTTACAATATATACCTATACATACATTAACACATTTTATTTTCCCAGAAGGGGTAGGTAGAGGTGAATTTTCCATCCCAGGTTGTGATTGTAGGCGAACCTATCGCCGCCGTATCGAGCGATAATTTCTGACTCCGAGCTGATATTAAATAGAAAATGTATGAGATAAATAAATAAATAAATAACACCCAACAGTAACATACATAGTTCTGACCCCACGCTAAGATCGAGTCTTGTGTCGTGGGTATCAGGAACTACGAGAGACTTTTCGGTCTCACAAACATAATGGTGAATTTATTTAGAAATTCATATTATGATTTCTAAAATATATAGGTCGTTTCACTTTGTTCCTTTCGCCTTATACAATAGAGTTATTTACCATAAACACATAAGTAACTACGATAAATCACAAGTATCAAGCTCAAACCTTGGGATTCTAATTTTTTGGTCAGTTCCGCTGTCCACTTAGCTGTCAAATTCTGAAATATAAATAAATCATTTCTTTTACCAAAGAGTAGCTTGTAGTTCAATCTAATATAAGTGAGTCCTGTGAAAAAGTGAGCTATCCACAGAATGACGTCACAAATTGAAGCTTATTTCGAATGAAAACAAGAATTTTGGCGTCTAATTTGTGAAGCTCGCGGTGCGACGCTGCAACTGTTTAAACAGATGCTCGCCGAAATTGTTATTCCTGCCACCCCCGAGTGTCAATATTTATTTACAGATGTCGATGCTTCAATTTGTGCATTAGGGAGCTCTGCTTATTTTATATAAATACGTATTTTCTCACGGGGTAAAGGGCGGCTCTCTCTAAATGGGATCATGGTCGTCAATTACACTTACATAATTCTGTTCGTGGATGCGTCGGTAACGCAACTCAAGTTGGAGAATAAAAAAATTGATAGAAAAATATAATAGTTCTTATTAGTTATGTATGACTATCCAAAACACATCTCATGGTAAGTGTAGAGTAGTTCTTATCGCTCGCAGAGAGAATAATGCGGGCTTGATCAACACCACGCGGGATTTTAATAAATTTTAGTATACGCTTGCGGTTTCGTTCATAGGCAGTTTATAAACTTAGTTATCAATTGTTTTGTCCCTTTCGAACGATTTTTGAATTTAGCTTGAGCGAAGAAGACGAAACATTCGTTAACTAAAGTAAGTAAATACATTTTTTTTAATTGCAGTGAATGGCGAGAGGAGTATGCCGTTCGCCTGGCGGTAAGCGATACGACCGCTCATGAACAGTAACAAAACTAAGCAACACCTGGAATTATAAAGCAATGCGTGGCATTCTACTGCGCTCACCCTCCCGAGACATAAGATATTAAGTCTCAGTATATCCAGTAGTTACTCTGACTACAACATCTTTCAAACCGAAATACAACAGTGCATTAACTGTTTGGCGGGAGAAATAGACAATGTGTTGGTACCCAGGCGGGCTCTCACATATAAGACACCACCAGCAAAATGTCTATGAATAATTTGTAATATCAGTAATTTGTGGATAGCGTCGTGGGTAGTATGTTTACTCTCCATTTTTGTTTCTATAATAATAAGGTTGTAAAATGTACTTCTGTTGTTATACCGATTAAATTAAAAAAAAAAAGTTTAATGTTAGTTAAACAAACATAAGGATGACTGAATATCGTGTGGCGTGCCGCGTGTTATGTTGTGTTCCAGTGTCATTAGTTTGGTGTGACAGAGGCGATTCGTGGCCACGTGAAACAACTAGAGCGGCACGCGCCTGCGACCATGATTTCTTTAAAATTTTGGATAATAGTCCTCGGATTAAAAATGTTTCACATTGCATTCTTGCCAACGAAGATGCTGTCTTATTTGTTAACGAAGTTATTCGACAAGGGAATTTGAGTCCAATATGACTAGATGACCAGACTAATGCCATTTCTGCCAATTCATTTAGAAATAATAGCTTATGTCTGGATTTTAACCCACTTTGTTATTTTATGAACAGTGTCAAATTTAGTGGTACAATGAGCAAAAAGTGGTCTTTAAAATGGGAAAATTAATCTCTATTTTAAACTTATGTAAAAGTTTATTTTTACCAGTGCAATAAATATTTCAAATGCATGGCTAATCTACTACGACGTGTGGTAAACATCCCAATACTTATGTCAGTTTCGCAACCTTTGTTTTAGTATAAAGCAATCAATTTTAAATCTTATTGCAATAAAATTAAACTCATTTTCATTTTTGTTATCTCGGCATTGTTACCATTCCCTTACAATGTTGGCATCAGCCTTTTTATTGTTTTCGACCGCGGTGATGCTTTAGAAAGTATTGCACGTATTGCTCTGACCTTTAAGGGCGCTAGTTTCTACAGTGTATTCTCCGTTTATGCTCAGGCAAAGGTCAATAGAAACCGTTGTATGAACATCAGTGTAGTCTTCAACTTTAATGTGTGCTGTGTCAACCCATATACGTTCCACTGCACTGGCCTCTTCTATAACAGAGAATACGATTGAGAGGGGTAAGTGATATAGTCCACGATGGCCTACTGCAAGTTGGCGATCTTTACATACCACAGAATTTACTACAAATCGCTATGGTATGCAGGTTTCCTCACGATGTTTTCCTTTACCGTTATAGTAGCTATTTGAAATGTCTTTTGTGGTATATCTAGCTACATATTTGCCTCAAAATTTATTGGTCTAGGCTTACAACCTTGAAGGCTCGATCGATTACCAATTCATCAAGTATCAAGTAATATATGTCGAGAAAAATAAAAAACATAAAAACTGTGACTTAGGTCAGAAATAGCTTTTGGTTCTAAAATAAAGTTCTAGTACGTATAAATAAGCTGGCAGACTATTTAAAGACAATTAGCTACGCGGTGGGGGCGCGGTTAGCCGGTGTTATTGCATTAGCCGACGACGACGCAAATGTTAATCATTATCCCGCAGGCCACAGACGTGGTGTTGGACTTGAGAAAATTCGCTTTTCCCTTAGGGCGCTGAAGAGGCGAATCACCTAGCCTACCTTTACCGGAAATTAGATATTAAATAGGAGTCATCCTATCAGTAATTGGCGAGTAAGAAACAATTTTCAATAGTTTGTTGGAGTTTTGGGAGTCAGACCAAGCGACGGTGAAGAACGACATCGTGAGGAAATTTGCATACTACCATACATACATACCTTTTTTTTGTTCTAGGTATAAAGCTATTAAGTTCCCCTTTCGGTACCCAGGGGGAGGTATGTCAGTGTCTCTGGCCTTTCAGCCAGGTATAAACGCGGATATTATGGCCGAGCTGAGTCCCTAGTAATACCTACGCCAGAATACTGACTAAAAACCTCTTGATAGCCGTCACACGCATTGTGGGCAGCACCGGACATCCCAGGACGAAGGGCGCCCCGATTTATGTACGCCCGCTTAGTTCGCTTAGTTAGGTCGTCTCTTACGACGGGCAGGGGATACCGTGGCAGAATTCTTGTACCCCCGAACCACAGGGTAAACCATACATACCGCACTAGGGCAGTGTGGTGGACTAAATGGCCTAACCTCTCTTAATCGTACTATGGATTGTAGACATTACATGAGACGTGGGACAGACCACGTGACTAGACTTGACTTCTGTCAAGGTGGCAAGCGGTAAAACTTGAATTTCTAAACGCATAAGCGCAATAAATAAAACACGCTGGCAAAGTTTCAGCGATTCGGGCCCTCCGCATTGACAGCTTATTCTGAACAATTTTATATTACCTTTTCGTTGTGTCCATTTCTGTTTGGAAACGATGGTTAGAAAATTTAGCTTACAATAGTCAGGAAGCCTGCTGTATAGGAAGTAATTTCCTAAAATATAAGTATTGTAAGGAATTTCCATGTACCCCCACCAGCCAACTTGGAACAAATTATATAAGGAAGACGCTTGGAAGAAACAGCCTATTTGCTCGTCATCGCTCGTACTGTACGGAAGTTTGTGATAATCTGTGTCGACCGCCATTAAGGTCACGTAAGCCATTTTTGTTTTGTTTCCTTTTTTTATTTGTATTGAAGTTTGCAGTACTTGGGTTTTGGTAATTATTTTGTGTTGATTGTACTTGAATAGTTTGTAATTGGTGTAACATTGATTCAAATTGTAAATAAACGGATATATTGTTAATTGTGTATTTCTTTTAATAAAATTCCACTTCTGGTGCTAAAAGTATATTAACAACGTAAAATGGACTGATAATAATATTAATAGAATATTATTAGTCGCTTGATATGGTATAGTCACGTCCAAAGGAATGCACATGAGTACGGCGGCAATGCGATCCTGAGCTGCCTGAGCCTAAAAATTCCCGGAGCTCGACACAGGGGTAGTCCAAAGAATAGTTGGCTAGATGTCATCGATGAAGATGTAACAGTCAATATCCTTACTTTTGAGGATGCCGAAGACCAGGCGAAATGAAGGAAACTGGCACCGGTTGAGATAACGCCAAGTAGAAGTAAAGAAGAAAGGTCTTATTTTCATTACATCTTATTTTCATTTCGAACTTTAATATAAAACGCCAAGTCTTGGTAGAAACGTTTTGGAATCAAATCTTTTCCGGGGGTAAGACAGGAAATGGATGGAATAAGGCGCCCGGCCACAATTTGTCGGCGCACGGACGTTCGGGCGCTCTCCGCAGGAAATGAGCGTATTTGTCTTACCTGCGTGGGGTGGGGTTGGAATTTCGGCGAGAAAGAATATTTTTAACCACATTGTGTGGGATTTTAACAGCGATCGTGCAGTTAGTGCTGATGATGATCTCCCGTTTGTACACACAGTTAATCCGGCCTGTATGAAACTGGGATTATATTAGGATACCATACTGGGATGCTGGAATACCATATACTTGCCTGTATGGAGATAATGGTTTTTTACATAGATAATTAAGCCCACGTGTATCCCTGTAGGGTTGGCCGAGATTCAAAGTGTTAGGCTATCTATATCGTATTGTAAATAAAAAATCAACCGACTTGGATTACATTACCTTAGTGTTGCCCAAATGCAAGAACAAGACGAGACTTAGCCAGTCTTGGTCTTGGTCTTGCGCCAATACACCTGATCTTGGTCTTGGTCTTGGTCTTGCGCTCCCAGTCTTGGTCTTGGTCTTGGTCTTGCAGCAAGAGTCTTGCAAGTCTTGCAATTACCTATTAGTCTATTACTATTTATTAAAGTTTACTTTAAATCTTAGAAAAACGTATTAGAATTGGAACATTGTGAGCTTGAATTAACATAGCCATAGTAAAGATCAAGCAGATTAATAAATAACTGAAGATTTGATAAGAAATTCGAAAAATCAACTGAACTATATGTCGTTTTCCATGGAAGTAACTGTTTCTTAATAAACATTTATGATTTATAAGCTTACATTTACTAAAACATGTAAAAAAACAAATTAATTAAGTACAATAACTTGACTGTATTTTAAAGAACAATACTTATCTGTCTAGAAAGAGATTGAACCCTCAACTTATAAGAAATTTAATAAAAGAGTTTTTTTTTTTTTTTATTCATTTTCATTCTAAGCACTCTGAAACTTATTTATTCTTTGGAACACCTGTAGGTACTCTTAAAATTCGAAATTATTTTGCATGAGTATACCTACGCCCTATGGCGGCAATCAAATTACAAATAGTGTCAAATGTTATGATTTCGGCGTGGCGACAACGATTGTTTTAGATTTCAAAAGAAGCCGCCGGCGCGTGTATCATAACCATGTACTTCCGAAAAGCGGCAAATTTCTTTGAGAAGTAAGTACAAAACCTTTGATGCCGCATTATCAAAGTGCCGATGGTTAAAACATAACTATGCATGCACTCAGTTTGATTTTAATAGATATTTTTTTATTCGCTATGTTTATGGTATTAGTCGTAATGCGCATAGGTCCAGCTTTTCATATTCTTTAATACAGTTTTTTGCGTCTCATAGAATTCCTAAGCGTACCTACCTATACACCGAACTGTTACACCTAACTACTCAGTGAAATAGCGCTAAGTCCTAGCTGCAAGACGCAAGAGTCTTGCAGGCTATGTCTTGTTCTTGCTCAAGTCTTGCACGGTCAGTCTTGGTCTTGGTCTTGCTAAAAATACGCGGTCTTGTTCTTGGTCTTGGTCTTGCAAAAACGCAAGAACAAGACCAAGACTGCAAGACCAAGACTGAATTTGGGCAACACTACATTACCTAGGAAGCAAGCCTAGACCGTCACGGTTTACAGCCCATGATGGATATAACAACTAAAAAACTTTTATGATGTATGGTATTTTTGTAGATTTTCAGTCGCCTTCTCGCTAACACAGCAACCACACATTCAATCCCGAACTATAAATTCATAAATTTACTCACTAACACTTATGAATGTTAATAATTAAAGGCTAGCAGGCTACGCAGTGATAAACTATCGTTTTGTTAATTTCGCTATTCACAGCTTACAATTCATGTAAGTACATACATGATTTTTCTTTAGTCAATTGTAGAGTATCACTACTATTTTTTTTTATTTTTTTTATTTTTTATTTATTTATTTATAACCAACCAAAATATTTTACAAAAATTAGTCAACATGTAAATTTACAACTATATAACAAAATATACACATTATAGTGATCACTAACGTCTAAACTAGGCCGAGCCTGTATTTTAGACATTAGTATCTTCCATGGAATAGTAAAGTATATTTTATTAGCGTTAGTAAAAACTGATAAAAGAGTTATTTAACACAGAGTAAATTATACAAACACAAGACTGTACTTATTTCTATAGTAGGTAGGCAAAAAATATTTCACTATTAGAATCGTAAAGCAACATTACAAATACCGTCATTACAAATGGGCCGCTTGATACACAATAAATAATGAATCACCTACCACACATTCTGTGAACTTCTGTGAAAATAATAAAAAGTGTTGGACCCAGTACACTGCCTTGGGGCACACCATATTTTATAAGGGCTTCATTACTAGTATGACCGCATAATACAACCCTCTGGATTCTATTAGTTAGATAGTCTGTGAATAGTTTTAAAGGTTTCCCTCTAATACCAATGTTTTCCATCTTATTAAGTAGGGTTGGAACAGAGAGTTATCACACACACACATTTATTATTGGAGTCAATCTTTGTTGCAATAAGATCAGTAAGGTCTGATACAGCTTGCGCCGTTGATTTACCTATCATTTATGGTATTTACAAGGATTATGGACAGTGGTGGTTGTTCATCTGTATCAGCCCATACATGTACCACTGCAATCACGGACCTCATATATAATCGAAATTACGATTTAGGAGGGTTAGGCCGTAATAATTATAGTTAATCACGCCGGCGTAATGCGGATTGGCGGATTTCACATACCATAGAAATTCTTACAAATCATATGGTATGCAGTTTTCCTCACGATGTTTAACTTCACAGTTAAAGCGCGTCGTGACTGGCTATAAATAAATAGTAAATAACACCCGGCTGTCACATACATAATCCTGACTTCACACAAAGATTGAGTTTTGTGTCGCAAATATCACGAAATACGAGAGACTTTTTGGTCTCACAAACACCCGGATCCGAAAGAAATATTTTTGGGCCGCTTAAATATTTCTCTCGGCGCGGGGATCGACCCCCGGCCTCTTGTTTCCCAGGCGGCGTCTAAACGCCTGTGCCGCTGTGGCTGTCAATACTATTAATACACACATAACTCCGATAAAGCAGAGGTATGCCTTATGGGAAAGAGTAACGTTTACCAGCAGGCAGCAATCTGCAAATCAACCTCACGTTTAATAAGCATATAAAGTCATTCGCCTTGGTAATGTGTTAGGCGCACGGCGGGCTCCGCGCTCGTCAGACGATCGGAAACGGCGGCGAAGCAAACTGATTTATTTACGCGGGAAATATTCCCTGGTTTGCTGGTTATGAAAATGTCTCAACTATATTGTATATATACTTATTGTGGCTTAAGCTCAAAGTGGAAATAAAGATTAGTAACTTTTCCTAGAGCGCATATCCAAATACAGTGTATTTAACACATTACTATGTAATCGGAAGTACATGTGTAATGGAATCTTTGAATGTGATTTACAAAAACGACTTAAAACATTCGTCTTCAATGACTTCGATTTGACTCCTTACAATACAATAATTTAAAAAGTTTCTGACATTAACATGGCTTTCAGGATTTTTATTTTTTGTTACTTTTTGTTAGCGGCTGCCCCCCTGATTATGACAGCTGTTTTTTACTAAAAATTTAGTAATGGTTTATAAGGTAAAATATCACGCTATAGTAAAAGATGTGTTACGAAGTTATGTGTTAAAAAGCGTGTGGTGCTTCAAACAATAATTATAATCCAGCATTGTCACAGCATCCTTCACTATTAATATAAAAAGAAAATGTGTTTCACTATATTGTCTAATATATGACATATTTTTTTAACTTTTTACCCTCAGGCAAATGACATGACGGTCTCGCCATTCACTGGAATAATAAAAAGTAGTTATAAAATCAATATAAAATGGGTTTATTTCAATGTTCAAATTGCAACCATTGCATAGAATAACTATTAAAAGGCCAGTTTGGGATTGTCTTTTTATTATCTACCAACATGTTATCTTTTAACGTCAAAGGTATTCCAAAGGCGTCTAGATGTTAACAATAATTCCATTCAGCATAACCGCTAATTGCTTTAGCACTATTTGGAAATTAAAATGTATTTAAACATAACTGTTCGTTTCAGATCAACACCACGTCTTATCTGCACAGAAGCTTCGTACAAACTGAGCCCACACGAAATAGAGGCTCTAAATGCGGTAAGTTATTTTTTTTCACTATAATTTTTTTGGTTTGAATATATCTCTATTTACTTTAATAATATAAATATATTTTAATTAAAAGTATACGTTGTAAGTTGTATTAATTCAAAGGAATAATAAGTTTTAATTTTTAGGGTTTGGAAACCCCCTATTTTACACTTACTTGTCATAGAAAATGCGCTTTAAATGTAAGGAAAACTGTATATCTGAGGATTCTCTAATAAGATTTTAAAGTTATATAAAGTGTATTATCCTGTGTTAGGTTATTTTATTGCATAATGCAAATTGTATTTTGTTGCTTAATCAACCATCTTCTAAGAATTATAAAAAGTCGAATGTGCAGGTCATCGGTATATGGAAGAAGATATTATATTTTTGTGCAATGCTTGGTCGGTATACGTTCTTGATACTGCAAATATGTGACACAGTGCTTAAATGAACACATCAAACGAGTTGTATTATTATTAATATATGAAAATAAGGTACCCAACTTCCATTTCCATAAGCTCTATAATCCTTCACAAATTGGGCCCAAGTTATCACTCGGAACATAATGGTTCGGTCATTCAAAAGAATAAGAAGGAGAAAATTTTTGACCAATTGCTAGAAAAAAAAACTTAATATATAAGAGAGGGGCAACGCAAACGTTCGAAGAATTAAACTTGACGCGCAAACATCGATATGTCGGGAGAGTTATACAGCTCCGCAAATAACATAACAGGCGTATATGAAGCTTTAGATTTACACTTACACTACGCGGGGTTGGATTAAGTATGCGTAGTTTTGTAAAACATGAAGAAATATACGAAAAATAGGCTCCGAAACTAATAAACTGATGCGAACAATTCTTCCACAGTTGGGAAGCTACACTATCTCCGGGTGAGATGAGGTATATTTTATTTCGAACAAATTATAGATCCTTACTAAAACTCCAATAATGTAACCGAATGTGTGAAAAAAATACCATAAATATTCTTAATATCGCATGCGCTGTGAAAGGCGAAAGCTACAACATAATGTTGTTGATGTGCGCCTCGGCCTCGGTTCGAATACCGGGTTGGGCAAAGTAGTATTGGAGAATTTAAAGACTTGTGCCCAATATGACGATAGGCCCGCTCACATGGCCACAGCCTTACCCACCTAATTGCATGAGGAATCTGTGTTTATCCCGAAACGCGATACGCTTATGTCGACAGCCGCTGTCTTAGCAGATATCAATATCATAAGACCAACAGTTAAAGCATAATCCAGCCCGCTAGCCTGATGTAGGTTAACCGACTTCATACACCATAGCATTTGATATTAAATTTCTCTGTAAGCAGGTAATTTCAAGATGTTTTCCTTCCTGCTGAATGATTTCCTTTTAGATTAAAGACAAATTAGATATTCCCGGCGACTCGCCGAACCTCTATGCTCGGTGTCATTACAATGCGTGTCACTGTTGATCCTGGCTTACAAGAGTTGCAGTGGTGGGTGTGAGGGCGGGACAGTAGTCCATTCCTACCGAAGTGCGTTAGACGAAAGCCTTGTTGATTAAAGACGAAACTAAGGTCGCAAGTTCGAGTCCTAGGAACCATCTCTAAATTCTTGTACTTACGTTTTTATTTTAAATATTAATCATTAATTAAACGGTAAGGACAATCTCAGAATCTACAGACTTAAAAAAATATAGCACTCAGGTTAAAAGACTGAATTCTTATACACCGGCTAGCAGACTCAATTCTTAAGAAATCAGATTTGCGTGATCAAAAACTACCACAATAATAATTTATAATATGCTTGCTATATACGTTTTATGTGCCTATGTTGTTCACCGAGATAGCAATAGGTTAATTTCCATCAATACACGTAATAGGTCGCAAAGGCCTAAGGAGATGCGAGAAGATGCTTTTGAATAATTATTTGCTTTATGATATTAGTTTGAAGATATACGCTGTTGAATATTTGATGTCATTAACTACGTAATTATACCGCGGATGTGACATTGCTTTGCGGAAATTCGACGTCAAAGAAGACCTTCTTTCATGGATATATGAATATTGGAGCAGAATTTCCCTCCTTTTTATAAAAGTCCTTGTCTCCATAGCGTAAAATAGAAACTATGTAGGCTCGAGGCCGTCACAACTGTATTTTAATTTTATTTTTAATTGTATATTAAAAATTGATATGCCTGCTGTAACGCTATACCTCAAAACAATGATTAAAATAGCTGTCACTTTGCCTAGTCAGAAAAAGACGATGGTAAATTCGTCTTTTTTGCTGGAGTTATTACGAATACTACTACTGACAATTTAAAATAGAAAGCAAACAGATACATCCCGCTTTCATTACAGTAGATGATTAAGAAATCTTTGTTTTAAATTAAAAACATTACCATTTAAAGAACAAAGGAATACGTTTCACATTTAAGGCTATACGACCTACGATAGTCCGGCTTATGGGAAGCGCCCAAAGTACTACCGTTTTGAGATGGCGTCACACCAAATGTAGTGAATCTACATTAGGCGTGGAACATTTTAAGTTCGTATACATGGCGTCTCACGGCTATGCTACATGGAGAAAGTAGTTTAAATATAGTAGACAGTTTTACTGGAAGAAGACAACATTGTGATTAAAAAAAAATACTTACTAATATTTTTAGAATTGTTTAAAACAAAGTTCTATTATTGTACGATAACAATCATAAGACCCTAACATTAGGAGTAATTTTTATCTTAATTAAAAGTAAAAGGAAGATCATGGAATTTAAAATGGTAAACATACCTGCATAAACTCACGTGTACACACACCACAAAATTATAAATAAAGGTAATTTACAATATTTTAACGAAGTAAATAGCAACGCCTCATTGGTTATGCGTCCGATTTCCAGATATACGGATATCAAAAAAAAAAAATTGCTCAATTCTTAATACATACATATTATATACATCGAAAATACCTAATATATCCATGTATTTTTTCTAGGGGTATTAGGTCTCTCATATTTGAGGGGTTGGTACCACTGCGGCCACTTGGGTAGGTACCACCGAAATGTCTATTGCTACCGTAAAACAGCAGTGTAAATGCACCGTAGTGTTCCGGTATGAACGACATTGTAGAAAGAATAACTACTGGACATAATGAGACTTAACACTTTATGACTCTGCATGGCGAGAGTAGTGGAAGGCCAAGCTTTACTTTGTAATTCATGATTGGTTTTGTTACTGTTCATTAGCGGAAGTATCGCTTATTATCAGGCGAATGACATGCTCGTTTCGACATTCATGGAAATAAAAAAAACCTATGCTTTCAGCGAGATAATATTATGATCTCCAAAATATATCAAACCAGTATATAAACTATTGGTTGTATATGATGTCTACCAACAGACTTGTACGATCTAAGTCGAACTATAATCCTCTTACTGACGATAGGGCGAAATGCAATGGAAACTAGTCTGCGGTTTGCCTGTGATGTCCTAACATCGCCTAAAGGCCTGGTCTGTCGAAGAATACGCGCGGCACTGCGGTAAGCGGCAACGTCGTGACGTCATACAACGTAGTTCACATAACAAAAAAGGTGGTTCATATAGGTTTTACTCTGTGCGTAAAACCGTTGACCAATAGGAGAACTTTTCATTGACAACCAACGTTACTATGACAATTTCGCATTGAAGTTTTCTTGAATTTCCATGACAACAAATAACAATCATTTATGTTCGAAAATATATATAATTTCTTTAAAAAAATGTTTGTGCGTCATTTTAAGTAAACCGGGTATATATGTTTACGAGACAATTTTCGCATTATTGATACGCCATAAAAGTGGTTCCTATCATTCTAATGAAATACGCGTGAGTTGAATACATTTTTTTTACCTAAACAACTTATTGTCAGATCAAATTAATTTTCACTGGATTTATGTAGATATCCTTTCTTAAATTATCGTTATCGATCGTACCGTAATTGGGTAAAAATAAATTCCATAACGATTAAATCATTTTGCTATGAAATTGTCCCAAGCAAAACCTGGAACAATACTGATGAACACTTTTTACAATAATAATTGTATTTTAGTATATAACAGAATTCATAACACAGAGCTCAAAATATATATCCGTAGGTGTAAGTAGCACAAATTACAATATATATAGAGGGGGTTTTAATGGAATGGGAATGGAAAAAATGGGAAAACATAGAACTTGATACTAAGTTGAAGAACTACATATTTAAGATTGCACCATGTCATCACATGATGCACTCCAAGTGCGAGGAGAGTGGTGCTAATTGTGTCGAACGGCGATAGTTTATTATATCTTGCAGGTGGATTTTGTAAATAACTACGACGATAATATACAACCATTATACAACGAATGTATGTATATGGGCTGATACGGCTGATACAAAACTCATCATAAGATTCTTTGTAGCGACTTTTTTGGGGTCATATAAAAGCGGTGCACTTAAACGATCGATGTTTTTATTGGGTTTTTTGTTTGTATTTCTTTCTATGCACATATAGGGATAAGGCCAGCTAGCGTGGTGGACTATAGTACGGCCTTACCACTCTCAATCGTATTCTCGATTGTAGACGAGATCCGTGCTCTGCAGTGGGACGTATATGGGCTGATAAAGTGCCCTGCGAATAAGGATAAAGATTGAATGTATATAGATACCTACTAATAAATCGTCTCTAATTGTACTCTGATCAGTTGGGAACAAATTCCGTTGCTATATAAAAAGCATGGGGTACTAGGTACTTAGAACAATTAACATACAGTTCCGTTCGCCATTTTTATAACAATAAAATAAATGTAATTGACTCCAGTTTATAATCTTGTACTTGTTAAATATTAATTATTTTTACTTTTTAATTGTATCTTATACCAAAGCAATGTTTTAAAATTTTATTCCTACGTGGTGTAATATTGCGCCATTGTCGTTGGGAACGTGCGTGAACTGTATTGAATGTACTGTGCGGTAGCACATAGTTCATATACGCGCCACAGCCTAAACAAAAGTTTAAACCAAACGAAAATTGATAAAAATATTGTTCTCAAATAAATCCATTGCGCAAATACGCTTACCGCGACGAAATGATGAGAATGACGGCACGTTGTGCGGTGTATCCGCCCCGCGCTTCACCGCACTTGCCCCCCTACACCGACGCATACTGTGACAGCACAAAAGACCAGTCTACCCGTCACCCGGTTGACCCCTCACCGCAGACGCTGGCTGACGCAAACTGCGGCGAAACGTCATACCAATGTCAATGTTTTTCATACAAAACCGAGTTTGACACCGCATTCCGCGCAACGCAACGCTGTGCGTAGCTTCGACAGACCAGGGCTTAAGTCAGAGTTAAGGCCTGGTCTGTCGAAGGATACGCGCGGCACTGCGGTAAGCGGCAACGTAGTGACGTCATACAACGTAGTTCACATAACAAAAAGGTGGTTCACATATAGGTTTTACTCTGTGCGTGAAACCGTTGACCAATAGGAGAACCGTTCATTGACAACTAACGTTACTGTGACAATTTCGCATTGAAGTTTTCTTGAATTTCCATGACAACAAATAACAATCATTTAAGTTCGAAAATATATATAATTTCTTAAAAAAAATGTTTGTGCGTCATTTTAAATAGACTGGGTATATATGTTTACGAGATAATTTGCGCAATATTGATATGTGATAAAAGTGATTCGTATCATTCTAATGAAATACGCGTCTGCTGTATACATCTTTTTTCGCCTAAACAACTTATTGTTCGATCAAATTAAATTTCACTGGGTTTATGTAGATATCCATTCTTAAATTATCGTTAGCGATCGTACCGTACTTGGGTAAAAATAAATTCCATAACGATTAAATTATTTGCCTATAAAATTTTCACAAGCAAAACCTGGAACTATACTGATAGACACTTTTTACAATAATAATTTTATTCTAGTATTTAACAGAATTCATGACACAGAGCTCAAAATATATATGCATAGGTGTAAGTAGCATAAATTACAATATACATAGAGGGGGTTCTGATGGAGTGAGAATGGAAAAACGGGGAAAACACAGAACTTAATACTACGTTGAGGAACTACATATTTAAGATTGCACCATATCGTAACATGATACTCTCTAGGTGCTAGGAGAGTGGTGCTAATTGTGCCGAATGGCGATAGTTCTCTTGTAGTAGATCTTGCAGGTGGATTTTGTAAATAACTACAACGATAATATACAACCATTATGCATCGAATGTATGTATATGGGCTGATACACAACTCATATAAAAAGCGGGTGCACTTAAACGATTGATGTTTTTATTGGGTTTGTTGTTTGTATTTCTTTCTATGCACATATAGGGATAAGGCCAGCTAGCGCAGTGGACTATAGTATGGCCTAACCACTCTCAATCGTATTCTCGATTGTAGAAGAGACCGGTGCTCTGCAGTGATATGGGCTGATAAAGTGCCCTGCGAATAGGGATAAAGACTGAATTTATATAGATACTTACTAATAAATCGTCTCCAATTATATTCCAATTGTACCCTGATCAGTTGGGAACTAATTCCATTGCTATATTTTGTTAAAAAGCATGGAGTACTAGGTACTTAGAACAATTAACATACAGTTCCGTATGCCATTTTTATAACAATAAAATAAATGTAATTGACTCCATTTTATAATCATATACTTATTAAATTCTAATTATTTTTACTTTTTAACTGTATTTTTTTTTACCAACACAAGGTTTTAAAGTTGTATCCCTACGTGATTTTATATTGCGCCATTGTCATTGGGAACGCACGTGAACTGTATTCAACGTACTGCGCGGCAGTACATAGTCGATGGACGCGCCACAGCCTAAACAAAAGTTAAACCAAACGAAAATTGATAAAAATATTGTCCTCAAACATTGAGTTACACAACTGGAGGGGACATCAAGACCAAATAGTTTGGAACATTCGCAAGAGTACATGTACCGTTAGGCTGTCAGTCGTCCCTGACGTTTCAGCGAAGACGGACCTAATTAGGTGTAAATATAATTGGTCCATAAATGCCGTATTACGTGCTAAAAACATGCAAAAGCCATTCCAGAACAATAGGAAGAAAAGATGGAGTTTCATTCCATAGGTAAATCAACCATAATTTAAATAAAGAAGCACGAAATTAAATTTAAGAAATTATTTACCGGGGTCGTTTTGACAACCGCCATTTTTGAATCAAATTATAGATTAATAATAATGTAGTGACAGATAGGTAAAAATTGAAGTTTTTGTATAGGGATAGTGGATATTGTATGTGATGATAGGATATATATTTTTAAAAATTCTAATTTATTTCCAATACAAAAATATGGCATATTTGGACATTTTAATTATAGTTTCCGTTAACTTTATATATTTAATTAATTGGTTAATTGTATATTTATTGTTATGATGTTTTTTTTTCAAATAAAGAAAATAAAATAAAACTTTAAATTCAATATAAGAATTTATAGGCTCTATCAGGCGTATAATAGATGTAGGTAGAAATTTCTAAAGTGTCGCATCTGCAACAATGCCGACTTTATTTATACTTCGCTGTCATATTGAAATGAGCACAATTTTTCTTCTACGTGTCCGCTCCAGTTGTAATACCTCAATGTCCTCAAATAAATCCATTGCGCAAGTACGCTTACCGCGACGAAATGATGAGAATGACGGCACGTTGTGCGGTGTATCCGCCCCGCACTTCACCGCACTTACCCCTCTATACCGACGCATACTGTGACAGCACCAAAGACCAGTCTACCCGTCACCCGGTTGACCCCTTATCGCAGACGCTGGCTGACGCATACTGCGGCGGAACGTCATGTCAATGTCAATGTTTTTCATACAAAACCGAGTTTGACACCGCATTCCGCGCAACGCAACGCTGTGCGTAGCTTCGACAGACCAGGGCTTTACATTGACACGTTGATTTAATATAAACAACACGCCCTGAGATTAATATATAGAATACTATAGGAAATATTATAATCGTAAGTAGTAAATTATGGAACAAAAAGAAACTTAAGAACGTATTTTTTGTGTTTTTATTGCATTGAATGGCAAGACCAGCATGTCATTCACGTCATGGTAAGCGATACGAACGTTCATTGATGGATGGAATACAAAACATCATGATTTAGTAATCAATGTTTGCCATTTTATTGTGCTTGCCATCATAAGACATAAGATGTTTACAGTCTTAATATATCTTTATTGTACATATATTTATACATCAAAAGGAAAACAAAATCAATTGTAGCTATATTTAAAGTAAGTACAGTAGGCGGTCCTATAGCATTAGACAATTACATTGGTTTTGTATTTGTAGCAACCTTAAAAAAGTTACTCCGGCCAAAATATAGTTTAAACCGGAACACAATAGTGCAGTTACTTTGCTGTTAGGCGGTAAAATAATGCTAAATATGAACGATAGATTGGCTGACTAGGTACACAGTGCATACGTGGCCTCTAAACAATTCAGGTTTCAATACTTCGTTTTTCTAGCTATCTTTTTAAACCAACACGAGAAAATGACTGCCACGCACCTTCGTTTAATCAGTGCACTCCAGATTAGTCACCAGTGAGAGATTTTTGTCTCTCGCCGAAAAAAACTTTTATGCCGGCCTGCGCGGTATCGAAAAATCACAAACTTTTAAAGCAGCCAGCAGCATTATGTATAAATTGTACGATACATTATGTTTTCATGCGATGGCCAAGTCGATCCATTTATTTAAAACGTAAAGAATTTTTAATATTGATATGGTAATAACTAACATAATAACTTTATATAGAAGGTCCCTTAAGCAAGGACTAAATAAATTAATCGACTTGGTATTACATGGATCTCACAACTTTTTGAGGTAGAAAAACTGAGCTGCGAGACTTGGAGTTTTTTTACAGGATGTTTTTGATGGGATCTCACGTCTTTTTGTAGAGTCCTACTTTTTTCCTTTTCGGTACTTTTTATTTCTAGAATATATATAACGATTTTTATAAATGCCTCTGGCTTATGGTTTTTTCTTATTTTTGTAGATATCAATTTATCACAAATATAGCGGATTTGATAATTAGTGTTCTTTCTTTCATGGTATAAGATATTTTCGAGATATTTAGTCTATTTATTTGCAAGTTTTTCTTCGTCATGTTTTTCTAGAGTAATGTTGTACAGTTTCATGGGCTGAATACACCATTTCCCTCTCTATATCACCTCCTGTTATGCCTCATATATATAGATATCTATCTACAACTATTATTCCATTATATACGGGTACAATGATTCATTAACTGCAAATGTAACTTTGTAATCCTATACATTTATATGGGATTACAAAGTTATTCACGCAGTTGGTCTATCTAGAAAACTAGACACAAATTATGAAATGTTTGAATTTTCCCTTACTTTAGACACTAAACACTAATTATATCCTAAATTTGAAGGTTCTATGTCTGCTAGAAGTGCCTTAGACTTTTGATGATCGGTCAGTCAGTCAGTGAGTGACAAAATTAAGAAAGTTTGACTAGTTACAATTCTTAAACTACTGGTTCAAATTGAATGAAATTTTAAAT
This sequence comes from Hyles euphorbiae, assembly GCA_023078785.2. NCBI lineage: Eukaryota > Metazoa > Arthropoda > Insecta > Lepidoptera > Sphingidae > Hyles > Hyles euphorbiae. The sequence continues at coordinate 6,449,098 of CM041040.1, forward strand.
ATACCGTGTTTACACAATGCCTGCTTAGTAACTGAAAATTCAGGCTTCTTGCTTTAGCTACAACGAAGTTATAGGGAGTTGAAAATGGTCTGAATTGCTTCGAGAAAAGGATGTTACGGCCATGCCACTTTTTAGCCCGACTTGGAGATTTAAAAATCCAGAGTTAACGTTATTGCCGTACTTTAGACTTGTCATCCCATTCCTTTAAGTTTGAAAGAGTATCCAATATATTTTCAATTCATTTCGCATTTGACATCCCACGGGAACACCACATTATTTTGGGATAAGGTGTGTTAATACAAGGTACCCTATCAGCTAGTTTCATGTCAAATTTCATCAAAATTGATCGAGCGTTTTGAGCATGAAGAGGTAACAAAGACACAAAATTTCGTCTTACTAGGTCTATTCTCGGTCTTATTCGGTACAAAAGCCTTTCTGAAACTGAATAGCATGACTTAGGAATCAATTTCAGGACTTCACGATGGATAACTCGTCTATACACGAGAACAAATGTTTTGTAGACATTTTAAAGTATAAATTCGAAAGACTGAATAAGAAGTTCGCAATGCCGTCACAAAAAGCAGGTCAACTAGAACTAATTAGCAGTACAATTACATACAACAATCCTGTAAGTTGGTCACGAGGCTTCCTGTAACATTTTTGCGAGTTGCTTTACATCTTAACACGGTAAGGCAGCCCTTACTATAGGTAAACTAATCTGTATTAACTCTAAATCTTTTCACCAAAAGAATGATGATTTTTTAGATTGGACCCTATGTGTATGGATACATAAAAGTTGATACAAAATCCAAAGTATAAATTAATTGTTAGTCCTGAATTTCATAATTGAGGAATGAAGTCAAGAATTACAAATACAATTATTATCCTACGTGATATAATTATGTTAATCTTTAAAAAATCGATACATTTATAACATATTGACAAAGAATTGCAATAAAGAAAATGTCGTTTATTCGGATGAATTTTGTAAGGATTTTCGAACTAACTTACACTTCAAGACTGACGAGAAAAAATATTAATAATATTTATATTTAGGATCATTATTATGACAGCATCAGTGTTGCAGTTGGCTGGACGTCTGCTGTGAAAGTGTTGCGGGTTTGATCCCCGAAATAAATATGTGTGTCATCCACAAACATTTGTTTCGGGTCTTGGTGTTTGTGAGAGCAGAAGGTCTCTCATAGTTTTTTATACCCACGACACAATTCTCGACAAGAACGTTGGATCAGGCCTATATATTATGTAACTGTGGGTGTGCGTGTGTGTTCTATGTTCATTTATCCTCCTAAGTCCTGGGTGACTTTCCAAAGAACAAAATGCCGATCATCTGTAAGTCCTGGGTATTACTATTTATAACCAACCCGCACTAGGCCAGCGTGGTGGACTATATGGCCTAACCACTCTCAATCGTACTGTCGATTGTAGAGTAGGCCCGTGCCCTGCAGTGGGACGTATATGGGCTGATACAGATTACTATTTATGTGACAAAATTATGCCCGAATGTCTTTCTAAAAGTACAAAGTTGATGTGTATTTACGTAAAACGATAATTTTATATTGATAGAACGTTCGGTCATAGTACTAACTGTAAGTTCAATATGGTCAGGTCTAAACAATGTCTGTCAATTTGTCCTACAGGAAGCTATTTCGGTTTTTATATGAAAACATATTTCAAAATCCCAGGACTTAGGAGGTTATTTATTTATTATTTTAAGTATTAGCTCCAACAACAAAAAGCTGTACAATCCTCATATAGTTTTCTATAGCACTCTGTTCCAAAATGTATACTTACAGTGTAAACTATAATTTAAATCTGAGAAAAAAAAGAAGACAGTTCGGATTATTAAGCATTAAGTGAGTGTTTTATACATGCTTTCATTTAAAACTGTAACATAGTTAAGTGATTTAAAAGGTCTCATAAAATACTACTTGAATGAAAATTAATTTGGATTTAATTATGAATAAAAACAACAGTAAATGTTGATTGGAATAGAAGTTAAAAATTATTCATACGCTTGGAGGCTTGCAGACTATTAGCTCATCAAGACGCTTTTGAGAGCAGCCCTTGCGGAAACACCGAAGGGATTTTGTTGAATAATCTGTGAAACCGCCCCTTCACTGTTACTAGAGATTTTGTGAACTAGAAATATTTTCGTGTCTAACGCAAAGTTTATAGTAAGTCGTTGCTTTGTTACTGTACAGGTAAAGCAATGGCTAGGTAAAGTCAGGACTTTTCTAAGCAAATGAGAAAACAGGTCACAATAAATTATGATACGTGTTCATTGCTGCCCATAAACATCCATAAAGCTTTGATTACGGATGTGTTGCACATTCAACCAGGAGAGGAGTGAAAAGGAAAAAGGCTAAGAAGAAGAAAGGGGTATTTAGCACCTGGCAATCTCACTCACCATATGAAACGCGACTAGGAAGCTGTCGCCGTTTTACGACAATTTCTTGTGAAACAGTGGAAACCGCCCTGGACGAGCCTGCCCATTCGTGCTGAGTCATGACCGGCAACAGCATGGCTCTGCCACTAACAAGACTATTATTTACCTGTATACCACTTCGTTTACAACCTTTAATTAGATAGATAAAAAAGGAGATAGCGGCGCTCATTCATTTACCTAGTAGGTACTGATGGTGATAGGTGGTTTGAGAAACAAACCACCCAAGTCAAGAAATATTTTAAACAAATATTTTATATTATCCCGAACAAATGTCGAACGCAATAGCTATTTGTGACAGCCGAGTGAGTTTCCGCGGTAGTGTGCGTGAAGTTAAAAGGTGACCTGCGAATAATTTCGAGCAATAGAGGTTAATTGTGGCGCGACACCGTGAAGATTTCGTTTGAATGGAATATTTCAAATTACCAGCATCTTGTCGTGACACTGCAGAATTACGTCGAACGGTGAGAGATCTAGAGAGGTTTAGATCAATGTATGTACATGGATAATACGGAACTTAAATGAGATAGAGATGTATTTTCGTGATAGAACCCAAAAAATAATTGCTACATGTTTGTATGTAAATGCAGTTGAACACACTCATGATCATCAGGATCTCAAAAACGGCTCGTAATGGAAACATAAAGGATCAATTTAATGGTACGGAGGTAGCTGATACCCTAAATTAAAACATAGTCTTCTTTTGATCCTGGAATGAGCAAGGAATTCAAATACTGAAATAAAAATGATTAAACGGGCATTTAAGATATCAATACTATAATAAGAAGATGATTGTTATGCTTGTTTTTTTTAATCGCACTCTCTTTATCGCATTTCTGTATCTGTAGAAGTATTACCCCATATACGTTCCACTGCAAGGCACCGGCATCCGAGAGTACGATTATGAGGTGTTGGGCTATGGCCCGCCGTGCTGGTCTATTGCGGGTTGGCGGACACATGATTCCGAAACGTTAGAGGTGTGCTCTGGTATTACTCCACGTAAAAATGTTAGCAGTTACGTCTGATTTATTACCAATTGGTCACCATATACTTATGCGCAATTCTACAAGTTTTAATCTTTAATGTGGCATATCAAAATTATTACTGATTTGTGCAATATCAGCCGATAATCAACCACTGAGCTCGGCACTTCCCTACAATTGAGATCGAGAAGGCTAAGTAGTAAGGCCCATATAGAATGCTACCACACCGGCTCAATCGGGTTTATCAAAGGCTATGTAAACAGTAGCTAGAAAATATAATTTCGAATCACACATAATTAAGTCGGAATAATGGTCTCATTTCCCTAATTCAAGAAATCGGTATGTTAGCGCTGAATTAATAAGCTGTGATTATGCCACATCACGGGATGATTCAGCAAATGGACGGCAGTACGGTATTCGGAAACGAGGGGTGGCGCCAGACAAATGCACAAAATCTGGCAAATTATTCACAAACCTGTGTCATCAAACTTTGTTTAATAGAGACAACATGTGCATTTTAAGATTTTAAGGCATTAAATTTGTCAAGTGTTGTAAAGTCCATGAGGATTTTACATTCTCTTTTAATTATTTAACTCGCAATGTTTTTGGAATTGTTAATCAGTAGATATTTTGGTAATGTAATTTGTAATAGGTTCAAAAACCACTATCCCAACAGTTCTATAAGCCAATGGTGTGACACCAAACAGTTTACATATTAATATGGAGGTTAACTTATGTTTCTTTTACATAATTATATTTTTAATTTAGAAATGGAAGAAATACATAAATCTTATGACGTATGTTTGTCTTAGAAGTCAGCCGTAAAGTAAGTTAAACAACAAACATAATTACTGAAATTGGTAGAGATACATATATTACGTACACGAAAACTGCGATATAATGTGTAAAATTAGTTTTATATCAATCAATGCACAAGTAAATACTCAGAACCGACATAAACATAGTCTTGGCTCGAGACCAAGATCGAGTCTTGTATTGTGGGTATCAGAAATAACGAGAGAATTTTGGGTCTCACAAACACCCACACACGAAAACAAATACCTGCCGATCACACAAACATTTTCATCCTGTAAGAATCGAACCCGCAACCACAGTTTTACAGTAGACCTCCAGCCAACTGCACCACGGAGGCTGTCCTAATAATGATCCGGAACATAATATTTTATGTCGTCAGTTAGGAGGTGTAAGTTGGTGTTCAAAAATGTTTAAAAAAAAAAACATTAGATTTACCTACATTTTCTGTATCGCAAATCTCCGTGCAATATTTTATACAATCGTTTCACAGTCGACGTCTAACCAACTGCGCCAACGAGGTCGTCGATTCTATTTAAATATTGGTTTGAATATAAAATATTATTTTTTGTATTTCATCACGAAATTCCCGAAGACGTGTAACCCTGTTTCCGCAATCACAAAGTCGATGATCACCCAAATTACTCCATTAAACTACCAGGTTACCTCCCATTTACCTTTAAAAAATATCAAAGGGGTGTTTAATGCGTTCGCCGAGCAATCTCGAAATCGTGGGGTGCATAATTTATCATGTGCCTGTTCATATCTGAAGCTATTTTTATTACATCACACGTACCTTGAAGAATGAATTTCAAATGCTGTCGGAAGTTTGTGTAGGGGAGTAAATCCAGCCTTGTACTAATGGTTCACGATCTTATTGTAGCCCATATACATCGTACAATGTTACAAGCATGGATTTAATCCTGAGTCCATCTAAGTCTAGAAATACAGAGTGATGGCCTTCTGCTTGTTCGTGGAATTCGCACACCTATGAAAGTTCTGTCTCTAAATTTTAAAGTCCATATACATCTTTTAATTTTCACAAGCATGGATTTAATCCTGAGTCCATCTGAGATCAGAAGGCCCGCGTGATGGCCTTCTGTGAGTTGGTGGAATTCGCACACCGTTGGAAGTTTTGTCAAAAACTCTTATATCCATATACATCTTACAAACGTATATTTTACAAAAGAAGTTGTTTTCTTACGCTCATATTTTAACAGAGTGACTAATGGTGAGTCTCTTAATGGTAGAGGCCTGGGTAGGTACCACCATCTTTTTATCCCGCTAAACAGAAGTGTAAATGCACTGTTGTGTTCCGGTTTGAAGGACATTGTTGCCAGAGCAACTACTGGACATATTGAGACCTAACATCTTATATCTCAGGATAGCGAGCGCGGTGGAATGCCAAGCAATGCTTTGTAACTCATGGTGTTGTGAGATTTTGCTACTATTTATGAACGGTCGTATCGCTTACCATCAGTTAACGTCGAGCTCGTCTCACCTATTATTGAAAAAAAATTAACGAAATTTTAAAAGTGATAACAAATAGTAGTGGTGCCACGATGTGTTTTAGCGTGTAGGAAATAATACATTCTAGAATAAAATATACTTTGTGTATCGATGTGAAGTATGATGCATTACATGTCATTTTTTTTATTCAATAGGATCAGCAAACGAACAAACATATCACCTAATGGGAAATAATGACCATGAATCTCCAAAGCGCTTGGATCGACGCATCAAATCGGGGAGGAAAAAGTATTGGAAGGAGAAAAGAGTTTTGGACATCCAATAATCACACTCACCCAACGAAAGGCTGACAGCTTTGGTTCAGGTCGATCTCATGTGAGATGTTAGTATCGATCGAGTATGTCCATGCATTTGAGCCTTGATTGACAATTAGGGTCTACGGTCTACCACTTCGAAAAAATGACTAATGTCAGTATCAACTGTTTAATTAATGAAGATCTGTCTGCATGTTATTTGCTAATATACAGGCTTAATTGGTAGAAATAGTCACGGGGAGCAAAATACGATATAATATGTATAAGTAGGTAAAGGATGTTTATCTCAATGGCCGAATTTTGTTTTAATATTTCGCTTTTTAATGATATATTTATTCCACGTGAAAATTTTAAACGATTAAATACTATTAATAAAAGTAACTCATTATTTTTTGTTATGCATGTTTATAAAGACAAAGGTATTTATTTTACAAATACGGGAATTACAATTCGGTGAATACGTATTATTTATTTATAACTTTGAGGAGTCATATTTAACAAAATTCAAAGTCATATTTAAAAAAATGCAAAATTATAATATTTATACTAAACAATTCCCACTAAAAACATTTTAAATTTTCATGTTAAACGTTGTCAAGACGAAACCATATGGCGCGCACTAAAAAAGTTATCAAATCTCATGCAAAGTCAAGCTTCTTACTTTTCACACTTTACAAGGCCTTCACGCACTCTATGCCTTAGTCAAAATAACTAAGGTTTCTATTGCTGAAGAATATATTTTTATTTGCTTTGTATTGTTTATCTATGTAGTGCATTCAAATGTTTGTGTAATTAATTCTAAAGGCGCATTTGCCACAACCAACAGAGTGCATTCAAATATTTGTCTAACTCATTCTAATAATGCAGTAACCAGAACCAACGGATTGAAATAAAGCTATAATATTTTACGGATTTTATCGCGGATCAATTTAAATTTTCTTAATATAGACCACGATGTTGAACTGGTGCGGGTTGGCAAAAAAAAAAAGTTTTATTTCAATGTGTATCATTCGCGTATATATAAGAAACCATTATACATAAGGTTGTTACTAGTTATGTTAATTTTATAATTACTTGGTGGTTCATATTGCTTTCTAAAAATCACTGCCTAGAACATTGAAATCTTAAATATACAAATGCCGTATTTAGTCTCCCCCAAAGTTGAGTATGATTACAACCAGTCCGTCTAAATATTTTTATTGCTGTAAAAAATCACTCAGTCTCACGCCAAGTCAATCTATACAGAATCTTTGTGAAACCAACCGCTTTTTCAACACTCCGACGACGTTCGTAATTTTTTGCCGTCTTCGGTGAGTTGTGGCGGTTTTTATCAATAGCAAACCGATACAATCTTCGGTGGAGACGGTGCGTGCCGAAACCCCGGATTGGGGAGCAGAAATTAATAAGAGGAAACGCGATTTTAACGACTTCCAGACAAATTGATGCGGAAAGATCATTTGTTATGTTTTGAAGTTTAACGCCTTATTCTGGATTCGGTCGGATATCATTTATATTTATTTTGTGGGTAAATATTTGTGTAGTTAGTTCTATGTAGCCTGCTGGTTTGTAAATTGATCGGTGGGTATGATCCAGGTATGTTATGAAAAGGTGTGTTATCAAAATTGGTCCAGCGGTTTGAGCCATAGATTAGAATGATGTACAGAGATAGATGCGCAATTCCACTTTTTTATTTTCCGTAGTGATTTCGCCATCAGAGGAAATTTCATATTTGTTATTCCAATATTTCAAAATATGTTTCTTTCGTAACCTCTTATAATTTATGTATTCATCATCATCATCATCATATCAGCCACAGGAAGTCCACTGCTGAACATAGGCCTCCCCCAAGGATCTCCACAATGACCTGTTGGAAGCGGCCTGCATCCAGCGACTTCCTGCGACCTTAGTCAGATCGTCCGTCCACCTTGTATGCGGGCGTCCAACACTTCGCTTGCCTGTACGTGGGCTCCACTCGAGAACCTTTCGGAATTTATGTATTATCAAGTTGAAATTGTTTTTAATATCATTTAACAATTAGATTCAAACTAAATACAAAATCTCGTTCTTGCCAAAGCGTGGCGCTAGAATCAACATAATCGCCTCAATATTTTTCTTGTATGAAGTCGCACCCAGGAAGGGTGAGCATTGAGCTTCAAGAAGTAACAAACACACAAACGCTTGCATTTATAATATTAGTAGGATTCCTTTAGCCTTTGTAAGACTGATTAAGATTGGATTAACCACTAGTAATTACCAAAGCTTTGTCGTAGTTTTATTACCTTTACAATGTATAATTTCCAGAATAAGACGCTAGTTTATCAGCTGTTCTGCCGAAGCCGGTAAACTGGAGTTGACGCGTAAACAATATGCAAGGTCCACATCTGGTGATGCGCGGGAACAATTTGTTGTAGAGTTATGTGGTCCCTGGGGCTATTACTCAAACGTACCGCCTCTACGGGAACAACAAGATTTTATATAAAGGAAGACGGGACACTAGTTTGTGTATTTTTGGAAATGGAAGAAATATTTAAAGTTTTAATATCATTGAATACATACGCCGATTGTATATTGAAATAAATTATTTACACCAATTAAATAGATATGCAGAGACGTCACAAAATACTGAATGCAAATGTAAACATCCCCTGGCGTTGCGTAAAATGCGGCAAAAAGTATAAAATTAACAGACGGGGATGTATCTACATACCGCGAGATCTCGTGGATGTGAGCAAATCTGAGCGTGAGCGTTACTATAAGTCTGTCATTTCTTTTGCGAGTTTCGTTCGACTTTGCGTTTGATTTTAAATTATATTCAATTAATAATCAAGTTTGAAAGATGAAATTGAAAAATGAAAATAATATTATCCCGTGTAAATACTATGGCTAACACTCTCAGTTGGATACAGTTATTCCGGCCTAGTTGTATCTGTTAATGTGCAGTTAAGTTAGTCAACATAACTTAAATATAAACAGCCTTATTCATAGTCAGTTTATAAATATATTTTAGCTATCAAATGATTTGTCTTTTTCGCTCTAACTGAAGAAAAAACATGTTGGAAAGGGTCAAAATATTCGATAAGTAATTTGGTTTATAAACTGACAATTTATAAGGCCGTTTAAATTTATGTTTACTTATCTATTGAACATTACCGGATACCGGCTGCTTTTTTACTACTGTTTTCAGCTTAAGTGTTAATTTTCATACGTGAAACTTGAAGTACATACGCCACTTACAACAGGTCGAAGTGGAGATCCTTGAAGGAAGCCTATTATATGTTGAGCAGTGGACTTCCTGTGGCTGAAGCTCGAAGAAACTCGAAGTAAACTCGAACCAAACCAATAGTTACACCCACCGGCGTTGTAAATGATAGAGATCCAACTCAACATCAGCGCGCGGCCGGGTCTTGTTTGAAAATCATATGTTACGCCTTGTTACAGACGGTGCCACCAAACACCCGCTCTCGTCTACACTAGTGTTTTGTATGCAGCGACACTGCGAGAGCGCTCCTATTATGCCGCATAAATTCTACCCCATTTCCAGGTGTTTAATGCTCGCGGTCTATTGGTCCACGTAAAGGTTAAAAACTCGAATATTGCACGGTTTAAAATCTGTAAACAAATGTGTCTTGTGTACATCTGGTTTCGGTCAGTTTGTCATAATAGAGTTCAAAGAAGAGAATCAATTGACATCAGTATCGTCTCACAATCATGTAGCTTTTTTCTTTTGTTTTCTTAGTATTTCATTCTCTGGTGAAAAACTTATTGATATATTGGAAATGCTGACACTTTTATAGTCCTCTATTCTACGTATTCATCTAGTTTATAATGATATACTTGAGGTCCCACCGGGATTCGTCCGAGTGTAAATACTTTTTGCGAGGAAACCGTTTTGCAACATTTTTGTGAATGCTCTGCTCCTGTGCGACATAGCTTAATATTGTATGCCTATAGCCTAATAAGATAAATAGGTTATCTAACACAAAAAAACGATTCGAAAAAATTGTTCTTGAGTTTGACGCGTACAAAAAAAGAAAAAAAAAATTGTATGTTAGTAAACATTGATTACAGTGTTGATGTGTATCGCTCCAATTTTTTTATATTGCTTTAATGGCGACACGTTCGCTCATGAACGGTGGCAAAACCGAACAACACCTTGAATTACACTACAATGCTTGGCATTATTCATCTGCGCTCGCCATCCTAAGACATAATATGTTAAGTCTCAATATATTGTCTATTAGTTACTCTAGCTTTAATGTGGTTTACACCGAAACACAAAAGCGCATTTACACTGTTGTTATGCGGGAGAAATAAACATTACAGTGGTACCTACCCAGGCGGCCTCCCACATATGAGAGACCTACCACCAGTAATTAAAGTACTAAAAGTAACAACATAGTTACTGAATGTGTGTATTATATAGTACGCGAGTCACCCCTCGCATTCAGGGGAGTTCAAATTAAAACTGAAGCGTCGGGTTAACGGTAATTGATTGAAGAGGGAAAAAACACGCTACGTCCAGGAATGCAATTCGGCATCAAAATTCATGTGTGAGTGTGTCGTCATACTAGAGCGTCTAATTTCACAAGGCTTCTGTACAGTAAACTGACCAGGACTTAAAATCCTAAGCGACTGTAGATGCCGGTGTGAGTAAAAATATGGACTTGTAGTATATGTGTAAGTGTAACAGTAATTTTTAAGTGAACCGACATTTCTCCTGTAAATTGCAATAAAAAGCAAATTTTAGTTCAGTTCCAAAATGATATTATTTAATCGTCACATGTATTCAATGAATAACGTTGCATTTTTATCAAAATTTTATATATAAGCTAACAAAATAAATAATAATAGTAAATAACACCCAACAGCCACATACATAGTCCTGACACTAAGATCGAGTCTTGTATCGTGGGTATCAGAAACTACGAGAGACTTTTCGGTCTCACAAACCCCCAAACCCGAAAGAAATATTTGTGGGCCGCACAAACATTTCGTTTTACAGGCGGCGATGAAATGTATATAATCTTCTGATGGCCTATCTGACGGTTGAAAAAACAGCCCCATGCAATACACGGTCTTCCAGCAAATTGACATATCAAATGCCAACAGGACTACGACTCCCTCTATTTACTTTAAATTAAGGCTTAGCTGAGATCTGACAACCCGGGCTTTGGATAGGCGTCTGTCTAAATACTGATATGTGTGACAAGGATATCAATATTCATATTACTTCTCAGGATAAACGAACAATTTAGACGAACTGAGTTGTACATACCTAAGACTTGGTTAGGTTATATAGTTCTAAAAATGTTTTTAAATTTATATATCCATATTTTTTCCTACTGCTGAAAATAAGACTCCTGTACGATGTACCGGAATTGGATCACGATACACCCATAGTGAAGAATGATTTTACTGGTTCTCTTATGCGAAAGGGCGCCTGGATAGGTACCACTACAACGTCTACATCTCCCGCCAAATATCAGTGTAAATGCACTGTGTTTCGGTTTGAAGAAGTAGCCAGAGTAACTACTGGATATATTGAGAAATAACATCTTATGTCTCAGGATTGTTTTGTAATTCAAGGTGTTATTTGGTTTTGCTACTGTTCACGAGCAGTCGTAATACTTACCATCATGCGAACAGCATGCTTGTCTTGCCATTATTTGCAATAAAAAAAAGATATATCGTGCTTAATAAATTATTTTCAACTCATGTGAAAGAAGTAGCTCACATCAAAGCCTATGCAAGATGCAATAAATTCTTAAGGATCGTCTCAATGTGAAATTGCTAGTCCCGGATAAGTTACTGATGCTGTAAAGGCCATGTTTCTAAATCCGGAAGCGATTGGGCAAGTTTCCTATCCCGCAGCGATTCGTGTCCCGGAAACGTGCGTTGCAACCACTTGATCACAACTAGTTAGAACCGACAAATCCTTAATGTTGTGTAAAAATCAACATGGCCTCTCATTTAGCTGCACGTAAAATAATACCATGATTGAAACAACAGCTCACAATTTTGTTGCAGTTATTTCAACAATTAATTAAATGAAGAGAGCGTATATCAGAAAATAATGGAGCCATTTCACATTTTGTAATCTGAATCTTAATGGCATTTTAATTATTAATTCGCAATCTGAAATGAACGGTACATTAAAAATATAAAATTTCATTTTACAAACGTTGGAGATAAAATCCATGAGTTTTTAATATCATTGGCATTATGAATTCAAATATTTCAGTGTGGTTGGTTCAAACCAAAAAGCGTTCAAACGTGAAGGAAACTCGCCAGTATGCTATCGTGATGGGGTAAAAAGTTCTACTATGAAAAGGATTTATGGCAGGCAGGTGGTAGACTTTATAAATATGAGAATCTCTTATATATGGTCTATGGCAGGAACTTGAACATTTTATTCGGTTCTTTGTATGATCTTTTTTTCTTTGAAGTAGGGTGGAACACGGTGGACTGATTATCTAGCTAGATTGCACGAAGACGTTGTGCGCGTGCCGCTTCCATAGGTCATTATGTAAGTCCTTGGGTTCCGTGTTTAGCAAAGATCTTATTGTGTAAAAAGATATATTGTTGGAAAACTTGTACTTTAACTGGTGGTAGGTCTCTGATATGTGAGAGGCTGTCTGGGTGGGTACCACCGCAATGTCTATTTCTCCCGTCAAACAGCAGTTTAAATGCACTGTTGTGTTTCGGATTGAAGGATATTGTAGCCAGAGTAACTACTGGACATATTGAGGCTTAACATCTTATGTCTCAGGATGGCGAGCGCAGTGGAATGCCAAGCATTGCTCTGTAATTCAAGGTGTTGTTTGGCTTTGCTACTGTTCATGAGTGTTCGCATCGCTTACCATCAGGCGAACGGCATGCTCGTCTCGCCATTCAAAGCAATAAAAAAAAAAAAAAACTTGTTTTGCTAATTCATACAATTTGTCGAATGTGCAGAGACCTAAACTTATGGAATAACAATAATAATTACAGCCTAATAGATACTTATTCCGGATTCCATGGACAGATCAAGTATTGTATCGCGGGTATCAGAAACTACGAGAAACTTTTTGGTCTCACACACCCAGACTGTCACGAATGCTTGTGAATCACTCAAATTTATCTCGGTGCGATCAAGTCTATGGCCTCTCGATCCACAGCCGGCCTCTAACCAACTGCGGCTGTGGAAAGACCAAATATGAGTAGATGTACAGATGGCACAATTTGCGTGTATGTTACTGCGCGGGGGATGAAAGCAGTGTCCCCCGTTATTTCCGATAGCGCTGGTTCGGCACTCGGCGCCAAGTGAACTGCATCACGAAGCGCTCTTTGTGCCGTAATGACGGATGCGGTGGAGTCGCCCGCCGCACTTATTAGTGTATTGTGAAAATATAATATTACTGGATGTGCCTCATCTATGTATACTAATATTGACAGCCGCCGCACCGAAATACATATTTGTGATTTTTTTTTTCGGCGCTCGGTGTTTGTGAAGAGTTTTTGAGTTTCTGATACACATTTCATAAGACTTAATTTTAGTGTGTGTGTGTGTATTAAGTATGTGTATATATGTATGTATAATAAAGTTCATGAGTTTGTTCTTAGGCATTACTAATCCGAGTTGAAAAATCATTTTACTGTTGTATAGTCCATGTATTTAGAAAGGCTTTATATCAAATTTAAATTGAAATTATAAAAGGCTGCAGATATCGTGATGGGATATCAGTGCCACCACGCTAGGATTTGTGGCCTTTACTATAAAAAATAAATTGAACCTAGGAATTATCACGTGAAGATTGAGGAAACTACACACTGCATCGATAGCGTAGTTTTATTACGGTACGGTTAAAAAGCTGAGGTCTAGGGTTCAAATCCTGGTGCGGCCAAAATTATATTGAAGTTTTCATTATGAGTCCGGAATAAAGAATTTGTGCCCGATATGGCGATAGGCTCGCCCCCTAATAAATTGTGGGACGAAACATACAAGTTGAAATGTGGGTGTCCTGGTACCTCTGCGCACCACTTCTGGGAAAAAGGCGTGAGTTTATGTAGGTTGTGAAAACCATAAGAAGCCACTTCCAGTCCCTCAGTTCTACGTTACATAGTCACCTAGACAAATTCACCCTCGTCGCATTGTAGCTTTGATCTCATACGCCGTGTTTTGGTTTCTACTCGACGCGGGTAGGGCGATGATGTCTGCTTCAATTCGAGACCTCTCGCCACCAGATTAATTCATAACATGCATATATATAGCGGATTTTATTTTGATCCATTGCATTGTAGGTTATTTTACTATAAATGAGAAAAAGAATCTAAAAAAAATTTAATCTATATAACTCCGTCCCTCAGCAACATCAACAGTCTTTCACTTTTCTTTTTTTCAAGCTATTGTTCATATTATTGCAATTGTTCATGTTATTAAAATATAATGAGAAAAAAATATATAAAAGCAATAATTTATATAACCGTCCCTTAGCAGCATCAGCGGTCTTTCACATTTTTCTTTATTTATGCTTTTTATTTTTTCAATTGTTCATGGTAAAAATATAATAATAATCGTATATTAGTACGTGCCAATGCCAATGGGATGAATTCTCAGCAATAATGTTGAATTATCATTGGAATGACAAAACAGCGTTGGTTTTCAGAGGCAACCTAAAAACCTAGTAGGTTATCAATGCACTGTTCCCAATGGTAAGAATAATACCATCTAAATACTACATTTCTACTGTACTGTATTGTATCATCCCATGTACTCGTATGTCTCACTGAACGCGCCTCCTCTACAATCGAGAGTACGATTGAGAGTGGTAACGCCATATACTCCACCACGCTGGCCTAGTGCGGGTTGGTGGAATTTACATACCTTAAAAAATCTTACAAGTCGCTTTGGTATGCAGGTTTCCTCGTGATGATTTCCTCCACCGTTATAGTGCGTGGTGATGGACTTTCAATACACACATGTCTCCGAAAAGTCAGACGTATGCCCTGGGATTCGAACCCGCTACCACCATTAATATGTTTGCAGTCCGTTTACCAACCAGACACCACGCACTCAGATAGGTCGATTGGCAATAAATAATTATTTCATTTGACTTACTTATTTATATAAAGCAGAAAGATCTAGGATTAAAATAACATAGGTACATAGGTACGTCAGTCGTTAACTGTTCCACAGATTATGATTAATGGTGAAGCAGATACATGAGATGGAAAACCTCTTGGTTTGAGTAGTAGCGCAAGACTTCTGTGGATCCGATATCAGGCATACATAACGTGACCATTTATTTTTTGTGCCAGAGCGGGACATCAGTGGAATTAATTAATAATAATAATACAGTTTTTAGTGTTTTACAAGCTTTTGTCATAGAAGACTGAATAACACAAAATCGTATTTTTGTATTTGTCGGCTGAACAAATTGTTTCAAACCATCGAGTTTAGTTTTTAGAGTTGTGAAACTCAATACATGATTGATTTATATTTATGTAGGATTTGAATGTTAAGAAGAAAGATGAGTAGAATGGAACGTTGACGTATGACTGATATGGAACGTGATTTGTGTGAAAGAGATGACAAGTGAAAGTATTTAAGATGGAAAGAGTACGAGGATGAATGATTAAGATGTTGATGTATGCAAGGACGGAATAGAAGAGAATAGTCTGGAAGACGACGGAAGACGTGAAAGACGTAGAAGACGTGAAGTGAAGACGAATTTATTTAAGAAGACAATATATTGAAGATTACCAAGACGATCTTTGTTTCATTTGACCCGAAGCGTAACTATTCCCACATATTTTTGGGGGCTCGTCCGGGATAGTTTCGTATTTCGGGTCAATGGTAAAGAAGAAGCAGACGAGCAGAAAATCGGCTTCAACGACGAAAGCTGACATTTTGCTATTTAAGACGCCAAGAAGATACAACGAAAAGACGAAGAAAAGAAGAAGAATGAAGAAATGAAGATGACGGCATTTAAGGGACAATTCAGGTTGGAGATAACACCGAAATTTAGCGGAAACGACTTAACGTACTCGTCCACAAGATGGATACAGGAAATTGAAGACTTATGTGAAATGTTCAAGTTTACGCCTCGACAAACGTTGTTTGTTGCTAAAAACTCTTTAACGGGCACTGCGGAATTATGGTTGAGGTCTGAGGATCCGTTTAAGACTTATGAGGAGTTCAAAGCAGCAATCATAGAAGAATTTCCGAGCGCGATAAATAAAGAGGTTTTGCGAACTTCGTGGGTCACCGAGTGCAAACCTAGCGCTCCCAATGATGATGGTTGCCATGACAACGTATTTGTCAGTTGTACACAGTGCAAAAGTGATGAATTTGGAGATGAAGAAAAAATTGCAAATACGACGAGAAACGACGAAAATGTTGAAGACGCTTACTACAAGGTAAATTTCGGAAATTTTTACAATGAAGACGATTGTGCTCCGAACATTTCTTGTGTCGTGAAAGATAATCAGTTTGATGAAAATAAGATCGAGGAAGAGCAGAGCCAACATGAGGTGATTCGCTGTGTTGCAAATGATAACACTGCGCAAAAACAAGAGGAGCCTATCATGTTGCGCAATGTGTACCAAGACGACATACTAGTGGCTCAGCTACCAAGACAGATTTCTTTAGAAGGCGGGAAAATGGTTGACAAGGTGATTGTAAGTAATGTAAAGGTGCAACCACTATCAAACGTGTCAAAGTCAGGAAAAGGAGAGTTGGTGAGCAAGCATACTGAACTAAAGACTTTAAAACAGCTTCAGGATTTCATAGGACAGTATTTTGGAAAACGTATTACATATTTTGTTAAGCCGATAGATGATATATTGAGATGGGAGTTATTGCTAAACCAGTATAATGACCTAATTGAAAACCGACCAAGAACATTTCAAGATAGTTGGATGATTTACAAGAGGAAAAGGAAGAAAACTCTAAATTGTTTTGTATCTAGATATTGTGTATTTAAGATGTGTAATTTGTTATTTGTTTTTTTAGGATAAGATGTTTTGTAAGATTTGTTGTAAATTTGTTTGATGATGTTGTATTTAGTTGTTGTATATTTTGTGTTGTAAATAGGACCTGACTGAGGGCAGTCAGATGTCAGTATGGCCGAGATGTAGGATTTGAATGTTAAGAAGAAAGATGAGTAGAATGGAACGTTGACGTATGACTGATATGGAACGTGATTTGTGTGAAAGAGATGACAAGTGAAAGTATTTAAGATGGAAAGAGTACGAGGATGAATGATTAAGATGTTGATGTATGCAAGGACGGAATAGAAGAGAATAGTCTGGAAGACGACGGAAGACGTGAAAGACGTAGAAGACGTGAAGTGAAGACGAATTTATTTAAGAAGACAATATATTGAAGATTACCAAGACGATCTTTGTTTCATTTGACCCGAAGCGTAACTATTCCCACATTTATATTCGTAATCAAAATAAATTTCATTACTGCGACACTCACCTGTTTTATAACTTGTCCATATTTTGATAATGTGAGAAAAAACTCTTTCGATAGGTGTGTTACTTTCAGGCAGATACGTAACGTACTCAATAATAATTGTTCAGTTTATTAAGAGCGTTTATACCCTGCACGCGCTTTTTGGCTTAAAAACAGGACTTTTCAAATGAGTTAATAGCCACCAATAAACAATTTAAAGGAAAAATAATTATTATTAATTTTAGAAAAGGTTGTCATCTAGGGATTTTGGTGGAAAACATTATAGATTGATGGATAATTTGTGAGTACTATGAGGATTACTGAACACAAGTTTCGTTATTTAGGCTTTAAATGGCAATTTAGAAGCTTAAGATATCCGAAACCACTAAATATAAGATAAAAATAAAAATATTATCAGACTAATAAGACCCTTATAGAGGGATTTTGCTAAGAAAAATAATCTTTTTGTGTTTAGTTCCTGAAAAATAAAAATTTAAACAATGCGAAATTATTCAGAAACTCTCGTCAAGAACATATTTTTTTTCACCAACTTATCGTACATAATTTTTTATAGCAATTGCATATTATAATAGAAGAACATCTTATCAATAAATTACCATTTTTATATTTCAACAAAATTAGTTTTCATGTTTTCTACAAATATTTTAAAAACCACTATAAAACACGCTGTCCGACGTGGATCAAATCAGACCGCCGCAAGGCCTTCTAGAGGGAGGACGTATCGCTCGTCGCTCCGGCCTAGTGGCAGTCGATTTTTGCCGTACGTAGTAAAAATAGCCACGCGCGGACTGCGATTACCACATCTTAGTACTTTGGTAGTAAAATATTTAATTATTTTTATTACCTACAATGATTTTGTAGTGAGTATAAATTATGTTTCAGGTAATATAATGGGACGTAATTCCGAGGCAAAATTATGTTATGTATTGTAATATAAAATTAAATATATTTCGTAATTGTAAGGGGTTGTAAGGCCCCTAACACTGTATATGTGTTCGAACACGAAATGATTAATAAAACGTCCGTAGTGTCTACTGATTTGAATGCAACTTAACAATGTAATAATAACGAAAATATGATTAGTATCTAAATTTGTATTATTCTTTGCTTGCACAGTAATATTTGTATACTTATAATGCAAATAAAATATTTTTATGATATTATATTACAGTTACATTTCAATTGAATATTTGAAGCGCACGGATCAAAGTTGTTCGAGCCGATTGTATAGCGAGCCGACGCGGCAGCTCTACGCACACAGCTTTGGTCGCTTATGTGTGCGTGAAATTAACGAAGAAATACCTATAGTTGACTTTGCGCGCAAGGTGTATACGCTCTTAAGTCAAGATGTTTTTACAAAAGTGTTGGTATAATACGACGTCGCGGTTTTCAGTAGTATTTCGGTAAAGCATTTCGAGCGGGAAATACATTTTAAATTATTATTTGGTCTGTTTGCAAAAGCGGGACAATGTCAGCCTTGCTGGGGACACCGGGACAGACTTCCTGAAAGCGGGACTGTCCCGCCGAAAGCGGGACGTATGGTCACGTTAGGCATACATGGATTTAGGACAAAACCTTATTAATTAAGTAATAAATAAATAATAAATGAAAAAAAAATCACAGACCTAAGTCCCTATTTGAGAGTATTAGAAATTAAGGCTCAGTTGCACAACTTGACTTAGCTCGTAACTTTGACTTTGAAAATGTCAATTACGTCTCAAATAAATGAAAAATGAAGTTTTCAATGTTAAAGTTATGGGCTTAGTTAGTTTGTGCAATTGGGCCTCAGGGTTTTTGGTCTCAAAGCACCCATACTGGAAACTGCAAGAGGATCATACTAGCAGTCACACTTGAATATATCAATTATATTACATAAACTCAGGCTTTTCCAAGAACCCCTATTTGCCATGTATTTTCCGTCTATAATATAGGAGCCAATTATATTGTTTTACGTTAAGAGCCTACCTCGAAAAATATTCGCAGCATTTTAGGGCGTGGTTAACGAAAGTTGCCGCATCACGTCGCGGCACTGCGCTACTGGCGCACATTCCCCGATTAAATATTATCTACTGGTATTATTAATATTAGTAATAACGAATTAATGTAGACCTATGTATATTTATAATCCGTATGATTCTGACAATGTGCCTATATATTGTTTATCATACTTTTGTATTGATAAAAAAAAATCTATTACAATCTAAGTGTTAAAACACGAACTTTAAACGATTACTTTACGAAAACCTCACAAACATTTACAATAATGTCTGTATAAATACAAGATACCAATTGTTTTGCCGGTCACTCACTCTACTAGTGTGAAGCGCTAATCGCCTAGGCGCCCTTTGATAAATGACGCCAAAGGCATTGCGCCTAGCGATGATTTATTTGTTTCTACTTCATTTGACCTGTGATTTGACCACTGACTTTCGCCTATAAAACAACGTCATTCTTAGTTCTGCTGTTTTGTGATTTTTGACTTACGATACAACTGTAAAATTAACAAAAATGTGTGAAATAAATTTGAATTTTGTAATAACAACCAAACTAAACTGACTAGGTATTCCTGAAGTATGTACACAGAGCGGAAACGATAAGTAATTACATTAGATTATTGTTTAAATTCCACATAAAATAATTATTATTGATTTTCGAACTGTGCGGTCACACCGGCGCTCACGCTCTTATCATTACTGCTATGCGCTTGGCGCGAGAATGACGGCGAACACACCCGCCCGTTCCAGTTTGAACCTTCTTTACAACCAAATAGGGATCATTTTTGTTTAACAATGTTTCTTTTATTTACGCTAGACAAATTTTTCGGCGAAATTATTTGATATCAATTACAATTATTTTGCTTTCGTTATATGAAAAGCATTGTAAATATTAATTTTATAGTAATACAAGCGATCGGGCCCGGCTCCGCCCGGGTGCATACACGTTTTAAAATGGCGGTCATAATGTTTAATTCTGACTATCAGTTTAGAATATCGACCAATCGGACCAAGAAAAACGAACAAAATTTCCTCGTATTTGCTAGAAATGTCACTACTGCTTTCCTCCTATAGATCATAGCGTGATGATATATAGCGTATAGCCTTCCTCGATAAATGGACTACCCAACACTGAAAGAATCATTCAAATCGGACCAGTAGTTCCAGAGATTAGCGCGTTCAAAGTCAAACAAACATACAAACAAACTCTGCAGCTTTATAATATTAGTATAGATATAGATTTTCAGTGACATATAAAATATATTCGTAAAAAAAATACTCTAAATCTGGGGGCACGGCAGTGCCCCCACCAAGTCGAGCTAAAAAGCGGCACAGTGGTACCATCCTTTTCTCGAAGCAATTCAGATCATTTTAAACCCCCCATAACTTCGTTGTGGTTAAAGCAAGAAACCTGAATTTTCAGTTACTAAGCAGGCATTGTGTAAACACGGTATGTATATTTAAAATTTCATTCAATTTGAACTACTAGTTTAAGAATTGTAACTAGTCAAACTTTCTTAATTTTGAAATAAAACTATTATTTACGGATTTTATCGCGAATTTAGTTTAATTTTTTTACATTTTTAACTTCCCGACGTTCTTACCTCCATTACCTCCGCTTTGACCAGCCCCAAGTCCTCGCTAAAGAACACCGTTTCCTGCCCAGGATGTTTCGCGAGGCTATTGAAATTAAAAAACATCCAAATTTCAATAGAGAAGATGGCTTGAAGCTTGCACAAGCATGGGATCCAATACTACATTTAATTAAATCGGAACCCAAAAGACCAACTGCCAGACCTCAAGACACAGTGAGCTCCTTCTGCGTAGATCGGATCGCAAACACAGACTAGATATTTAAAATTATTTTTTAAAATTAATAATTGTAAAATAAGGGTAGTTAAATTATAACAGTCACAGAGCAGACGTCTAATACCTCAGTCCGCCCCGTGACCACGAAAGCTGTTAAGTAATCGAAACGTCGGGAAGTTAAAAATGTAAAAAATTAAACTGAATTCGCGATAAAATCCGTAAATAATAGTTTTATTTCAATGTGAAACATTCGCGTAAATCTAAGAAACCATTTTCTTAATTTTGTCACTCACTAACTGACTGACCGATCATCAAAAGTCAAAGGTAATTCTAGCAGACATAGAACCTCAAATTTAGAATATAATTAGTGTTTAGTGTCTTAAGTAGGGAAAAATTTAAACATTTCGTAATTTCTGCCTAGTGTTCTAGATACACCAACTGCGTAAATAACTTTGTAATCCCATATAAATGTATAGGATTACAAAGTTACATTTGCAGTTAATGAATAATTGTACCCGTATATAATGGAATAATAGTTCTAGATAGGTATCACTACATAGTATAAAACAAAGTCGCTTTCTCTGTCCCTATGTCCCCTTGTGTGCTTAAATCTTTAAAACTACGCAACCGATTTTATGCAGTTTTTTTAGTAGATAGAGTGATTCAATAGAAAGGTTTACGTGTATGATAACATCCATTAAATAGTGGAGACATACTGTTATATTTGAGGTTTCTAATGTGATGTCGTTAATTATCAATTTTTTCCGCTTACATTGCAAACGCAGGCTGAACCCTACGAGATTTATCAAAATAATGTATTAATTATTTGTACACATTAAAAATGTCTACAGAAAACTCCGCGATGGTATATGTCTATCTCTTATGGATATCCCACAATAACAGTTTTTTGTCATTTACTTTTTACGACAAATACACCATTAATCCTTATCCAATTAAAAAGCTTAAATACATTGTTGGTTTAATATAGATCTATATGGTCCTTTACAGCACAAGATTTAAATGAATATTTTCGAAGATATTACAGATTTAAAATTGCGGGACGTAACGCTTGCGGCAGTACTGGCCGACCGGGGCGGCAGTAGCGTGCATGAGTAGGAAGGTTTATATGTATAATAATAATACGTACATATTTTTGTACAGAAATCTATTTGTACCCGGGCGAAGCTGGGCCTGGCCGCTAGTCTATATATAAAAGGCATAACATGAGAGGGTATTGAGAGGGAAAGGGTGTATTCAGCCCATGAAACTGTACAACTTCCTCTAGAAAGACATAACGAAGAAAAACTTGCAAATAAATAGACTAAATAGCTCCAAAATATCAATTACCATGAAAGAAAGAATATTAATAAACAAATCCGTGATAATTGTGATAAATTGACACTTACAAAAATAAGAAAATACCATAAGACAGAGGCTTTACGAAAAAATGTTGGTGATATTCTAGAAGTAAAAAGTACCGAAAAGGAAAAAAATTAGGACTCTAAAAAAAGACGTGACATTACATCAAAAACATCCTGTAAAAAAATTCAGCCATCCAGCAGCATTATGTACGATACATTATAGTTTCATGCGATGGCCAAGTCGATCCATTTATTTATAACGTAAATAATTTTTAATATTTATATGATAATAGCTTACGTAATAACTTTATACAGAAGGTCCCTTACGCAAGGACTAAATAAATTAATCGACTTGGTATCGGTGTATGCATGTAGCATCTCACAATTTTTTGAGGTAGAAACCCTGAGCTGCGAGACTTGGAATTTTTTTACAGGATGTTTTTGATGGGATAGTGTCTTCATCTGTCTATTGATAGAGGTGCTCCCGAAATGTACTATTTTTCTAATGGTATTAAACTGGATGATTTTGAAAAATATCACAATATTATGATGACCATATACAACACTTTACATGTTTCTTTACATGGGAAAAAAAAAATTGTGTGACGTAATTTATGGATAACCCCATAGGTGGTCGGAATTGAAAATTGCGACCGCCATTTTTTTTCTGCTCTAAGATATCGATGTTGAAATCAATTGGATCAAAAGCATTCAAGCAAGCATTAGATTAATCGAGCAAAGGGTAACCCAGATATCGATTTATATATCAATCGGATGAATAACAAAAAAGTTCAAAATGGCGGCCATAAATTTCGGTTCGGACTCCGAATGTAGGTTATTCGAAGAAAGGGTACTTCGGATAGATATTGATTTAGAGACCAATCAGATTAATAACAAAACGGTTCAAAATGGCGGCCTTAACTATCAATAGGCTAGTTTCATACATTTTTATTTTTGTTTATAACGGAAGGTTACGTTACGCATAATCATAATCAGAAAGAATTTTTAAAATCCGTTAAGTAATAAGCAAGTTACAAATATATGAAAGTTGGTGGTAGGAGTGATAGAAAAGGACGCAACATGCACGGCGTGACGTCATCTTCCATAAGGTGCACGCGTGCGAAAGAGACAACGAGTGTCCCCACCATACTATTAAATGTATTAATATCTCAGTCATTTTACATTCAATTTTGATGCTGTTTTCAAATTCGTTTGTTTTTATAAACGATGCTTTTAACGAATGATTACTTACTGCTCAAATAAAATCTTGGACACAACCCTATTCTGACTTACTCATTCAAATGAAGGAACCATTAGATATCGATTTAGATATCAATCGAATCAAAAGCAAAAAAGTTCAAAATGGCCACCTTAATTTTCAATTCTGACTTTGAATTTAGTGAAACGGAATAATATGGTAAAAAGCTTTTTCTATTTAATTCACTATTAATATATTTATTGGGCAAAACCCGATTAAAAGTTATAAGTAAATTCAATTGATTATAAAAGTTGGTGCGACCTTGGTGGGAATATCGCGTAGTCTTCATATTATAGGAGCTAGCAACAAGAAATATTGCGATATCAGATTAAAATATTTTTGATGAAAAATAATGATAATATACTGAAAGAACAACACAACGAGAAACGAATTTATTTTAACCGAATTAATTCGATGACAATGATCGCAATGTCCATATCATAGGGATTACGTTTGATCCCTTATTTTCATATTTCTCGTATGTCGTGGATCTACATACATACATACATAAACTCACGCCTTTTTCCCAGAAGGGGTAGGCAGAGGTGCCAAGACCCACATTTCGCCATGTATGTTCCGTCCCACGATGTGATAGGTGGCGAACCTATCGCCATATCGGGCACAAATTCCTGACTCTGGGCTGATAATGAATAGAAAAATCCAATATCACTTTGCCCTACCCGGGATTCGAACCCAAGACCTCACCTTTGTAACCGTACCTTAGTACAACTACGCCACTGAGGCAGTCTACCAGTCAAATATCGATTTGCGACCCTTCGGATAAATAACAAAAAAACAAAAATTAAAATGACCCGGACTCGAACCCGAGACTTCAGCGTCGTAATCATAATATTATGAGGCAAAAATGTATAAAATTTCACCCGAATAATAACAAAAAAATCAATCAAAATGCGGATCGAATATTCTTTTTTCTGAGAATATTTTCATTTTTTCGGAATGATGGTTCTTTCAAATATCGATTAGGAACAATTCAGATAAATAACAAAAAGCAAAAATGACCCGGTTTTGAACCCGAGACTGCAGCGTCGTAATTATATTGTGAGGCAAAAATGTATAAAATTTTACGCTCCCTTCGACTAATTTCGTTGAGCGCTTATACGTAAGTCAATGACCTTTCTCTTTTATTTTGGTAACTTAGCTAGTTAAAAATGAATATATACTGCTATTTATTTTTTAAATATATGTAAAAAAATTAAAATGTACAAACACAAAAGAGTACCACCTAAAATAATAAGATTTACGTAAATTTGAAATTACGTAAAAAATAATCGGCGGGCTAGAATTTCGTAACGTCGAGCGCAGATCCGTCGTCCACCAAGGCCCGCGGCCGTCTGACGGGAACGCCCCCAATGAGATAGCTTATATGGCCGTAACGTACAAGAATGGGATAAGATGGCCCATGCGCTTCTCAAAATAAAACAACATAAGCGCCAAACCATATTTTATTTTATTGTCATCGTACTATTTACTTTTTTCTTGTTTTTTTCTCGCGAAAAACTAATATTTAAAAATATGTTTATGTCAAATTAATCTTGTGTTTCTACACGGGGTAAGTTAGGAGTTCTGAGTTCTTAAAAAACTTAACAACTGCTACTTTGGACTGTATTTTTGTTAAGGCAAAGTGGCGTAATCATGTATTTTTTTTCATAAAGTTGGTAATTATATCATCAATTAAAACATATCTGAAAATGGACTACCTAATCTTAGTAATTTATGATATGTAGGGTTTTAAAAAAGCCAAATTTATCGAGGTATCCCCTTAATATGAGTTTGCTAGCTCATTATAAACATGTCTGTATTTGTATTTTCCAATTCTGATTAATAATTAAGATTTTAGCAAGCAGGGTACTCTGTGGTAACTAGCCTTTCTTTCGAATAAACACATATTTTAGCACAAACATCATGCATTGAAAGCACTATTCATATCATGCCGTTTGAAAACATAATTCAGAAGGGACGGAGAAAATATAACCAAACAAGAAATAAGAAAATATTGTTTTGCCATGTAATAAAAACATTAGTCAATTTATATCGTGAAACAGGTTCAAACCTGGTGTGAACCTACTAATATTGAATAGTATCGTCTAATATATCCTTAGCAACGTTCTACCGTTTCCAAGCACCTCCAAAGCAAAGCGATGATTTAATTTTAGACACTTATCGATTTGGTCCTGTTGTTATCCTCCAAGTCAAAACAGTTGATAGGTATTTGTTTCGCGTTTTGAAAACATTATTGTTTTATGTTCTAATTGGCTGTTTTCATTTATGTACGACACAGTATATAAATATAACTAATTAACGGTAATAACACATAATATAATACACAACAAAACACACTAACATTTTATGATATTTTATGATATTCGTAAAAATATAACTCAATTTAAGCGTAATTGTGACATACATAGTAAGAACACTAGGAACAAACATAATCTTGTCTCACACATTACTCGTCTCCACAAAATAAATAATTCTTTTATGGGTCAAAGTATACACTTCTAAAACAAGCTTCCCAACAGTTTAAGAGAACTTCCAATTAATAAGTTTAAAAAAGTGATAAAAGTTAAGCTGTGTAAAAAGGCATATTATAGAATCACAGATTATGTGGAAGATAAAACTGCTTGGGAATAAATTTATCATGTTTTGCATCAAATTGACATTATTGTTACTTGTGACATGAACCATTGTTATTGTAATTGGCGATATAAAAAAAAAAAACAAAAGAAAAAGAAAGAAAAAAGAAGACAGTTCGTGTTGCTGAGGGAGTTTCTTGCGCCGCTTCTTCTTCACAGCTACAACACGTTCCGAAGCGGTGGTAGCAGAAAAGGACGATTCAAAAGATCTTGTGAAAGACTATTTGAATAAAGAATATTTTGATTTGATTGATTTGATTTGATTTGATATGTTTGACAGCCTCCGTGGTGGTTGGTTAGATGCCGGCTGTGAAATGAGAACCCGCGGATTCAATCCCCGCACCGAGAAAAATGTTGTGTGCCCACAAATATTTTTTTCGGGTCTGGGTGTTTGTGTAACCGACGATACAATACTTAATTGATCTAAATGTAAGGTCAGGATATATGTGTGTTAGGTGTGTTCATTTATTATTATTTCTGAAGTAAATAATAAACAAACATATTGAATACACCTTTCAATTTAGTATTCGGAAAATATTTTAACAAGTGGTTTATTTAAAAGGCTTTCTTTACAACCTAGCCATTTTACAACCCAGAGTCTAAATCTCCATGAATCTCAAAGGATCGCTACAGCCCCCATCTCTCATGAACTGCGTGGTTAACCAAAAATAAAAGTCAACAACCCGTTATTTTTTACTCCGATGGAATCCATTTTAATTCTCTCAAAGATGCACACAGCATTCACAAAGTGCAAGATAGTTTAATGTGATGAGAAACGTTATGAAGATTTCATCCCCTAGATGCTAAGCCACCCTTGAGCTCTAATATTTTAATCCCTCACAATACGTCGGCTGTGTATAAGGACGCCTGTTCACATTTTAATTTCGTAAAATTTATTGAATAATGTGACGTATAAAATAGGAACTAGTCACCGATCAAGACAAACAATAAATGAAAAAAATATCTCAGCGTGGTGATTGAACCACACTTTTCTCGTGTCATGTGATAAGTTAAAGTTTTTAAATAGTAGGTGCGCTCCGTGCCCAATAGTGGGATATTTAGATAATTATAAGGATGATCAGCGTGGTGGACTATATGACCTCACCACTCTCAAATTAATTGTAGAAGAGGCATGGTCCCTGCTATGGAACGTATGGGATGAGACTAGGAATGACATCTTTATTTACTATCGGGCAACAAAGATTAATTTTACATACAGGTATTTCTCACTAACCTTTCTTACGCGACCTATCATAAATCATAATTTAGACAGATACCTAAATTTTTATATTAATATATGCCAATTTTTCGGCCCATAGTTGCACGGACAAACAATTTGTAACAAGTTATGTAAACCTGTGTATACAATTAAAATATTTAATTTGATAAAATAAAAATTTGAATGTGTGTTTTTTGTTTTAGTTGCGACAAAAAGTCGCAGGGTTGTCGGAAAGTCGGCAAGTGAACAGTCCAGAACACAACACATGCGTATGAACAGAGAGTAATTCTCGGCCTCTTATTGCTATCGCGAACGCACCTGAGCCTTCAATTAAGCATTGTTGAGCTGTACATGTGCGCCTTTGAGTAATCTGGGACCTGGTTAAAGTCTTCAGTCTAAGATGAAAAAGAGGTGGGGTGAAGATTAAGCGATTTTTAGTTAACAATTTTAATTTGTAGCCAGCAGTTAAAGAGATGTTTAATGTTTTTTTTTTTCTATTGCACTAAATGTCGTGACGAGCATGCCGTTCGCCTGATGGTAATATCACTGGTCATGAACAGTGGCAAAACCAAATAACACCTTGAATTACAAATGCATTGCTTGGCACTCCACTGCGCTCGCTATAATAAGATAGTACATAAGTACATAAGATCTCAAGTCTCAATAGTTTTCAGTAGTTACTGTGGCTAAAATGTCCTTCAATTAAATACACAAGAGTGCATTTAAATTGCTTTTTGGCGGGAAAAATAGGCATTGCGGTGGTATCTACACAGGCGGCATCTCACATATAACAGACTGTATCAGCCCATATACGTCCCACTGCAGGGCACGGGCCTACTCTACAATCGAGAATACGATTGAGAGTGGTTAGGCCATATAGTCCACCACGCTGGCCTAGTGCGGGTTGGCGGACTTACATACCATAGAAATTCTTATGAATCGCTATGGTATGCAGGTTTCCTCACGATGTTTTCCTTCACCGTTTTAGTGCGTGGTGATTGACTATCAATACACACATGACTCCGAAAAGTCAGAGGTGTGCCCTGGGATTCGAACCCGCGACCACCGTGAACATGTTGGCAGCCGCGTCTAGTCCATTTACCAACAGGCCACCACGCACTATAACAGACTAGACCAGTAAAAACATGCAGATATCAGTTATACCTTCGGAAATAAAATATATCGCCCACATCGTTCATATAATAGTAATTGAGATTACTTCGCGCGGTCGGGCCGCTTCTGGCGTGGGAGTAAATTGGATGCGAAATCAAATAAAAAACATTCCCATCTCCGTTTAGGGGATAAGGTTCCGCACCCTCTCGTTCTGTGAAAGAATATTATCACGTGTAATGTGTTACTATGGCTACACGACAGGTGAATTGTGTGAGGTTTTCCTTCATAAGTATTGAGTTGATGAATTGTTGAAATGAATTGAACAGTGTTCACGATTGTCTTTTTTGTATAGATCGTCTACGGTGTTTTGGCGTGGAATGCGTGGTAGTCATGCTGATGTCAAAATATTAGGAACAGTATTTCTCTATTTAACACATTGTTTGTGATATGTCTTCTTAATATAAACTATTAGCATTTATACTCGTAATCTAAAAGTATTAACATGTCCAGTATAGTAAAATGTGAAAAGATAAAAACTGTTGCAATTTTTTTGGCAACAACGCATTTGCACGCCAAAAAGCAGTAAACGATCTTTAAATATGTTTTGTGCGCAAGCGTGGTGTGTGTGGTGGACTATATGGCCTAAGCACTCTCAATCGTACTCTCGATTGTAGTAGGCCCGTGCCCTGCAGTGGGACGTATAAGGGCTGATACAGATTCCTTCTGTAATAAGCTAGATTCCCGCGAATGGCCGGATGAAACGCGGAAGACCAAAGATGCGGTGGAATCTGCGCGGTGGAAGGACGAGTTGGATGCTTACGAGCCAAAATGGAAAGAGTAAGAGAGAGAAGCACAAAGGGGACGCCCTTACTCACCAGTGGAACAAATTATAGGCTCCAAAAAATCCTATTAGTATCTATGATATCCATAATAGATAACTACCATGAAAGTAGTTAGATTGAAACTAGATGGATGACCGTTGAGTGTTATTTTACGTTAGTTCGGAGAGCTTTATTTATATTGCCGATTTGATTTGTCACCACAGTTGTCTATTTCTAAACAAGGTACAGTGAACACTGAACAATGAATGTATCCGAGAGAACTTTTACACGGTCACCAATACTGCCATGGCTATGAAGCGAGCAGTAAATCAATGGCGGGCATTTTAGAATTACTCATAGGGTTTCGTTTTTACCTTTTATGTACAGAACCTAAAAAATAGTACCAACACAAAAATATAACAAAAATATAACCTGTTTTAGAATGTATATAATTGAAAATAGAACATATAAGAAAGGAAAATACACTTCTAATTTAAGTAGATTTATGAAAGCTAGATAGGAAGGAAGCATGTTTAACGTACATTCCAAAATATTAATTTTGAAAAAATTACGCACCGTTGACATGCTGTCCCCTCGATTACCACGTCAGAATAGGCAAATAAGACATTTATGGAACCATATACTTACACGCAAAGACATCATCAATATTCGCAAATAATATTGGCGCTAGTCCCTAACCATTTCCTGGAATCACAACGCTCGAGCGACGTCCACGGATCAGTGGCGTTCCTGTCACATCTAAACCCTCCCCCGTCTCTTCCAATTCACCCCCGTCTGATTTGAAGTGGTGTTTCATATAAACTAACGTATATGCAACGTATCATTAAGAGCTGAGTTGGTTGTCAGACGCGCGAGGTATTGCAATTTTGTTCTGTCTATCGCCTGATCGAATCTAAGTTGAATGGGGGGATCGTTGGCAGCGTGAATACTAGCACTATGAAATAATATGGATTCGAATCATACCGTAAATGAAATGTGACATTTAGGTTAAAATAAGTTACACAATTAATAAATTCTGTAGTAAATTGGAAATTATTACCGACTTGAAAATTCTGTTATGCGGGTTTCTGGAGTCAGGAATTTATGCGCAATATGGCGAAAGGCTCGCCCCCTATCACGTCGTGGGACGGAACACACAAAGCGAACCGTGGGTGTCTTGTTAGCCTCTGCCTACCCCAAATGAGAAAAGGGTTCATATAAGAATGTATGTTGATAATTACTATTGAAACATTTCTTTCGAAAAAATATCAACTCTCACACAATATTATATATTACGCACAAGTGTATACATCCACCCCCGGAATCAATCAACCTGTTAGGTTACTAGGGTCGTATTTCCTGGATGTCATATTTTCATTATACCACTAAATTTTATTTCCAAATATATCAGCGAAATATTGTTATGTAATTTCTTTTAACTGCAGTTACCGTTGTTGGTGTAAAGTGTTTTATGAATTCTTTAGAATGATATGGCAAATAAATAAACGGTCAAAAATTTGTAAAATAATTGTACCACGCAATAAATAAATAAATAATAAATAAATAAATAACACCCAACAGTCACATACATAGTCCTGACCCCACACTAAGATCGAGTCTTGTGTCGTGGGTATCAGGAACTACGAGAGACTTTTCGGTCTCACAAACACCCAGACCCGGAAGAAATATTTGTGGGCCGCACAAACATTTCTCTCGGTGCGGGGATCGAACCCGCGGCCTCTCGTTTCGCAGGCGGCGTCTAACCAACTGCGCCACGGAGGCTGTCCAGAGGCAATACAATCACATATATACAATCACATATACTAGTCCTGACCACTAACATTGAGTCTTGTGTCGTGGTTATCAGAAACTATGAGAGACTTTTCGGTCTCACAAGCATAACACAGACCCGAAAGAAATATTTGAAGGCCGCATAAAAAATATCTCCGTGCAAAATACAGCTCACAAATTTTCAATGTTTATTTTCTTTGTTTATTTAACCTACTTCATGAAAAAGCGGAGATATCCCAATAGGACTGAATATTTTTTATTCATCAGTTATAAGGTCAGGTCGACATGTAACATCCGAATAGACCTAGAGCCCGTGAGCACGAATACTTTGTTATTTTATAAAAGATACATAAACATACTTATAAATTCTTAGGCATCTACCTAAATATGTTACCTTCGCAGACGGATACTTTTGATAGTTCTTTCAATTTGTGAAAAACATTAAATTTGATACTACCAAAGCCACCACGATCCAAACTTCATAATAGCTGATCGTAAGATGGCTGTTAGAGGCATGCGCCAACAAACTTTCAGAGTTTATAAAATGAGGAATGTCCGGTGCTCTTGGACTCTTGGTCTATATTGGAGATGAAATAGCTCATTGATGGCAAGTTTTTATCGCCGGTAAGAAACATCTATTACTTATCTACAAGAGTGGCATCATGAGTGCGTAGACGGTTTCTCAAAATAGTAAGGGACATTTTAGACACCGAAAGAGAGAACAACAAAGCTATTGCTAAATGTCGACTTGTAGCGCTTTAATAATATAACGGATGAGCAAGGGATTAACTTTAGCGAATTTAGCCCAAGGCTTTAGAATCGACTCGATTATTTTGTTCAATCCTTTATTTTTAAAATCAGTGGGTCGACATAACAGGATTGTCATGTAACGCCGGAGTACATCCGTGTTTATTAATAAAGTCGTGAAAACCTTGCTATCAAAATAATAAAGTCAATTCTAAAGCCTTAGGCTAGAGTTAATACCTCGATCATTCGAATTTGTTAATAAGACCCTTAATTATTAAATAAGAATATCGCGGTAAAACCAGCCCATTACTGCAGCAGTCCAAGGCATCTACAGTGGGGCTCTACCACTTTTTGAAGTATTTCAGATCCTTACATAACATTTGTGACGATAAATGCATACCACAGCAAATTTGTAACAGTTACTTCCTCAAGTTCGCCATCCAAACTAGGCCAGAGCGCTTTGGACAACGATCCTTCTTAATCATACTCTCGATTTCAAATGGAAGCCCGTGCCCTTTAGACATACAAATATGGTCTAAAATCGGATGATTATTTAGATCCGTGCCAATTTGTCAATATAAAAACCTTAATTGCTCGAACGTAATTCCTGGAAACAAATTAACTCAACAAATAAACAAAATTGACTGCCTCGGTGGCGTAGTTGTACTACGGTACGGTTACAAAGCTGAGGTCTCGGGTTCGAATCCCGGGTTGGGCAAAGTGATATTGGATTTTTCTATTCAGTATCAGCCCAGAGTCAGGAATTTGTGCCCGATATGGCGATAGGCTCGCCACCTATCACATTGTGGGACGGAACATACAAGGCGAAATGTGGGTGCCCTGGCACCTCTGCCTACCCCTTCTGGGAACAAGGCGTGAGTTTATGTATGTATGTATGTAATAAACAAAATTCACGAGAAAGTTGAAAAGTACGAGTATGAACAATTTATGTCACTGGGTTTGCGCAAACTTGTTTTTTTTTTTTCAAGAACAGCTACTGATAATTCCTTTAAAATTAAATGCAGTAATCGTGTAGTAATTTGATCGATAGGTGCAGATAAGGCCCCGCAAACAGCACTTATGCTGTCGATATTATCGCGAACTTATAATGAACCTGTTAAATGTGAAAGCCTGATAAATTGATAGGTTAATTGCGGTTTATTTTCTTGCTTATTTATGTAATGTCATAACACATCGGCTGGTTTGAATTTTAAAATATTTTTTATTACATTAAACTGCGGTAGCCGGCTGTTTTATTTTAAACAGTGCTATAAAAAATGTTGAAATACCACTGTCAATAATGACGAAAAGACCGTTATGGTTTACCTATATACTGTATTATCTATGGTGATGGTGAACCACGCAAGTGATTTCTTTGCGTGCAGCAGGTCTATCAGGTAACAAAAAGACCGACATAATTACGGCAACCGCCGACAAATTTGGAGTGGGTTATAATAAATACACCCGACAGCAACATAAGTACATAGTTTTGATCCCACACTAAGATGAAGTCTTGTGTCGTGGGAATCAGGAACAACGAGAGACTTTTCGGTCTCACAAATAACCAGATCCGAAATAAATACCTGTAAGTCACAAATATTTGCTTCAGTGCGGGCATCGAACCTTTGAACTCTCGTTGCACAGCCGGTATTTAACCAACTGCGCCACGGAGGCAGTCGAAATGCAGTGTCAAGTGAGATACATAAATCCTAGCATAAAATGCTCTGCTAAATGTTGTGTTACTTTTTCTCTCTGGCTTAAATAGAACGAACCCGATGTCACGTCAAAAAGTCACCACAAGGCACTTCCCTCCACTTCCGTACAAACTCGTGTTTTTCAATGCTTACAGATTTTACATAGCCCTTTTTAATTGCCATCTATTAGTACATGGAGAGTGCATAATTCCACACCGCTTTGGTACCGCTATGAAAGGCGCTTTGCGGATTTTATGGAATTCGCTTTATGGTTTAAAGGTTTAGTCCATACACCGCACGTTATCTGTGGCTTCTAGTTAGGCAGTGGTAACATGTCATTGAGTTATTTTTCAGTCCGTTTTGTACCTGTTAGTATCATGATTTTTTTCGCAAACCTAGCGTAATTACGCAAAAACTCATTTCAGTTTTGATAGACGTGTTAATGATTATAATTGTACACTTTATGTTTCTAATTATTTAAGAAAGACAATATGGCGATGGGCTCGCCTCATACAACATCTAGTTAACATCTGTTCTAGTAGCACCTCTGTTTACCACTTCTGGGAAAAAGGCCCAGAAGTGGTAAACAGAGGACTTAATAGACAATAAAGTCGTCAATATTGAGTGTTATGTTAAGATTATGAGATTAGAGAGAAGGAAATTTTGGATATATCCAAGCTTCGCATGTCATGCTGCTGGCTCCCCGCGCAATCTTATGTCACATTACCAAGGTCACACAAATGGTCACGTGACCATGCCGTCGGGTTGTATGTGCGTTAGTTGGCGGCATACCGGCCGGTTCACTAGTACCTAGTCAGGTCATAAATTCTGTCACATGTTTAATATAAAATAATTGAAACATAGATTCTTCTGACACTTAAGTTTATTAAAAATGACCTCCGTGAATTTGAATACAGGCCTTCAATCTACGCGGCCAGTTGTCTATCGCAGCACGAACGAGGTCCATGTCAATATTGGCGGCTGCCTTAATCAACGATGTCTTGAGTGACTCCAAATTGGAATGAGGCTTTGAGCACGCCTTTTCCTCCAAGTGTAATCTAACGGATTTAAATCTGGACTGGAGGAGGGCCAGTTTTCGTGCCGGATGAAGTCTTGTGTGCTCTTCGCTCTATGAGCTGGCGCCGAATCTTATTGCAATACCCAGTGCCTGTTATTGAACATGGTATGAGAAACAGGTTCCACAAGGTTCGTCAGGACTATATTTTGATACACAACTGAATTCGTGTTTACACCTTTCTCACAAAAATGTACCTCTGTTAAGCCCCAATAAGAAACTACCAACCATACCATGAGCGAGGATGGAAAATGACCTCGTTGGACACGCGGAATACGGTTGCTCGCTTCTTCACTACTGTGTGCGTTCACCTTATCATTTTATTTGTTGTAGCTCTTTTCTACGGAATTTTTTTTTTCATTTGAAAAAAGAATTTCCTGATATATTTTTCCCGCGTACCGCTTCAACAAAGCGCGGCATCTCTTCAGTCTCAGGTCCATTAGACGAGCATTCAAACGATGTCCTGTTTTTCTTCGATATGCCCGAAGCCCGAAGTCTTCATTTAACACCCTTTTCACCGTGGTTCTGCTTAACCCCATCTGAAGGGCCAACAGTTTCTGCTTACGTTTGGGATTTCTTTGAATTCGCGCCTTCACAGCTTTTATCACTGCTGGAGTCCTAACAGACCGAGGGCGACCACTTGACCTGTCATTTACACTAGAGTCTTCATTGTATCGTGTGATGGTACGATAAACGAATCTTTTGATTATATTCAAATTTTTCAGTAAGTCAAAAATTTTAATTGGCGCGTAACCGCAACGGTGCAACGCAATAACTGCAACACGGTCTTCTTTAAGCGTCCACTTCATATTTAAAAATGAGTAAAATTCTAAAAAGTATACATTTTTATTTTCATGAACAATTCAAAATTCGAATTCACTAAACTTTTTTGTGGCCAGTATTCTAAAAGAAAAGTTTTTACTGTGTGACAATACTTATGATCTGACTGTGTATAGTGTGCAGGAACCATTACGCAGTGATGTGCGAAATTTGTTACTAAAATATTATCAGGTAAATGTTTAATGTTAATATTAGCATTGAATTGGAATTATTCTATTTAATTTCGAATGTTCAGCCTTTATGGAGATGATGATGTATAGAGATATTATAGAGTGGGAGGGATTATAGTATGGTGGCAATAGTATTTGCTCGCAGCAAAATTTGGTTTCATACTTTCTGTAAAATCCTCTCGCGAGAATACCCATCAAAATATTTGGATGATGCTTTACTGTTGGTAGGTCTCTCATAATTACGTGAAAAGCCACCTGGCTAGGTACCACCGCAATGTTTATTTCTCCCGCCAAAAAGCAGTAAATGCAGTTGTTTTTCGGATTTAAATAGATTGTTGCCAGAGCAATTACTGGAAGAAAGTGGAATGCTAAGCATTGCTTTACCTATAATTTAACGGGTTGTTTGGTTATGCTACTCTCCATGAGCGATCGTATCGCTTACCATCAGAACGGCATGCTCGTCACGTCATTCATTGCAATAAAAATATAAACGCCTTGTCAGCCTAACAAAATGGCAGGTAACCAAAAGTGTACAGCCTCCGGCAAACTCACTCACCGATCCAACCACATCAAATCTGTCGCTTCTCGTCGATTATTTTGTTGTACCAGTAGAAACTGTTAACAGACCACTCAAACAATAGTCCAAAGTAACGTCAGTATGGTTCTGCTATATTTATTTCCAAATAGTTGTATAATATTCATGCTTGTTTACGTCACGCGTGACGCCGCCTAGCGAGCGGAC
This sequence comes from Hyles euphorbiae, assembly GCA_023078785.2. NCBI lineage: Eukaryota > Metazoa > Arthropoda > Insecta > Lepidoptera > Sphingidae > Hyles > Hyles euphorbiae. The sequence goes on from CM041040.1 coordinate 6,485,891, forward strand.
AGTGACGTAGCACGGCCCCGTGCCGCCACGACAGATGCCCGCGATTATGACCGTATTCACTGGAAAAATGTGCTGCGCGGCTTGAATAATATGGACTTTACTTTGGGAATAATATTATCAACATACATATGTTTTTAGTAGTGGGTAAGGGAGTATTGTACAATTGAGAGTTAAATTTTAATCAAATACCTAGTGCATGTTGAAAGGCTTTGTATTATTTTATAATTCTTTATCCGAAATATTAGGCATGTGTCACGTTGTTTTATTTGTTAATTATTTTTAAAATAATTTGATTATTTCGAGATTTACATACATACATACATAAACTCACGCCTTTTTCCCAGAAGGGGTGGAATGCAGAGGTGTCAGGACACCCAAATTTCGCCCTGTATGTTCCGTCCCACGATGTGATAGATGGCGAGCCTATCGCCATATCGGGCACTAATTCCTGACTGTAGGCTGATAATGAATAAAAATATCCAATATCACTGTCCAACCCGGGATTCCAACCCGAGACCTCAGCTTTGTAACCGTAACTTAGTACAACTACGCCACTTAGGCAGTTTTCGAGATTTCGAGATTTGCATGACAATAATCTAGCTCGAATGCCTGCCTGTGTAAGGCCAGCTTTTCAAAGATTTAGCCAAAGTGCACGTATATGTTGGTTATGATAATATAATATAGAATCTCTAGTTGAAAATACACTATGTGCTTCTTAAATGATGTTTAAGGAAGTCATAGGCTTATTTTCGTTTGATTTTTTCTTCAAGATGTTTTTTAATTGCTTTTAAGGAAGTAGTTTATAACAATCAGATTAGGGATACATTTGTTTTATCAAATGTATTTAATTGTGGAACACAAACCACTTCGAACATATTCAAACATCTGAGCCACCTTCATTACAAAAAATAAATTATTACTCAATCAAAAACCTCTCAACGGTAATTCACTATTAACACCGCTGTATAAAAACCTGAAATTTTAAAGCCGTATCCACACAAACCCTTGCAGAAATAAAAAAAAAATAAAAGGTAAAAATGTTTTCATTAGGACGCGTTCCGTTCGTTTCGTTTTCACGCAGGGGCTTTATTACCGCCAATCGGGCTGTGAAAGCGGTCACACGTCACGCACCCCCGCCCCCGCACCCCCGTCGCATACCCCTCGCTCGCCTGTACCCGGCAAATGAGCGGTGATACCGCAATATGAAAAAATCATACGTGCACTTTAAATAGGGTAATTTTAACTTTTGCGCTCGAATGAATCCTTAGGGAGCAGTGCATTTTTTCATGACAGAAAGCCATTTGTTTATTTTGTGTAATTAACAGCAGAATTTGGTGTTTTAATATTTTCACGGCATGGTGATCTCGCTGAAACGATGTACAATGCGGTTAACCACATTTTGTAATTAAAATTGAATGATTAAAATATGAATATTATCAAATTATAGCTTTCAGCTTTAAAAACCACAATTTCGTTTTTATTACAATAGTTTAAACCATTAAAAAAATCTCTCAGATGGCACACACATGGCTTAACTAATCAATCAATTCATGAAAACGAGAGACTCTTTTGGTCCCAGGACCAAAAATAAACAAGTATTAGTACCCGACACAAACATTTGTCTCGGGGCGAAAATGGTACCCACTGCCTCTCGTTTAAAGTACTTAAAAAACTACGCATTGGAGGGATTTATTTATCCTCTTTATGCTACATCTCAGCACTCAAAATAACTAGACGAAAATCCAATTAAAATATTTTACAATTAGTTGAGAAAATAATAGATATATTTTACCCCATTGAAGAATTTTTCCCAGTAAACCTTTAAATGGAGGATTCAGAATTACGAAAGTGCGCCAAAATGACGTGCATTAAGAGCAATGTACAGTAAAACAATTTAATATTCCTCCAAAAAGACGCAACCAGCCTCCATCACATTTTCCCAGCGTAGTCTTTACGCGCTAAAAGGCCGCGACCTAGACTATTAAACAACGAAGCCTTTGAAGTACAACCCCGCATTTCAATCAAGCGTCCTCGGCACAGCATAATTCAGTTGAGTCGCAATACGTAGAATTAGTTATGGGCAAACCTCGGATTACCGGTCAATTATGACTGGCGAAATAATTTGAAAAGCTTTCTCCCACCCCACTTTTAACTGGCTTTATGGTATGGATTTGCACCGGTATACGCGAGATTAACAATATTTCGAATACAGGTGGGACTGTACAAATGTATTATTTTTTATCCGTGCGATCAAACGATGTTTCGATTTTATAGAAAGTAGTTTCTTTTTAAATTAAAAAAAGGTATTTTATTATTCTTTTTTAACTGTTGTACACCAAATTAATCTTAAACATAAGAGAAATATAAATAAATATATACATCAATATTTAACATAAGAGTACAAATGATGGTTGTATCGCTCGAGTCAATCTCTTACCGACTACCATGGGATGAACATAAGAGAAGGAAAATAAAGAGAGCGCAGTCTAAAGTGTACTTTTAGAGTAAAGCTTGAATGATAAAAATAGGAAATAATGAAAAGATTTAGCTTGATACATAAAATGTATACAAATGTATTAAATTGAACAACAAATATGGATTTAATTATGAATAAACATCCACCAACAGATACATAAAAATATATATTCAGGTATGGTTAAAATTCGTTACAAACGAGTTGTTTTTACTTAAGATATTGTATTAAATCAAAATTTTATGAAATAATTGTAACACACCCGTCTGTAACTCATGCACTTTTGTATAAAAAACCGTTCAAATATTTTTTGTAAATAAATCATCATTTAATTCTAATATCCATAAATCAACTTCAGGGACGTTGATCGATTTCGGTAATATTTTTAATACCTAATAACTTGACGAAGGTGCTTCAAATAACTATATACTTTAGATTAATCAGTATATCGGCTTACTACAATTATATGCTCTTGTTTCCGGTCTTAACGCCAGAGTAATGAATACACAATGACGCAGGAGAATGGTCATCACGGCTCCAATTATACGTATAATACGAGGGTCTCTTTAAAACCAATTAATATTCCATTGATCCACCCCTGGTCAGCCGTAATCTGTCTGATGTTTGCATGACGCCTATAGGTGTTTGGAAGATATACTTTATTTATCACACGGGATTTTATAGGTGTTTTGAAATTATGGATATTTCGTTTTACATACTTTCTTTATTGCAATGAATGGCGAGACGTGCAAGCCGTTCGCCTGATGGTACGTGAAACGACCGATCATAAACAGTAGCAAAATCGAACAACATCTTGAATTACAAATGCTTGGTATTCCACTGCGCTCGCCATCCTGAGACATAGGATGTTAAGTCTCAATATGTCTAGTAGTTACTCTGGCTACAGTGTTCTTCAATCCAAAACACAATAGTGCATTTACACTGCTGTTTAACGGGTTTTTTTCGAAGTGTTTAGTGCCATCATATCTAAATCACTAATAATACCACATGGCTTTGTTTTTGGTCACATTATTATTACACTCTGTACATCTACAGATTATTATTTCCACATTTCCATTATGCTTTATATAAATGAATATTAACCGTCCCATATTGCCAGCCCATTTCGTGTTTTCCTTGTTCTTCTTTGTACATCTTTTCGTGAAAAATAAGGTAAATCTCACCAACTCCTGTTTGCCTTACAGGAGTGTCATTGAGTTTCCTTTGAGTTTCATCATAACTAGAGCGCGTAAAGTGGTTCACGGTAAAAAATAATTTCTTGTGCACATAACTTATGTTTGAATTTATAATTTAATTTGCAATCCACTTATAAAATAGCATCACTCGGGGTTAAAGTGTTTAAGTATATTGAAATTAAATTACTATTTACGTATTTTAACTCGGAATTGGTTTTATTGTCATCTTATGTCTCAGGGTGGCGAGTGTGGTTGAATGCCAAGTAATGCATTTGTAATTTAAAGTATCGTTTGGTTTTGCCACTGTTCATGTGAGGTCGTATCGTTTACCATCAGGCGAACGGCATGCTCCTCCAGCCATTCACTGCAATAACAAAAAAAAAAAACAAATTAACTTCCCGATTACTTTACAGCTATCGTGGTAATGGGGTGAACTGGCTGATGGAAACCAAATAAAATCAGAAAATAATAGTTTTATCTAAATGTGTCACATTCACGTAAATCTAAGAAACCATTATGTTTCACTATACTGGGTATATCAAGAGTGCTACCGAAAACGAAGCCGGGTGGTAGTTTTAGTGATTACAAACAGAATGTAACAAAAAAAATCACACGACAATTATTTTTAATGATTTTTTAAATATCGTCATAGTATTTGCTGAAATAATAATTTAAACTCTTTTATACCTTAGATTATCTATAAATAAAAGGGTATACACTATTATTTTAGGAAAAAATGTATTTACCCCCCAAATAGGACAGTAGGAAAAAAAATACAAAAAAATTGTCGCTATTTTTTGCAACATTTTCTGTTGCATTGTGTCTGAAGTCGCTTAAATCATCACCCGACTTCGTTTTCGGTAGCAGTCTTGATATATCCTGTAGATAACTAGTTATTCAACCCATTCGCACGAGTATAATGACCCAATAAAATCGTATCAAATAGCGGAGCGTCCCTCGCCCGCCGGTTAAACACCCCACACACATAAACACAACACTTACAGCGACACAGACAAAACCCCTACAGAATAAAACACAGGCGAAAAAAAAAAAAAAAAAAATCATACAGAAGAGAATATTTATACCTAGATCTGTTTTTATACATAAAAGTACCTTATATTATCCTCCTGACTGACTGCCTCGGTGGCGCAGTTGTACTACGGTATGATTGCAAAAGCTGAGGTCTCGTGTTCGAATCCCGGATGGGACAAATTGGTATTTGATTTTTCTATTCGTTATGAGCCCTAAACAGGAATTTGTGCCTGATTTGGCGATAATTTTGCTTCTTATCATATGGAGGCACGAAACACAAGCCCACACATGAGTATCTTGGTATGCTACTAAGATACCTCCGCCTACCCCCTCTGGGATAAGGCGTGATTGTATGTATGTATGTAAGATTCGTACATTCAAGTTTCACTAGGTTATATTCCCGCCACCTTCAAGATCGGCGAGTTACTCAATAAAACCGATACGAACTTCGCATGATCGGACACCGTACGTAAAACTTCACTCATGTGCCTACTTACTTCACAAAATGTTGGATTCCTGTATCGTAGGTCCTAATTATAGAAAAAAATAGTAAGAAAAAAACATTCGAAGTTCATATCGTTTTTTATAGAGTAACCCCCTGCACAGAACAATAAACTGGACACAAGTATGCCATGAAAAACGCGCTTTTCACGGAGATTCACGAGAGAATATTTTTAGAAAATAACAACAAACACGAATAGCCAATATTTTGGATGTGATATGCGCGTACGAGGCAACGAGATGCTTGTTTTGAGTAACGGTCGACGAGTGCAGCGTACACAGCAGTCGACAATTGCGCTCAATCTAAAGGGGAGACATGCATGTACCACTGTTTTTGACAAAGATTTCAATCAATTTAACTTTAAGATTAATCTTAGTGCTACTATTTATAAGTGTCAATTTCTTTGGATTTTTTTGTGCCTGTGCTACACATTAATTCGTAGTCAGAACGAAAAATATTGGCCGCCATTTTGAACTTTTTTACTGAGTTATAATTTTTTTAGCGCGTTTGGAAAACAAATGAGAGTAAAATTTGGGTGGTGCACAAATACCGACAGCCAAAGTGATGAGGTTAGGTTTAACAGTTTCAAAAATTTCCTTCAAAACTCATAAATATTCTAAAGTAGTTTCTCCAATACTTGCAATCTAGAATACGTGTTTTATATCAGTGGAGATAAAATAATATGTATTCATGACAGGTTAATAAACTGTAGGTAGTAAAATAAAATATTAAATCATAGCCGATAAAACAAGGAGTATGCGAGTCAATAGTAGGGGCTATAAAATTTATTTAGCAAGCGTGTAACAAAATTCGGGACCCCGTCACAGCGGTCGGTTTAATAGTTCGTTATCATCATTGCTAGGAGTAATCGATTCCGTACTTAATGATACGGTATGATAAATACGCGTTTACACATTTGATTCTTTTTACATTGATTGACGACACGAGCATGCCGTTCGCCTGATGGTACGCGTTACGACCGGTCATGAATAGAAGCAAAACCAAACACCTTGAATTACAAAGTAATGCTTGGCACTCCAACGCTCGCCATCCTGAGACATAAGATTTTAAGTCCCGATATGTCCAGTAGTTGCTCTGGCTGCAATATCCTTCGAACTGAAACATAACAGTGTGCTGTCACTGCTGTTTGGCGGGAGAAATAGACATTGCAGTGGTACCTACTCAGAAGGCCTCACATATAATATGAAAGACGGTCCATCAGTAAGTTGCTTGACTATTAAGGAGGATAGCAATGCTTGGTATATATTCATTAAAAAATCTTGTCTGTTTTTTGGATTGTTATTGTAAGTTTTTCAATGAAATAAAAAAACAATATTTTTTTATTATTAATTGACACTAATGAATGTTAGGTGTTTGTAGTTAAATGTCATCCATTTAAATTGTTAACGAAAAACTGTTACTTAAATCTGCGTGTAAAAAGTAAAGTAATCATCATCATCATCATATCAGCCACAGGAAGTCCACTGCTGAACATAGGCCTCCCCCAATGATCTCCACAATGACCTGTTGGAAGCGGCCTGCATCCAGCGACTTCCTGCGACCTTAGTCAGATCGTCCGTCCACCTTGTAGGCGGGCGTCCGACACTTCGCTTGCCTGTACGTGGCCTCCACTCGAGAACCTTTCGGTAAAGTAAAGTAATATGCTCAACAAATTCCACATCGACCCTCCCCTTTGCTTATTCCATAAACTGCATAAAAAATCATACACCACACCACATATATTCAGGGAAACCAAATAACATATCATCACACTGGTCAAAATCAAATAAAATGAAAATCACTGTAACAGAACCATCAAAACATTCTGAGGGTTTGCATCGCCCCTAAACACGAAAAAATAGGGGTGAACATAGACGTAGACGCATAATTTTTCAATTTGCCCAGTTAAAACGCGTTTAGGAGATTGATTAATAAATCTCCCACCGTTGGGCGTCGTCTGGGGGACTTTATCGAGTTAGCGTTCCTTTACTCGTCTCCCCTATTTTGATACATGAAGTTTCATTTGGTAATGTTAATAAAGTGAAAAACTTATTGCGCATAATACAATTAATTTACTATTGTTTAAACTTGCTAATTTATTTGCTAATTCAGCGATTTGCATTGCAATATGTATGTATACAGGGTATATCAAGACTGTGACCGAAAACGAAGCCGGGTGGTAGTTTTAGTAACTACAAACACAATGCAACTAAAAATTTCACAAAGAATCACATCAATTTTTCTTTGTGATTTTTTAAATATCATCGTCTTTGGGTGGTTAATCCATGGTTTTTACTAAAATAATACCATAAACCCTTGCGTACCATAGCGTCATTAAACATATACGGATGTAAACTATTATTTTAGAAAAAGCTATGTATTTACCATCCAAATACGACGATACGTCGCTTTTTTTTTGTTTTTTTTTTTTTTTTTTTTTTTTTTTTTTTTTTATAATGGCCTGGCATAGTGGCGGCATTGCACCTGATGGAAAGTGTCAATGCCGCCCAGGCAGAGTATCCATTGGCATTGGACGGCAGTCCCATGCCAATGGAAACAATTATGCCGGCCTGCTTAGGTGCCTCTTCACACCACGGCGGAAGGACCCGGGATTGTAGGAAGGAGGGAACACGTGCGCCGGCAAACAATTCCACAGCCTGACGGTGCGGCACAGAAACGAATTTGAGAACCGTTTGGTTCGCGCCGGGATGGTGTGGACCGTCAAGCTATGGCTTCGCAAGCCAGCACGCGTGGTTCTGGTTAGGAATGGAGAGGAGGGGAGCAAGTTGAACAATTCCTCAGAGCACTCACCGTGATACAGGCGGTAGAACACGCTTAGAGAGGCGACATCTCTCCGGAGTTGTAGCGACTCCAAGTTGCTCGTAACGTCTGCATCATTCACAATGCGGATGGCCCGCCGCTGCAATCCATCCAAGGCATCGAGCAGGTACTGGGCGGATCCATCCCAGAGGTGCGAGCAATACTCCATACCCGGCCGGACCTGCGCTTTATATAAGCGGCAAAGCTGACCGGGCGTGAAAAACCGACGCACTCTGTTCAGGACTCCAACCCTGCGTGATGTGGCAGATATTACGCCCTCGATGTGATTCCTTGGATTGAGATCACAGCGGATATCCACACCAAGGATACACAGGTCATTCCGCACTGAGAGGGGAGTACCCTGAAGAATGGGGAGGGGAGAGAACGGGGATTTTTTGCACGTGAACGCACACACCTGGGTTTTCCTGGCATTGAACTCAACCATATTCCTGGAACCCCATGTAGAAATGAGATCCAAGGTCCGGTTGAGCTCAATGACAAGATCTTCGCGTCCCTTCACAGTTTCGACACGGCAACCTGGAGGCCCGCAGTGGTATCGCCCATGAACCGTGCTGTCATCTGCATAGCAATGAATGTTGCCAAGCGACAACATGTCATTGATATGCAGAATAAACAAGGTGGGCGACAGCACCGAGCCCTGAGGAACTCCGGCATTTACCGACATGAGCGCCGAAGCGTGTCCGTCTACGACTACACGTATTCTACGCCCATGCAGAAAGCCGGAAATCCACGAACACAGGTTGCCGGGTAGACCGTATGCCGGAAGCTTGGACAGAAGACCACGGTGCCAGACCCTATCAAACGCCTTGGCAATGTCGAGGCTCACAGCAAGAGCCTCGCCACGCCGGTCTATCGCCTCACCCCAGCGATGCAGGACAAACGCTAGAAGATCACCCGTCGATCGATTATGACGGAATCCGTATTGTCGGTCACTGATCAACGAGTGATCCTCCAGGTAGCGGACCAATTGAGCGTTTATGATCCGCTCCATGACCTTACACATCACTGAGGTGATAGCGATAGGGCGGTAATTGGTAGGGTCCGATCGATTACCCTTTTTGGGGATTGGTTGCACATTGGCCTCTCTCCAAGATTCCGGCACAACACCTGTGCGGTAGGACGCTCGGTAGAGGCGAGTCAGTGCTGGAGACAACTCAGCTGCACAAGCCCTTAAAACCACCGCTGGTATCCCATCCGGACCACTGGCTTTCCGCACATCGAGAGACCGTAACTCACGCCGCACATCACACTGCCTGATGCGAATATCTGCCATTGAGAAACCGCAATCAGGCAGCGTAGGCAGCGACTGGGAACCACGGTCTTCGAGGCGGGAATTAGCCGCAAAGAGATTTGCCAGCAAGGCAGCCTTCTCTTGCGGCTTGTGGGCCAGCGACCCTTCTGGGTACCTCAGCGGCGGCAACGCTGGACGACAGAAGTTAGATTGGACGGCCCTGGCCAACCTCCAATAAGCACGACTGCTAGTTGGGTGATCGGCCAACGCACGCCCAATCCTGCTAACGCTTAAATGTTAGTTGCATTGTCTCTGAAGCCACTTAAACTACTACACGGCTTCATTTTCGGTAGCAGTCTTGATATACCATGTATTTAACTAAACTGATACTCGTATTATAAAGAAGAAAGATTTGATTATTTGTTTGCATTGAATATGCTCTGAAAATACTGGACCGATTTGATAAATTATTTTGCCATAAGCATTATACATTATCCCTCATGAACATAGGTGATAGAATATGTTTATTTAAAAATAAAAGCAATGTATACATAAACATAATACATACATAAACTCACGCCTTTTATCCCAGAAGAGGTAGGCAGAGGTGCCAGGACACTCATATTTCGCCTTGTATGTTCCGTTCCACAATGTGATACGGGGTTAGTCTGTCGCCATATCGGGCACATATTCCTGACTCCGGTCTAAGAATGAATAGAATACTCCAATATCACTGCCCGACCCGGGCGTCAAACCCGAGACCTCAGCTTTGTAACCGTACCGTAGTACAACTACGCCATCGAGGCAATCGAATCAAAATCCAAAGCAAGTCATTAAATAAAACACAGCGAACCACATAGCGTACCACATTCCAAAGAATTAACAAGGTAAAGTCAGCAACTCTGCTATTGATAAATGTTTGGCCTCACCTACGTAGTGTGCTGGTGCCATATGGCGCTAATAGCTTTCAATTTCGCACTTTTTCAATATATCAAACATATGCAGCACATTATTCTGTGTTTTAGATTTAGTTCCACTGGCTCTTGTCCAGAAACTCGATACACAAGAAAGATATCTTAAGCAAAATAGTGTATACTACTACGAAGCCTATGACCCTATTTAAATACCGTTATACCAACACAAACGTCGAATTAATTTAATCACAAAAATACAACGTATTTTACAAGATTTGACACAGGAAGTGCGATAGCAGTAACTCAGAACTATATCAAATTAGTGACAAATATACCGTCAGCGTCCCACACCCGTATCCGTCTTGCCTGGACCCCTCGTTTATTCTTCATCGGCGGATGTTTAATTTGCGACATTGTTTAATTAATCAGAGTTTGTCTTGTTGATTACATCCACGCCAATTATAAGTTGGGGCATGTGTCCCAGACGTTGATTTGTTACGTGACAGATGTTAACTTTACATTTTGTTATTGCAACATTCTTCAGAATTTGCCGAGTCGACGATTGACGTTGTTTATGTTTGAGGGGTTTTCGTAATATTTAATGATTTTGAGACAAGGAGTTATTTTGGAGCCTATTTTTAGTATATTATGTACCATGCTAACTACACCGTAATAAAATAGCATTGCCAGCTTTTAAATCTGTTACGTAGACGTTGTGAAATGAACAAATAATATATTTATTTACTAAAATATGCATACTACATAATTAACGGACCGTTAATTGAAAATTAATGTACCTACTGTTAATTCAATAATTTTTGGTGTACAGATTAATGATGCGATTACATGTGCTTGACTTCAATTAATTTACCCAATACGTTATTTACTTATACATATTAATCCCCTAAACTACGGCACTGTTAAAAGGAGTAGGACAGAGAATACAAAATTGAACACCTGAGAATTTCTGGTCATTACCCATGCAGTAACTTGTTAAGATACAGAACACATCCTTGACCGTCAATAAATCGCCACAACATAATTAAGATATTGATCACGAATCATCCATTAGCTGTTTCCTTAGCTGATTGATGACAATGCAAGGGATTTCTGCAGTGTCACCCAGTGAATCACTATGCCCTCCTCTTTCGGACTTTTACTAATGAAAGAGATAGAAATATAAATGATTATGATCTATTAATAGCGGCAATTTATATGATACCCTGACGCATTACTCCGGAATACATTTACATTAAGATGCTTTAGACATCCTGGCCGCGATTAAAATGAGATGCTCTACGTATTGAACGTAGATTTAATATTCAGAAAATGTTTATTGGTGATACGTCTCTCAAATTTGAAAGGCCGCCTGGGTAGGTACAGTCACGAGCATAAATATATTACTATGGGCAGATTGGGAAAAATATCTGTCCCAATAACAAGTTCAATAATATCTGACTGCACGTACGCTGCAAAAATATCTGAAATTATCAGGCAGCATAATAAAGTGGCATCAAAATTATGTGACGAAACATGTACATCAAATATTTGTGATAACCTTTCGAAGCAAAAATATGTGACGTTACTGGTGGCAAAATGTTCTGATCCCTTGTGGAAAGCAAATATATGTATCGTTTTCTATTTCTGTAATTTGCATTGATTTCTCACAAAGAGCATAAATATGTGACAACAACCAGGTGGCAATAATATGTCTTTTTTTTATCAAGAGGAAAAATATTATACAGGGTATATCAAGAGTGCTACCGAAAACGAAGCTCGGTGGTAGTTTTACTGACTTCAAACACAATGCAACTAAATTTTGTGCAAAAAATTGAGACGATTTTTTTTTCGTATTTTTTTTTTCTATTGTCTTAAGGTGGTAAATACATAGTTTTTTCTTAAATAATAGTATATACCCTTTTATTTTTAGAGACGCTATGGTACGCAAGGCTTTAAATTATTATTTTAACAAAAACTATGGATTTACCACCCAAAAATGACAATATTTTAAAAATTGTCGCGTTTCTTTGCGAATTTTTTTATTATATTGTGTTTGTATTCACTAAAACTGCCACCCGGCTTCGTTTTCGGTAGCAGTCTTGATATACCCGGTATATAGACTTAATTTAAAATTAATACGATATAATTCTAGAAATAAATTTTATTTTACATTGTTTTAATATGAGCTATCGTTTTATACTATATTTATGTCTTGATATATCCTATATCACGACCAAATTGAATTATTCATTTAAGTGGGTATATCATCATATAAACTTAGGAACTGTTTTGTTGTGCTTGACGTAAGCGACATTTTACACGATTGCTCCGTTTATCGTTTATTTAAATTGATTTATATTAATTGTCACAAACAGTTAATTATCACAAATAATGTCTTATCGTATTTATGATCATTTACGACATCGAATAGTGTCCATGTATGAAGATAACAAAACAGTCCAAGAAATCACAGATGCATTAGGAATTTCCGTAAGTTATTTGATTCATATGTTTTTGTCAAATGTTACGTTATTTGTAAATGTAATCACAAAGTCCTTTTTATTTAGACCATAGTAATTGAAACCTGTTCACGGTGGTCGCGGGTTCGAATCCCAGGGCACACCTCTGACTTTTCGGAGTCATGTGTGTATTGATAGTCAATCACCACGCACTAAAACGGTGAAGGAAAACATCGTGAGGAAACCTGCATACCATAGCGATTTATAAAAAAAATCTATGGTATGTAAGTCCGCCAACCCGCACTAGGCCAGCGTGGTGGACTATATGGCCTAACCACTCTCAATCGTACTCTCGATTGTAGAGGAGGCCCGTGCCCTGCAGTGGGACGTATATGGGCTGATACAGATACAGAATTGAAACCTTATTTTTGTTACAGAGGAACACTACTAAGTTGTGGATTCAAAGGTGGGAAAATGAAGGCAATTTGAATCATCATAAGAGTAGTGGTCGGCCTAGGAACACAACTGCGGTTCGGGATAATGAAATTATCCAGATTTATCAAATCGACCCGTTCAAACCAACACAAACGGTGGCAAACCTCAATCAAGTGTCAACCACTACGATACGTCGTCGACTCAAATCTGCCGATTTAAAAAACCGAGTACCAGCTAGGAAACCCTTACTCACAGAAAGACATAAACAACTTCGATTGTCATTTGCAAATGAATATTTGCATTTTGATTTTACAAATGTAAGCATCCCTATATCATTTAAAGTAGTTAATGTATCTTCATAAACATTTCACTGAGTTAATAATATGTTCTCATAGGTTTTTCTGGATGAAAAGATTTTTACGTCGACTAGTGACGGTCGGGTGTCACTTTGGAGGACAAATAATACCCGATACAATACAACAAACATATTAGAAGACAGGAGGTCTGGACGTATCACATGCGGTGTTTGGGGCTGGATGTCTTCAGCGGGACCCGGTGAATTATGCGAGATAACTGGTCGCCTTAACAGCGTGGAATATACTGGAATACTGTCAGATATTTTACTACCAACAACGTGTATCAGTTACCCTGAAATGGTACACCTATCTATGTGGTGCAAGACAATAGTTCCATTCATAACTCTAGAATAACTCGTGAGTGGTTTAATACTCAAAGAGAGGTTTTAAAGTTAATTAATTTTCTTCCAAAGAGCCCTGATTTGAATCCCATTGAGAATTTGTGGGGTTTAATGGTCCAACAATGGGATCCAACTCAGGTTCGAACTCATGACTCTCTACGTTGTCACGCCTTTGACATTTGGGAGTCACTCCGAGGCTCACAAGTGTGTGCTAATACGGTTTCGTCAATGCAAGAGAGGCTACGGGACGTAATTAATGCAAATGGTGGCTATACTCGTTTTTAATTCATTATTTATATATGTATACTTGAATATACATTATTTTTCTTTGAGTGCCTGTTCAGCGTTGAAGGTTGGCCACTGGAATGGAACAGTTGTTCAACGATGCTGATACTGGTCCACTGCCGGATGTTTTGCAGCCACGATTTTTTCTTCGTCCAGCGGGTCCCTTCCCTTCCACCACCTATTACAAGTATACATAATGAATTAAAATAATTAATTCATTAAGTTGATAAGGCAAATAAAAATGTAAAAAAAATATTTATAGGGTGTTTTTGTTCATATTCTTTCCCCGCCAAAATAGATCATTCTAATACTATTCAATAAAACACTTTTTACTGGCATAAGAAACATTTTATTGCTTACAAATTGTAGGGGTGTCACATATTATTGTCACCTGGTTGATGTCACATATTTATACTCTTTGTGAGGAATCAATGCAAATTACAGAAATAGAAAACGATACATATTATATTTGCTTTCCACACGGGATCAGAACATTTTGCCACCTGTAACGTCACATATTTTTGCTTCGAAAGGCTATCACAATTATTTGATTTACCTACATGTTTCATCACATAATTTTAATGCCACTTTATTTAGCTGCCTGATGACATCAGATATTTATGTTGCGTACGTGCAAATAAATATTATTGAACTCGTTATTGGGACAGATATTTTTGCTAATCTGCCCGTAGTAATATATTTATGCTCGTGACTGTACCACCCCAGTGTCTATTTCTCCCGCCAACATCATATTATGTCTCAGAATGGCGAGTGCAGTGGAATGCCAAGCATTGCTACTGTCCTTGAGCGGTCGTATCGCTTAACATCAGGCGAATGGCATGCTTGTCAGACTATTAATAGCAAAAAAAAATATTGTAACTGTTCTATACGCAAAATATGTATTGCGTAATATTATTGTCGAACTACTTTACATAAGGGTCATCGTAAGTGACCGCATAGCATTACCCATCACTCAAATATTGTTGAAAATGGACATTGGTGAGACTGCGTTTGGCGTTCTATGCATCCTCATAGTATTGTTCGTAATAAGGCTGTACTTAATTCATTTAAGAATGCTATCCTATCCATCCTCCCTACGGGAGGCATCTCAGCAGGCGGGCATAATTGTATCAAATGTCTTGGGACTGACATTTGATGCAAATACTCTGCCTGGACAACATTTGCGCTTACCATCAGGCGCAGTGTTGTTACTATGCAGGGCCAGTGCATTTCGATCAAGCCAGCAAAACTGTCTCGACTCGCGATGTTACTTATCATTGATGGATAATGTATAAAAAACAATATTAGGCACAGTATGGTAATGACGCTCGTATGCATATGACTGAACATTTTTCGAATTTCCGGACTGTGATGTAAAACGGCGTAAGCTTTTATAGCAATCAACGTCATAATCAGCGTAGATAACATACACACTGTGTCCAAAAAATAAGGTGACATTGTATTTATTTTGATAATTCTTTATTTATTCTTCCAAATCAATTTAATCCCCTTCAAAGTAATCCTCTCCCGATGCAATGCACTTATGCCAACGGATTTTCCAACATTCGAAACACTGATTGTAGCCACTTTCCGGGATAGCCTTCAGTCCCGTCTTCGCTGCGGCTTGAATCTCCTCTATCATATCAAAACTCTTCTTCAAAAGTCTTTTGAGCCTGCTGAACAGGCAGAAGTCGCACGGCACTAGATCAGATGAATACAGGGGTTGCGGAACATATGGGTTGAGTTTTTGGCGAAATTATCACGAATTACTAGTGCAGTATGGGACGGTGCATTATCGTGGTTTTCGGTACCAGTCGAGATGTGACGCGCTTGAGGCCCAAACATCCTTTAAAATGGTATTGACCGAGCTTTTCGATATGCCAACCTCATCAGCAAGGTCTCTAATCGTTAATCGACGGTTTTTCAACAACAAATCTTTGATTTGTTGGACGTGAGCTTCGTCGGTTGAGGTTGATGGTCGCCCAGTATGCTCTTCGTCTTGGACACGTTCACGGCTGGCTTGAACTCACTATACCACTTGTAAACATTTTTTTTAGACATGGCCTCATCACGAAAGGCTTTCTGCACCATTCTTAACGTATCCGCAGCAGAAAATTGACTCCGCAAACAAAATTTCATGCAAATTCTTTTCGACATCGCAAAAAACGAAAAACTCACTTTTAGCAGCTCACAAAATGACGCGTATCTCAAACACTAATGAATATTTTGACATGTAATTTGACATGGATGTCACTGACAGTACTACCAAACTAAAAAAAATAATAATTCTCCAAATCATTCGACGCGCGCAGGTTAAATTCAAAAGTTACCTTATTTTTTGGACACAGTAGTATATATAAACAACATGTTGCCAATTGCACAGTTCTGATGAGAAATTTTAGATCTGGCATTTACTTTGTACAAAATATTTTCCTAAAATACAAAACTCAAATAACCTATTTAGATGTAATTTAAAAAAATGAAATCGTTGCTACTCCGTTTTGTAATCGCAAAATTAAGAATTTAATATTACTTCCATTAAATAATATTCAGAAATATTATACGATCTTTCTCTAAAAGGAATACAATATTTACTTAAATAAGAAATTCTCAGTAAATATTCCTTATTTTATAAGATTTCGTACAAAGCGGTGCCTTTGTGCTGGCAACTCATATTATGAACTTGATAGGAGAATGCTTATATTACTATGAAACTTTGCATCGGTGCAAATCTCGATGGAACTTACTTTTTTGTATAGGGAAAAATATATAATTTCTATAAATATAAATATAATTGCGACCCAGGCCCGGAGTTCTTGGAAAAATTGACTTGAAGTCCAATAAAAATATATTTGGTTTGTATACATCTCTGTGAATAAAATGTAAAATGTGTTGGTACTGTATTGTAATGTATTAGCCCATATACGTCCCACTGCAGGGGACGGGCCTCCTCTACAATCGAAAGTACGATTAAGAGTGGTTAGGCCACACAGTCCGCCACGCTGGCATAATGCGAGTTGCCGTAGAAATTCTTATAAATCGCTATGGTATGCATGTTTTCGCACAAAATTTTCTTCAGCGTTTCAGTGCATATTGATTGACTATCAATACACACATGACTCCGAAAAGCCAGAGGTGTGGCCTGGGATTCGAACCAGCGACTACCGTGAACACGTTGGCAGCCGCATCCGGTCCTTTTGCTAACAGGCCACCACGCATTCTTAAAACTTTTTTTTCATGTGATGATAATTACTTTATTTTATAAACATCTGTCGCCCGGGATAAATGAGGAAAACGTTTAAGACAAACCATAAGTAAATGCTATAATTAATTTTAAGCAGGATCGGTATCTGGATCAAAGATATTTTTTACTGACTGCCTCGATGGCGTAGTTGTACTACGGTACGGTTACAAAGCTGAGGTTCGAATCCCGGGTTGGGCAAAGTGATATTGGATTTTTCTATTCAATATCAGCCCAGAGTCAGGAATTTGTGCCCGATATGGCGATAGGCTCGCCACCTATCACATCGTGGGACGGAACATACAAGGCGAAATGTGGTTGCCCTGACACCTCTGCCTACCCCTTCTGGGAAAAAGGCGTGAGTTTATGTATGTATGTATATTTTTTACCGATATTATATGAATATGTGTTCTCCTTTGAAATTGTTATCGTAGTCACCTGACTCGATGGCGTAGCTGTACTACGGTACGGCTGGAGTCTGGTATTCAAATCCCGGATAAGACAAAAAAAAAAAAAAAAAATTAAATGGTGGTCGACCGCGCGCCTGCAGCCTTCTTTAGATATCATAGATTTTAATAAATGCGTGGGTGCTTTCAAATATTGTTATTGAGCACCCTATGCTATTTTTGTATCAATAACATTATTTAATTTAATTAATTCTCTAATAAATTCTTGTAGTTCCTGATGCCCACGACACAAGACTCGATCTTAGTGTGGGCTCTACTCGTATGTTGGGTGTCGACTGTGGGGTGTATTCATTCATTGATTGCTTTTTCATCTTAGTAATATCTTTTACTAAAGCAAGTGTTTTTAAATGATTATATATTATTAAGATTATTTATTAATTTTACTCGTAAATATAAGAACAAATAATAAATTTTATGGTACCTTTATGTTTTCGTACCACACCTTAAAAGAAAAGTTTTGGTCACAAAAACTGACGCTCGTATTACACGTGGTTGCAAACGAATGTTCCCCGATATCCCTGAGTGATGTGCTCCTCAATCAATTATGAAGCATAGTTTTTGTTCTGCACGAAACGTTGGATATCCAAAGAGTAAGAAATAAATCCGACACTTGGTGTAATCGAAAAAAAAAATGTTTCCCCATATGTATAACAATGATATGGACATGACATTATACGAAATTCAATTATCCAGTCTATTTTTTTTACAATACTAACAAAAAGATACAATCATCTATAATATAAAGTTGTTGTATGTCCGTTTTACTGTGTGCTCTTTTTGTAAAAGTATAAACATTAATGTTGGACGCCCGCCTACAAGGTGGACGGACGATCTGACTAAGGTCGCAGGAAGTCGCTGGATGCAGGCCGCTTCTAACAGGTCATTGTGGAGATCATTGGGGGAGGCCTATGTTCAGCAGTGGACTTCCTGTGGCTGATATGATGATGATGATGATGATGATAAACATTAATAATGTATGCATGGATGTATTTTACTTCCATCAGTTTAGCTATATTACTTCCTGTGCATAGGTTTTTTCTTCATCCGGCAATCTCACCCACTGAATGAAACGCGACAACAAAGCTGTTGCTTCACTTCAATGTCCAGTAACATTATGGTACCGCCCCGGACAAACTTACCCACTCATACTGAGCCATCATGACTGACAATAGCGTGGCTCTACGACTATAAATAAAAAAAATCTACCCAACATACATAGTCCTAACTCCATACTAAGATCTAGTCTTAGTCTTGTATTGTGGGCATCAGGAACTACGAGTGACTCCAAGGTCTCACAAACACTTGGAGCCAAACCGATACGTGTGGATCGCACAAATATTTGACACCGTGTGGGGATCGAACCCGCGGCCTCTCGTTTCACAGCTAGCGTCTAATCCAAGGCGCCGCAGAGACTGTCCAACTAAAAAAATATAGATTTTTGCAATAACAGATAGCGTCACTGAAACTAAAGTATTCTCAATCTCAATCAATAGAATTGTGTCCTTTCTAACGCTTGCTCTAAGTTCATAAGAAGTTCTCGTGAAGTTTCTCCGCTCCCCTATCTGATATTTGCTCGGGCTAATTTCTTTTACTATTACGAAAATATTTTCCATCTTTATATTTTACTTAGCGTTTCCTTTGGTTCCTTTCCATCTGTTATTATTCTCCATAAAGCTAATATTTGTAGGTTATATGCTATTACATTGGACTTTTAAAAATGACTTTAAATAGTTGCTGTAAGTAACTATTTTTAAAGAATACTTAATTAACGACGATTCTTACGCTATTTGGCAGCCTTCGTGGCGCAGTCGGTTAGACGCCGCCTGTGAAACGAGAGGCCGCGGGTTCGATCGGTACGGCCCACAAATATTTCTTTCGAGTCTGGATGCTTGTGAGACCGAAAAGTCTCTCGTAGTTCCTGATACCTGCAACACCAGACTCGATCTTACTGTAGGGCCAGGACTATATATGTCACTGTTGGGTGTTATTTATTTATTTTATATCTCAACTCCTAGTTGAAACTATATCACCTTTTATTTTTATAATGCAAAATTAAATAAAAGAGACCCATTTCCTATCGAAGGAGCTATACGATTTACAAGATTAGGTTACCGTCTTATCGAAGTAAAGTTAAGTGTCAGTTTGACGATTAAGAAAAACACTGTGAGGAATCCTGCATACCTGTTGTCTAAAACAGATTCCAACGCATGTGAAATCTACTAATTCTGATACCATCCGCATTAGACACTCTTTGCGTATAGACAGGTCTACTCTCGAAAGGTCAGCTGCACCGAAAAATGGTGTAAAAATAATGATGCTTCCACCCTTAGCAATCATAGAGCAGGCGAAGTATGAAAAACTAGAACTACGCGTGCTGGCTTGCAAAGCCATAGCATGCTGGTCCAAACCATTTCAGTACGAAACAAAAGGTTCGCAATTTTTTTATGTCCCGCACCGTCATGCTGTGTAACTATTTGCCGTCACGCGTGTTCCCTCCTTCCTATGATCCCGGATCCTTCCGCCGTAGTGTGAAGAGGCATCTTAGCAGGCCGGCATAATTGTGTCAAAAATCGCCTGATGCCATTTGATACTCTGCCTGGATTTGCGCTTACTATCAGGCGCAGTGTTATCATTATGCCGAAAACCAATTTACGATCATTTGCAGCACGTCTGTTTGTTTACAAACACTGTTAGCCTACTACTGAGGTTAAAATATTCACGGTATAAAATAAACAGCCGAAACGCCACAGAAAAGCCCAGTTCTAACATGAAGTGGTGCTTGAAAAATGCTATGAAATAAAAACGATGGCATCGCTCACGGCTCGTCTCGCCGCGCGTGAATTGCTCTCGGAAGCGAAATTATATTGCGAAATATTTTATTTATTTATCGTACACAATAATGAAAAGAAAAGTAAACCGATTATAATATTTGTTGTTTTGTATAACGGCACGTCAAACTGCAGGGCACGGGCCTCCTCAACAATCGAGAGTACGATTAAGAGTAGCAGCCTTCACATACCCTGTATATCTAACCTGCTATGGATCTCGTACTAATAAAAGTCACACATCTTGGTGTTTACGAGCGATAGTCACCGCCGTGGACATAATTCAATTGTAATTTCTGACGACACCATAAAGTGGCGCTCGTAAAACATCGTTTCTCACTCCTTATGGATTTTTCATATTAGGTTTTTTCCGTGCTTAGTAATAAAAGAAATCACTTTTAGAAAGCGGGGAAGCACTGCTTAGGGTGATTCCTTACTCTTCGTGACATACTGTTCTGTAGCCATTGCAACTGTGATACCCATATTTAATTATTTAAAACTGAATTGTAAATCACGAATCAAATCAACTAGGTATTCAGTTTAACTTCCATCTGCTTCTTATATACGAATATATATATACTTATATATATTTCGGCAATATGCTTTCGGCAATTTTATATTATGGAGATGAAAAACATAAAAAAACTGTGTAACTACTTGAAATTTTGATAATTTTTAAAACGAGTATGAAATATTCCCATCTACGTTCAGCTTGTGTTGAGTACTTAATAGTCTCTACCCGTTAAAAAGCAGGTTAGAAGGCAGGTTTTAACAATTCGGCGATCTTTAGAAGCTTCGCTTGTAAAATTTTTGATACTCGCACTGTCCTCGTCGACAACAAGTAATCGTTTTTTTGGCTGCTGCCCGCCCTGATAAACGAAGTTAAGTTTCACGTATATTATGTTTAAGTAAACTACTATTAAGTACGTGATTTAAATAAATATAACGATTTCTCTAATTTACGCAAATGTCACTACCCTATGACCCCGACTAAGTAATCGAAATGTTGGGAAGTTAAAATTGCGTAAATAAATTGCTCTATTTCAATGTAGCTAAATATTTTTACGGTATTCGATATCCACCGCTAATGTATTATTCATAGACTTATATCAGTCCTGTATTTTACCAAATTTCGTTTGTCGTTTGCTCCGGCAATGTATCTCGAACAACAACAACGGGACACAGCAGGGAATTGAACCAGGATGCAAACACCGGGGGTCGGCCCTAATCCACAGCTTGTCGAGCAATAGAAGATTAATACTTTAGGTTCTTTGTGTCCGTACGTCACAACAATCGAGGGGCACTTACAATACTCCGCGGAGGCATTACGTTATTGCTATTGATTGCCAAACACATATAACTATGTTTGTAGGCAGAATTAAAATTGTAAAGCCTTGCCAATCTAGCCTGTAGTATTCGAGCTGAATCGACCACCAATACCACTAGAAAGAATTTTAGAATCAAGTGAACAAAGTGTAAATGCATTGTTGTGTTTCGGTTTGAAGGATATTGTAACCAGAGCAACTATTGGGCATATTGACCCTAACATCTTATGTCTCAGGGTAGTGAGCGCTACTGCCAAGCATTGTAAATCATAGTTTTGCTTTGTTTTGGTACAGCCTATGAGCAGTCGTATGGCTTGCTATCAAGCGAATGGCATGATCAACTCGACATTTACTGCAGTTAATAAATATACTATATTTGTTATATCGGGTCTGGGTGTTTGTGAGACCGAAAAGTTTCTCGTAGTTCCCGATACCCACGACACAAGACTTAATTGATCTTAATGTGGAGTCAGAACTATGTGTGTGACTGTTGGTGTAATTATTTATTATTGTAGAATATCCAAAACCACATTTCAACCGATAAAATTAACCATCTATCTTCACTTAGAGCGTGGATCGTGCATTAAAATTACTCGCGTGTTTCATGCAGACGTTTCCTACATTTGCACTTAATGCACACGTCTAAGTGTACTTAAGTTATTAGCGTAACTTAAAGCAATTAAGTATGAGGTGAAATCACTTAGCTCTACTTAAATGTACAGGTGATGGAACAGGAATATTTCGCGAATAATTAAGTGGATTTACTTATATTTAGATTGCGTGCCTACTGTCTATCTAGTGGCTATTTATTGTGATTTGATCCATCGAAATGTAATGGAAATAAATTGTTGAAAGATTTGAGTAGATTATGAATCTCTTACAGCGTCGTCAGCCATTATTTCAACTCTGGCTCAGAGACAATTTGATGACGAATACTTATAGTTTGATATTCTGCGTGTGCAGTTGGTTAGAGGTCGGCTGTGTAACGAGAGGCCGTGGGTTCGATCAACGCATCGAAACAATTATTTATGTGAACTACAGGTATTTATTTCAGGTCTGAGTGTTTGTGAGAACAGAAAGTCTCTCGTAATCCCTGATACCCACCACCAAGACTCGATCTTAGTGTGGGCTCAGGACTATATGTGACTGTTGGGTGTATTTTATTTTATTTTGATAGCACATGGCCACTGATGGCTAACGGATATCGGAGCAGTCTCTGGCAACCATGACGAGATTAATATCACAGAAATACGAGGTTGCTTTAAAAATATATATTCACTTATTCACTCGTATTTCTCGCATGGAACAACAAAACTTAAACTTGGACACTATGCCGTGTCGAAACCACTGACGATGGGTTGTCCACAAGGTTCGGTCTTAGGCCCTTATTTGTGGAATTTAGGCTTCGACGATTTTCTTACAATCCCCTTACCGTCAGGGTGTTCTTTGACCGGATATGCGGACGATGGCCTCTTGCTAATAGAGTCAAACAGTAGGTCGGGATTAGAAAATATGGCCGACGCGTGTTTAAAATTAATATGTGATTGGGGACATCGAAATCGCTTACAGTTTGCACCACATAAAACGTTCCAATTACTTCTAAAAGGGACTTTAAAATCACCGCCGCGAATTAAATTTAATAATATCACTGTAAAGAGAAAAGAATCTGTTTGTTATCTTGGTTTAATTTTGGAAAGGAATTTTTCCTTTCTTGAACATATTAAGAACGTCGGGGAAAAGTCGAAAAGAAACTTTTTTGCTTTGACAAGAATATCGAAATCAACGTGGGGGCTATCTTTCAATACACTAAAAATCATCTATGGAGCAACTTACTTAGGATGTATTTGTTATGGATCTCCCGTATGGGCTGATAGGGCTACTATCGGTGCTGTGCGAAGAAAACTGCTCCAGAGCCAACGTTTGGCGTTGATATTCTTGTGCAAGGCATATAGAACTGTTAGTACCGAAGCTTTGCCTGTCCTGGCGGGTGTACTTCCAGTCGATCTGGAGGTGCAACGTCGCGCCGCCATGTATTATTCAACTAGGGAGAATATGGATAAAAGATTTTTAACTGCTCGTGAACTCTTAAAAGTCAACAGATTATTTAAACCACTTCCTGTGGTATATAGCGAATTATTAGATGAATGGCAAAATAGATGGGAGGTATCTTTGAAGGGACGGCATTTATACCAATATTTTCCTTGCGTGCGTGATCGTTTGACGAAGACTTGGCTAGATGTCGATTATTGCGTATCACAGTTCCTCACGGGCCATGGTAACTTTAAGTCTAAACTATACTCTTTTAAGCTTGTGGAATCGCCTGCGTGCCCATGTTCAACAGCTAATTGCGAGTATGAGCAGTCCGCGCATCATATACTTTGGGAGTGTAGTCTTTGGCATAATGAGCGTAAAACCATGCTAGATAGTATGCAAATATCATCTGGAGTTGTATACTACATGGACCTTGTAGAGACTAGAAAGAACTTCCGTGCTTTCCGGCGTTTTTGCCATACCTATTACTGGAATCAAGCATAACAGTTCACATAATAGGTCCCATTTAAATGTAATAATAATTTGATCCGTGGTGCTTTACAGCTGGCTTCTCCGGCTGTAAAAGTCTTTTTGCGAGGTTATTTACCTCTTTATTTCATTGTTTTGTCACCCGCTATGCACGGAGGGAAGTGGACAATAATTTATTTCCAACTCCTCCTATTAATTTAACTTTCTGATTGATTTCGTTGCGGGTTAAAGACAAGTTAGACATTCCCGGAGACTCGCCGAGCTTCAATGCTCGGTGTCATTACATTGCGTGCCACTGTTGATCCTGGCTTACAGGAGTTGCAGTGGTGGGTGAGAGGGCGGGACAGTCTCCATCACAGAAATGAACGGCTGATGGGTGAGAGTGCATGTCATCGCATTAACGTCAAAAGCGCGAGAAATAGAGGCTAATGTTTAGCAGTGAACACTCGGCTGGAATTAGATTGCTTTCTTCCAAGACAGGTATCGCTTTCTTCATTGAATCATTTAAAAGCAAACGAATAACTTATCACATACTAGTAGTAGATATAGTAAACTGCAATGTCTATTTTTCCCGCCAAACCGCAGTGTAAATGCACTCTTGTGTTCCGGTTTAAAGGACATCATAGCCAGAGTAAACATACCTAAGACTTGTCCTCTCAATGCAATATGAAATAACATAATAGCCTATATAAGACGAGCATATTTCTACAAATATTTTTGACGCAATCAACAGTTTTGTCATTTAAAAACTCAGTTTTATTAACGAAACATCACCACACAAAACAAACAAATACGATACATCACCGAAACAGACAGTAAAATGTTCATAACGGGAGAATTAATCGTTTCGCCTTACCCTACCATATGAATAAGCCGATAGTCAATATCGATGTACGTTGCAACAATGGCCTTTCAATTAGTACTGCAAATGGGTAATGAAAGCGTAAATCTGTAAGAATTTAATAATATCAGGTGCTATTTGGTCTGGTACGTCAATTAAAAGCAAATCCCAGTGATTTGGTATACCCATTACCATACACTTGTTAGTACTTAATGTGGAGTCAGGACTATGTATATGACTGTACTGACTGTATCAGCCCATATACGTCCCACTGCAGGGCACGGGCCTACTCTATAATCGAGAATACGATTGAGAGTGGTTAGACCATATAGTCCACCGCGCTGGCCCAGTGCGGGTTGGCGGACTTACATACCATAGAAATTCTTATAAATCGCTATGGTATGCAGGTGTCCTCACGATGTTTTCCTTCACCGTTTTAGTATATGACTGTTGGGTGTTTATTGTTATTATTTCGCATTATATCACAAAAAAAAATCTTGGAGCGGGGATCAAATCTGCGGTCTTCCGCTTCACAACTAGCATAGAAGCCATCTAAGCTTTCATCTCATGGCAATATACAATGTAATAACGCCAGGTAAGGTTTTATAGACACAAGAAACCATTTGAAGAAACTCTTCTAAGCTTTTCGTTTATAATTAACCACAAATGCAAAATAACATAATTAAATGTCTTGCTTAAATAGAGAAATCGCAGTAAAAACTGAATTTTCATAATAAAGGATTAATCCTTTCACAAAGGAAAATGTATGACTTGCTGTATTATTATCAGATTTGAATTTTTAACAGAGTATTCTCTAATTAAAATAGAACTACATGTTATTAAAATGAATGTCGCTTTAGAAAAATGTTTTGTAATGATTCTTTAGTTTTCACAAAATGATTATAGGTAAAAATGGCTTTTGTAAATTTAAAACTATACAATATTATAATAAGTGTGCCGTTTTTATTTATAATATGTTTTAATGATAAGAAGTCGACGTCTACTTTATTTATTATTTTTTTACTAAGAATCCTTGTAAATAGTTAAGAAATCATTATCATTGAAATAATAATATACAAACATATTATATATATATATATATAAATATATATTTTATTAAGTATATTCTATGTATTGGTAACACTTATTCTTGTCACAGATATAACGTTTCGAAAAGCCAAAAAAATATTGTTTTAATTTTAGAGAGCCTTCTAGAAACGATAGGAAAAATGTGAAGGTTGTTTTTATTTCACTGTAAAAAATAAAATTTTAGTCATTAATATTTCAGAGTGTATGTTGGATAAACATGAAAGCTAGCGCAGAAAATATTACCGGTACAAACAAGGCGGCGTTATTGCAATGAAAAGATAAGTCTTATTTTTTTAATAAGTAAACATCAAAGCTTGCCAAATTACTACGAAGCTAATAATTCCAGCGAGATATTCTTTTGAGTACGAATACCAATACGAGAGTCATGAGTACCAATGATAAGATACAGTTATAACTCTCGTTTGATGTACTTCTGGCTTCATTCGCATTTAGCTATTGGTTTAAAAAAAGTAAGGATAGGCTTTACTAGCACTAGTCCATTTGCAGTTTTAGAAAGATGACCGTGAAAATCAAATAAATATCATATTAACTTAATTTCATAGATTTCATATACAAGGTGATGAAAATTATAAGCTTTATTTTTATTACACTTTCTGTCATATTAATTATTTATAATAGCACACTACACGCATTGTATATATTAAATATAACCTTATAAATACAATAATGAAAACACGGAAACATTTTAAAATGTTTTGTAAATATATTATGATAATGAATAATTGAAAAACTCCTCAGATTGGTCGGTGTAACATTCAATATTTCATTTTCCACGTAAGTAGTTGGCAAGCTCGTTCATTGGACATTTTACATAATCACCCATCTGATTTATTGCCGCCACAGGGTTGCCTCGTGTGAGAAGTCAACAATAAATAATGCTGCGTAAATTTTATTTGCCTATGGCTTTAAACTCGTGAAGGGTGATGGAATTCATTAACTATAAGATGAGTTGTCAGTTCGTGATATCATCACCCCGATAACTTTCTCTTCCCCTTGCGTCGATTCCCTGATGCTGGTTCTTAGTCGTGCCGGTAATAATTCTTCGCACACGATATTGTGCCATCTGGTCCGAGTTTTGGTGACTTGCCGCTTCAGCCACGTTCATGTTTAGTGTGGTGTGGATTTGAGCCGTCCAGCGCTTTGGTTTCCTGTCCCGGGATCTCTTGCCCAACATTCTTCAAGTCATTACAGTTTTTGGACGTTGTCACCTGGTTTTTAGTTTAATTTTTCCTCAGGCAAATTACTGAAAGTCTTCGTTTCCTATCAAGTTGGAGTGCTTTGAGGATAGAGATGTAAGTCCTAAACGACCACGTCCATCATAATTTATTATTTTGTGGACTCCCGTTAATCAGTATTCCTTGAATTTTATAAAGAAATATAACATTTTTGATATACATTTTATAACTAACAAGTAAACACAAAGTAGAAAACTCTATAATCAATGACATATTACTTAAAAATTAAAATAAAATGAAAGTTAAAAATACAACTGAACAAATAAATATATGGGTGAATATACAAAAATTGGGTAACTCGCTGTCATCAGCCAATATATACAAAGTCTTATTATATTTTATTGAAATAACAACTTATTTTAAAACAATGAAAAGTCCTTTATATGGTCACCCAATTTCACTTATTCATTTTAAATACAAGTTAATAAAAAAACAAAATTAATACTTAAAATGTCAGTCCTTTGGCATGTCACAATCCCGAAAACCAACAATCAAGTGACTATCTATTAAACATTATCATTGATTTAAGAAAACTTACTAATTTACTACAATCTGTGATGAACATAGTATTATATACTACAACTTTCATAATGCAATGTTCTCCAATTTATTTAAAAAAAAATAAGAAACTTTGTGTTTGTTTTCATCCGTCAGTCCGTTGTGTGTTCTTTAAATTTGAAATTCTCGCCATATATCACCGAGTCAAGGTCAAATCCCTGTTTATGTATTAATGTTGGTAATGAAGTTAGTTGCGGACAGCACAATTTGACGGCCGCCATAACTGTACGAGTTCTTGGGTTGTGTTTGTCTTCTATACACATGCAAAGCCAGTCAAAATTTCAGTCCCGTGGTGGGTCGTTATTTTCTTGTTAATCTGAGGTTTATTATCATTTATACATAATTAACTATGATTTGTTAAAATGTAGTTTGTTGATATTCGAAATTATCAAAAAAAACATTAGTTCTGATTATAACCTCAAATTATGTCTTTTTCGTCAATCCGCTGGCGTCAGTCCTTTGTCAGGTATCGCGCTAGAGGATTGAATTGTCTCCATAGTACTGCTTTTTGTTGTTGTTTTAGAGCACTTTTATCTTAATTGCTACCGTGTATAAGCATTTCTATTTTATATTTCAGTTTAGAATATCATACGGCACACTAAAAGCAATTTGACCAGGGAAGAAGATTAGAAAAAAAAGAGAAGCCGAAAAGGCTCGCTTGGCCAGAATTAAAAGTGCCCCATTAAATTAGCGGAATACAAAGAAAAACAAAAACTTCAGTACTTAAGGAAATAACTAAAATTTTTAATAAAAACCTACTTCAAAACAAAAAACCACTAAAAACCAAAAAATAATAAAATATTAAGTTACGCATATATTTTGACATGCACAAGTACAATGAAATAAATATTATTTTTTTGCTTTGCAGTGGTACTTATTATTTTAATATTTTTTGTGGATTTTGTTTTGAAGTCGGTTTTTATTTTTTTATAAAATATTTTAGTTATTTGTATATTTTTAGTGTTGATAGGCATTTCAATGAAGAAGAGTTGGTCCCACAAGGAATATGTTCTTTCCGATGACAATGAAATCGCTAAAATCAGTTAAAGCTGCCGAAGATATTGGTATTTACGTTTATTTTAATTTTATAATTATTTTTAATTGTTACTAAGTGATTTGAATACTTAAAAGACATGTGCCATTATTAAAACTAAGAGATTTGTACTAATTCTTATTAAATTTCATTATAATTCTTAGAAAATTGTGTACTTTATCAGTACTATGTTAGCCTCGTCAGTCCCCTGGCAGTCAAATTCAGAAAATTTTAAATATCTCATAATTTACTTAAAAAAGTGACTGGCCCGATTTGGAACAATATAATCATTAGATTTGTCATCATATGCACCCGAATTTGTTATAATTTGATTTAATTATTATAGTAAACAAAATATCCTCAAAAGTTACCCAACTTTTGTATAATCACCCATATATAAGTAGTTTTATCTTAAAACGGTTCCAATTAGCAGGTTAAGGGGTATTAAC
This sequence comes from Hyles euphorbiae, assembly GCA_023078785.2. NCBI lineage: Eukaryota > Metazoa > Arthropoda > Insecta > Lepidoptera > Sphingidae > Hyles > Hyles euphorbiae. The sequence continues at coordinate 6,515,560 of CM041040.1, forward strand.
ATTACAACTAAGTACCAGGGAACTATAAGTACGAAGGAGCTGAGCCAATCTCTTGCAGCCCTAACCCCAAGCGCGGCAAGTTGAAGGCTCATTGCCCTCCTCTCGTCGCGAGGGCGCCGTCACGCAACAAATGCATTAGCATAGCTCGCGCTGTGTCGGTGCATTCGCTCGTTACTCCATTAATACCGCCTAATTGATAATTATTACTTGATTCAGGTTTCTTGTAACAATCAAAGAGTTTGTAGGACAATTTGTTACGGTGTCTTGGAAATGAAATATATGATAGTTTTTCCTGGATGTGAAGTGATGTGAAGAATTATTTCCAGATGAAGACCTTATATACAAAATATCTTGTAATTTGACATAATTTCGTAGTGACTTTTGCTTCTACAGAGTAGATTCATCAATGTAATTTCACATAAGTGCGATTTATCCTTAGTTTTTACAAAATTACACCCAACGGTCACATGCAATATACCTACCCAAAATTCAGTTTGAGTCTTGTGTGGTATTAAAAATTACGAGAGACTTTTCATAGATCAATTACGTCTAAATTTTTGAACCTAAAACAAATCATATTTTCCATGGCTACTTCTTGCAGGCCAGATACAGTATTGATTGGCAACAGACGTTAATTATCTCTCGGTATTCGATACAAATATACCAGCCTTCATAATTGCTTCTTTACGCTACAGTGAATGAATTATGGATGGAAGGAACTGTTTCAGATTGAAAAACTCAAATTGCTTTTACTGAATATATTTATTTTGTGCCAGATATCTAAATAAATACACACAACAGTCACATACATAGTCCTGACCCCACACTAAGATCGAGACTTGTGTCGTGGGTATCAGGAACTACGAGAGACTTTTCGGTCTCACGAACACCCAGACCTGAAACAAATACATGTAGATTACACAAATATTTGTGTCGGTGCGGGGATCGAACCCCCGATCTTATGTTTCACAGCCGGCGCCCAACCAACTGCGCCACGGAGGCTACCATGTTAATCAAATAGCAAATGTTAATCAAAGAAGCCTTTAAACCGGTGGTATTAACAAAAGCGGTTAGAAGTAGATGCTTGGGTAATGTAACCGAAATGTAATGATGTACGGTAAAACTTAATTGAGTGTATGATTGCGTCATATAAGTACTTGTAATATGTTTGTATTAGTTATTAAATAAATAATAAAAAAACACTAGCCGATCGACCCAGCTGCACCTGAGTGCAGGACCCAACTAAAAAGATAGAAATATGCTATTGTTTCAGAACTTTTAAAAAGGAACAAATCCGTCATTTATTATTATGTAACTATAACCACTTACCTTTAAATTTTTCCCGTTTTTACAACATTTGTCGTTGCTGCTCCGCTCCTATGTATCATAGTGTGATGTAGAAGCCTTTCTTGGTAAATGGGCTATCCAACACCAAAAGAATATTTCAATTCATACCAGTAGTTCCTGAAGCGTGGTCAAACAAGCTCGTTAGGTTTATATATTAGTATAGAATAACCACTCTCAATAGTACTCTCGATTGTAGAGGAGGCCCGTGCCGTGCAGTGGGACGTGTGTGGGCTGATACAGATAGATATTCATTATTATAGGTTCTGACGTAATATCTAACCAACGATCTATCTCAGGCCTTCTCCTATTACGTACGTCCATATTGCTTACCAATTACACGTCTGCAATCATGCACAACACTATTAATCCTCAACATTATACCCCTGAAATTAGTTAGTTATAAACCTATTAATTATCACTACATAGTATAAAACAAAGTCGCTTTCTCTGTCCCTATGTCCCCTTGTATGCTTAAATCTTTAAAACTACGCAACGGATTTTGATGCGGTTTTTTTTTAATAGATAGAGTGATTCAATCGAAAGGTTTGCATGTATAATAACATCCATTAAATAGTGGAGAAATATTGTTATTTTTGAGGTTTCTAATGTGATGTCGTTAATTATCAATTTTTTCCGCTTACATTGTAAACGCAGGCTGAACCCTACGATATTTATCAAAATAATGTACTATATATTTGTACACATTGAAAAGGTCTACAGAAAACTCCGCGATGGTATATGTCTATCTCTTATGGATATCCCACAATAAAATTTTTTTGTCATTTACTTTTTACGACAAATAAAGCCATTATTTATTTTTATTATTTTCGAAGCAATTTTAACCAATACAGCATTAATCCTTATCCAATTAAATAGCTTAAATCTATATGGTCCTTTACAGCACGAGATTTAAATGAATATTTTCGAAGATATTACAGATTTAAAATTGCGGGACGTAGCGCTTGCGGCGGTACTGGCCGGCCGGGGCGGCGGCAGCGTGCCTATATAGGAAGGTTTATATGTATAATAATAATACGTACATATCATTGTACAGAAATCTATTTGTACCCGGGCGAAGCTGGGCCGGGCCGCTAGTAATATAATATATTATAATGATTATACTCGTAAATAGTCGGAGGTGCAAACGTACACTTAAAGAGTAAAATAGTTATAGGCATATAAAAATTATACTCTTGTTATTCTTATAAGCTGATGATACATGAGGGAAGAGTGAAAAACGCATTGTCAGAAAAATTAACTATGACATCTTGATGTAAGAGGTACATCAATGAGTTGGCTAAAAGACCTATAACTTTAATTTTATTTTATTATTTTTTTATTTTTATTTTTTTTTTATTTATTAGGATCTCCAACAAAGAATACACTTTACAAGCTTTGCTATTGTACTGTTGCAGTTTAAACATTGTGTTTCTTCAATTAGAGGAGATCACAACATGCAATAGTACTGCACAACAGGAAAGAACTATGACATAACTTATCCATAAACTATCAATATAAAATTAATCGACAAAATTAATCGACAAATAAATTAATCGAAAAAAAAATTAATCGACAAAAAATAATTGGATAGTACACCTGGTGGATGGTACAATGGATGACGTAATTCCTTGTTTCGCTGAAGATGATTCATGTATAATATAAAATAATAATGAAAATGAATTTCAAATAGTGCTATATTTTTATTTATTTTATTACGGTGCTGAGTTTTTGTTGGACATGAATTTACTATTAAGACGGCTCAAGCCGTTCATAATATTAATATAAGCCAAATAATTGTACAACATGGCTAAAATATTTCGTGGCGATCCCATATATGTAACTGCATCGGGCTTGCAGATGTCGAAATCACAGACTTAAAAAACACATTTATAAAATAATACATTTTGATCAAGATCCCTTACATATTTGTTGCGTTGTTGCATACCCTCAATTACGATTTAATGTAATCAGTAGTAACATATTTGAGTATCTCATTTCCAAGTGTAAACAAGCACGACAAACGCCTTCAATGTCCTCTGAAAGTATTTGCAGTGTCCAGTAATCCCGTGGAGGGGACGGCCACAGCTGAACACTGGACTCTCACAATAGTTACGAGTGTTTGTCCCTAACCATTAAATGCTATGTAAAAAGTTAACTTTTGTACTGGTTTTTGTGTGTTCTCACTTGGGATGAATAGAAGTACTTCCATTCTTTAGGAACTTGCAAAGCGAGTAGTATGATGCAAGTTTGAGTTTTGCTGAGATCGCTTTATTGGTTTAGATTTTCGTAAAATTGTAAGAATGTAACTTTGTGTTCCTTCAACATTTGGAGAAGAAATACTCGTACTATATTAAATTAGGATTAGGATGAACAATTCCTGCACGGTAGATGTAAGAGGAAATTTGGGTAGGTACCACTGCAATGTCTATTTGTCATTTGCTCGTCTTGGCAACATCTTTCATGATTTTTGTTGTGGGATGTCGAAAAATTTCTTTTTGAAAGTTGTTTGTAACATTATTTTTCCTTTTTTGGGTATTTTCCTTAAATAAGTTGATGAATATGATTCAGTACGGTTTGCGAAACGTCTTTAATTCCTAACTTTTTCAAACATGAGGATATTTTTAAATAATGATGAAACAAATAACTTTTAAATTTAAGTTATTAATTTTATTTTCTCTTTCTTAGTACGTAGAATAGGATAGCATCTAAAACACAAAACAAGTTTTTGAGTCAATATATTTTGTAAATGGTTAGATTATTTTGAACCGATACCAAAACATCATCTACTTTAGAAGGTTTTTTGATACTTACACATACATAATTGGCCATACATTATAATATGACCTAACCACTCTCAATCGTACTTTCTATTATGGAGAAGGCCTGTGCGCTGCAATGGGACGTATATGGGCTAATGCAATACAATACAATAAACATACATTATAAAATCATCTATAGATTCTTTACTGACAATTTTAGTCGCAGTCTGTACTCTGTCGAAGAAAGACCTTTCCGAAAGACGACCCTTATAAAAACTCGTAAAATCGCGCACACAACATATCTTACAACTGAAACACTACCAACAACAATTCCTTAACCAGCTGAAAAGCCCCCTTTGTTAAACACTAAACGGCTAGACGTTAATCTAAATTGCACAGAAAAATACCTTCGGGCAGTGTCGTGTCAAAGTGGTGTGTGTGTGTTGCAGATGTAGTAGATACGGCCTTTGCGAGCTGAACGGATGGTTAGCATTCAGAAAGACGCCGCGGGCGAGATCGCGATAGCATCAACGCAGTTGACAGTTGTACACTGAGTCGCAGCGCTCCGGCAACTTGTTGGCCTAGATTCACGAATAGGGTTCTTTGCTCTGTGTCTGCTTTGTGTCACCGGGTCTTGCATTCATTTAATAGGGTTTTTGTAGGTCTAGATCTATATCTGCTTGGCTCACTGAACCCTCTTTTGTGTTATATGAAGCCTGTGCTCTAACTGACCTAATGTGCGCAATTTTACATAGTTTTAAATTACAGCACTACTGAAGTCGGTTAGAATTTTCAAGCTATTCATTGTTAAACTTTCTATCTGAGGAGGTTTAATAGACTACCAGTTTTTCCAATTATCGTAGTTCATCAATATCCTGTAATAGAATCAATGTTACTTAAGTAAATTCGTGAAAATCTTTCAACTACGCTTTATCTTGGATACCACAAGCATTTCCTGCATTCATTATAATGTTTAAACTTTGCCTGACATTTTAAGTCCTCAATCATTAAGCAAGTTACTTTCATACCGTACCTACCTGGAACAAAATAATGGCAACCTCGTTACGAACATTCAATCTCGAAAGAATTGCATTGCATACAGAAATTTTCATGGATTTTTTAGTGTTATAAATACCAGGTGTTGGTCTCTTTAAGCGGCAATGTGTCACATTCGTATGCCTATTCATCTGTGATTCCGGCACAAAGGTGAATTGGCGGGAAGGCGAGTTATATCCATTGCGGTGTCTTTGCGCATTTTATAAGGGTCAACGCTGTTGGACGAGCGATGTATAGCGTTGCGTCGTGTGTGTTAAATAATTGACAATGTGTTTATTTATTTCATATGGCTTTTCTTTATAAATAGCCCCATTGCATTTTTGGGTAGTTTTTCTTAATTCAACAATCTCATCCACTTTACATATTAAAGTATAAATGTCTTTTCAATTAATTTGTTAGAAATTAATATTTGAGAGAAACAAATAAATTTATTTATTTATTTATTTATTTATTTACACTTTATTGCACAAAGAGACAACAAATACAGAGAGAAATTACATATATAAAAAGTACAATTGGCGGTCTTATCGCCGAAAGGCAATGTCTTACAGACAACCATGGGATGGATTTAAGAACAGGATAAACAGAGGGCAGTCAAAAGTGTAAAGGATAGAACCTACCTAGAAAGGGACAAAAATTGCAATATACTAATTAAAATAATTTTAAAAATTACAAGTAATAAAAGTCATAAATACTCATATTATGTAATATAAACATATACATACATACATACATACATACATATATAAGATCATAAGAATACATACATCAGAAAATACATACATATACATAATATATAAATATATATATATATATATATAATAAAGTTCCAGACATGCAAATAGGAAAGCTATCCACATCAACGTGTCAGTTCAGTGAGAAAGGTAATAATCTTTGACAAGTTTTTTGAACGATGATAGTGATCGTGCCCGTCTTACCACAACTGGTAATGCGTTCCATAATCGAACAGCCTTAACAGTAAACGATTTGTCCATGAAAGTGGTGGTGTGGACGGGCATTCTCAACTCCAAACTCTCTGACGACCGTAGGGATCTAGTATGTGAGTCGTGGAGAAATACAAATCGATCTTTGAGGTAAGAGGGGGTAAGAGGATTAAACAATATGTTGTACAGAAGAAAGAGAATATGAGCATTCCGACGAAGTCGTATGGGCAACCACTTGAGCTTAGCACGGAATTCCGAAACATGATCATATTTGCGTAAACCAAATATGAATCTAATACAAAAGTTTTGAAGGCGCTCAAGTTTATTAAGTTGGTCCTCGGTGAGATCTGGATAGCTGACATCGGCATAATCAAGGATAGGGAGAAGGAGGGTTTGCGCTAATGAAATCTTCGTGGCAACAGGTAGAAGGTTGTGTAATCTACGCAAGGACTTTGCCGAGGCGAACAATTTGCGGCTGAGTTCCTTAAGCTGCGGACCCCAGGTAAAAGACTTGTCCAGAAATAAACCAAGGTTTTTTACTATGTCACTATAAGGGACAGTAGTACCATCACAGATTAGAAGTGGTAGTTGGTCCCTATCAAGTTTTGAAGTTGTTCTGGGGCTGCCGATAATAATAGCCTGAGTTTTGGAAGGGTTAATTTTTAAGCCATGAGTCTTACTCCATTCACAGATGCGTTGGATGTCGCTGTTTAAATTATGAATTGCCTCAATAACCTTGTCAAGAGGTGCCTGAGAATAAAGTTGTAAATCATCTGCGTAAAGGTGGTAGGATGAGCGAAGATGATTAGATATAGAATTGATAAAGACAGCAAAGAGTAGAGGAGAAAGCACGCCGCCCTGTGGAACGCCAGCAGATAAGGAGCACCACGAGGAATAACTATCCTCAATACAGATACGCTGCCGGCGCCCATACAGGTAACTACGAAACCAATCAACTGCTGTTGGAGATATGTTGAGTGAACGTAGCATACTAAGCAACACATCAAAGTCAATGGTATTGAAGGCGTTACTGAAGTCCAGCAATGCTAAGACTGTCAGCTTGCCTTCCTCCATACCTGATCTAATGTCATCCGTAATATGAGTCAAGGTGGTGGTAGTGCTGTGCCCAGGACGAAAACCCGATTGGAGCGGGTTTAGGAGATCATTTTTGGATAGGAAATCATTCAATTGAGTGTGGATAAGGCGTTCAAGAACTTTGGAAAGGAAAGGGAGAATGGAAATGGGTCGGAAATCAGAGCATGTAGAGGCGTTGGACTTTTTAGGAATGGGGATAACGTGGGCTTCTTTCCAGGCACTTGGGAAAATCCCAGTAGAGATGGAGTGGTTGAGGATATGGGAAATTATGGGAAGGATTTCGTCAAGGATAGGCAGAATCATATTACGGGTGACGCAGTCGCTACCCATTGCATTCGATGAAATGAGCTTAATAGTTTTCTCAACATCACAAGCAGCAAATTGTTTGAAAGCAAAAGCTGAGCAATCGGGAGTATTAAGAGTAGAAAGATGTCGAATAGTGTTATTTTTAGTCGTCTTATCGAAATTGGACGAAGAAGAAAAATGAGCGTTTAGAGAATTTAAATCAATGGATTTAGGAATCGAATTTTGTGGAGATTTACCCACTCCCAATGTCTTAAGAAATTTCCAAACTTTAACTGGGTCTCCGTTTTCAACGGAGTTGTGAATATGTCGGCGTTGGGCATTCCTACACACCTTACTGCAGTGATTTCGAATGGCTACATACTTTAGCCAATTCGACTCGATGGGGCGACGATTGTATCTTGACTTAGCCGACGCTTTTTTTGAAAGAAGTTTAATATTTTTTTATTATATAACTCAAGACATTCACTCAATCACGTATTTTTTTATTTTTCTTTAAGTGCATCATTATTTATTTAAAATAAAGTACTTAACTGATGACATTAGCCGTTTTGCGAACAAGTAAGAGCATAATTTTTACGAACGTCGCATTCGCCAGTTCTAAGAATTTCTTAAAATCGTTTCATTACTCTTCCATAGTTAAGATACTATTTAAGACTAATTATACCATTTTTTATGGTTTGTCATTAAACATTTTTCTGTTTTATCCCAGGTGACACATCTTTATAAAATAAAGTAACTATCATCAAATTTTACATTTTGTTTATAGTTCACCCCCATACAAAAAATATTTTTTATCGGACTTCAAGTTCTTTTCTCAAAAAACTCCAGATCTGTGTCTCAATTATGTTTATATTTGTTGAAAATATAAAGTTTTCCTACACAAAGATTTACAGTCAGCAATATAAGTCGCTGAACACTTCACATTTTTTGATAAGCTTTTTATGTATTAAAATTTGTACGTACTACTCTGTAGTCGTAAAATATAACCAAGTAAAGTCATCTATGCCGAGATGCGACATACGATATTGAAAAAAAAAAATATTATTTTGGATGATAAGACAATTCCAAATCTCGTGAATGTATAGAGACTTATGTTGCTGACTGTAGATAGGTTTAATCATGGCACAATAATCTTCGCATCGACACTAAGTTTCATACTAAAATGAGCATTTTCCTTTCATTAAAATATAAATATTGGTATATTCTCTATTATCCTAATATTTTTCAATAAAGGGTTATTAAGTGAGCGGTCATTGAACTTGAAACAGCTGATCGCACAGATGTCCGGTCCGGCCGCGTCACGGATTATAAATGCGGGGTGGATAACTTATTTACACTTCAATGAGGCTAATATTTCATACGACTGTGTTATTTAATATGTTCGTATGGACCTATTTAAGAGATAAACATAAAGCTGGGACGTGTCTAGTGTACATATATTCAGAAGCCAATTTGGGTCACAGCTGAGTCAGGTTGCAAACTAATACTATTTTTTTTGCAATGAATGGCGATACAAACTTGATATTCCTTTATACCTGATGGTAAGCGACACGACTTCTCATTAACAGTAGCAACACCAAACAACGAAATGAATTCCAGGGCAATGCTTAGCATTTCACTACGCTTGCTGAGACGATCCTACCCCTATGGTATGACATCACAATTAAACACTCCATTGAAGATTTTCAAACTCTTCAAAGTTTTCAGATTTCTCATTAGTTTATACATTAACTGATATCATGATAATTAAGATAATTCTTTAAGCCTATAATTACCCAATTTATGTCCATAATTGCTCATGCCGAGCGTGGAACGCCTCTCCAATCGAGAATATGATTGAGAGGACTTGGGTCGTACCACGCCGACTTATTGGAGTTGGTCAATTTTAATATACTATACGATACGCCCTTCAGTACATTTGGAGGTTCAAAAAGATGACCGTGAAATCGTGCTAAAATAAAGATTAAATTAACTTAAATTAATAGATTTCGTCTAAATGGTGATAAAAATAATATTTTATTTTTTATAAAACTTACCCATAATACCAGCAAAAATATTCAAAATCGTTACGAGTGACAACTAATTTCAGGAATGCTTCACTAGAGATATACTGGAGAGCGCGGACCACTTTTAGACTACACGTCACTAAATACGCTTTCTGCCCTGTCCATATACTATATTTATGTCAATGTGTTAAGATTAATTATGAAATAAGGTCTCCTTATGATGATTTCATTAATCTTAAATATCTATCCATCCATCCATCAGCCAAAGGAAGTCCACTACTGAACATGGCCTCCCCCTATGATTTCCACAGTAACCTCTTGGAGGTAGCCTGCAACCAACGACGTCCCGCGACCTTTATCAGGTCGTGACCACCTTGCGGGTGGACGTCCTATGCTATGCTTTCCGCTAATCTTAATATGCTCATATATACCTACATAAATGATTCCCAAAATTCAGACCTGGGATTTGAATCTACGATTAGCGCCTCGGCAGATTGCATCCGATGCGTAACGAAGAGCAAACGCGCACTTTCCTAAGCAATAACCAAAACTAGAATTTATTTTCAACAACCAAAAGCAACATTTCAACGTGGCTTATCGGTACTCCTATGATAAAATAGATGTACACAATTTTTACTTTCGAAATTCCAATATTAAAATTGCCGGTAAAATTCTGGACAAACGTAAACATAAAAGTGTTATCAGCCGGGGACTGACGGTATCGACCGTGACGTCGCAAAAACCACTCTTTTGCCTGTTGCAGATAAATTTGCTGTTGTTTTGACGATATTGTATGGTCTTCATGAATGGGCGAGGTCTTGACGACTTTGACGAGTATTGTTACTGGGTGTTATTGTCTAGGAATAAGTACAAATGCGCTCTTTTGTAGTATTCAATTTAATGAATATCTAGCGTATATTTACTGTTCAAGAGCGTATATTTAATTTGCGTAGCTGTTGAAAATCCGTTCTGGTGAGCCACGAAGTGTGCTGGGTTTGGTTTCAGTAATAAGTATTTACTCTTATGTCATGTAGGTAGATTACATTACGATGTTGGGTTTGGGGAATAAAAATAATGAATAAATATGCAAAATTCTAGTTTTCTAGTTAATCTGTAGTGAAATATATGTGATTGAATACCTCCTGTAAAAGAGGGTAGTGGAAGGCAAACAAATTATCACATTTTATACAATTCAATTTTTCAGAATATTTTATGATATACCCACATTAATTAAATATTGCATTATTTGCAGTAAACGTTCATCTTCGGTCATGTATCCATTCACGAGTCAATAATAAAGCAGTAAACAGAAAAAGCGGATATAAAGGATATTCATAAAAAAATATTCGATTTTCGAATAACTTTTTACTGCTTCAGCGGTTTAATGGTAAAAATGTGCAATGAAAATGTTCATAAAGATCTTTCACTATCGCCCTCGTAAACTTTACGATGGTGATTTTCAATTTTTTTATTTCATCGCACGTATAACTTTTTAATTTTTTGTATAGTTTTATGAAGGGGGAATCCTGTTGGAATAGTACGGTATAAGTTTGAGTTCAATATTGAAGCGAAGATTTCAGTTCATCACCTGATCTTACATTTGACTCGTAGATGTTATACCTATACGTACTACAATCATTATCAGTGCCTGTATCAGCCCATATACAACTCACTGCAGAGCACGGGCCTCTTCTACAATCAAGAGTACGATTGAGAGTGGTTAGGCCACATCCACCACGCTCGCATAGTGCGGGTCGGTTGACATTACTTAACATAGAAATTCTTGCGAATTCGCTATAGCATATATCACGATGTTTTCCTTCACGGTTAAAATGTGTGGTGACTGATTATTTATACACATATCGACGCAGGAAAGCGATTTTGTCGTATCTCAAAAAATGCATATGTGCGTTTTGTATTTTATTTAATTCATAAAAAAAATACCGCATTGAATTTCCTTGTGAAAATGCAAGGTTTTATTTTAAAATGTTATTAACAAAAAAATGGTATTCCTAAGTTTTCAAGTTAGTGGTTATTCATTTTTTAATTAATTTTTTTTTTGATCCTGGTGTTAAATTGCTTATTTCGAGATACGACAAAATCGCTTTCCTGCGTCGATATTATTCCGAAAAGTCAAAGGTGTGTCTTGGGATTGAAACCCGCAATTAACTACATTAGCATTAACTACGTTTATTTGGTCTTATTTAGTAAATATGTAAAAAGAATACCTACTCAGCGATTGTTACTGCCGCAATTTGTAATAACTCTGAACTACTGAAAATGCGGATAAAATTTTCACCAAACCGTAGAATATTAAAATCCTTTAACTAAAAGATTAAAAATACTTTCAGGTAAAAGCAACAGCGCCGAGAATGGACAGAAACGGCTACTTTTTTTACGTCACCTCCACGGCGAAAAAGAAGAAAATCAACCTAATGCAAGCTAAACCTCCGCGCGTGGCGTTTGTTGACGAAAAGCGTCGGTCGGAAGCCAGTGTGGCTGTGCCCGCCACTGGAGACGGACGTGGGGACTTTATGACGCAGCGCGGCCTGTCGCCGGCGCCACGCGCGCGCCTCTACTCGCAGTTGGAAAGTTATCAGCCGCGGTACCATACTATACGTGATACAAGTGCTAAAGATAGTGAGTGCAAGAGACGCAGAAAGGAACAGAGGATTGTTGGATACCCCCCCAGTGTCAGGTAAGTGCGCACTAGAATTAAAAAGTGGAAAATATATTTTTATGTTTGTAAGGAGAAATTGGACATTATTTGTATACGTCCCCCTAGAAATATGCAATACTTGATAAAAAAAGAAATTTACTATTATTAACGTGTTGCGGTTATTAAATAGTAGGGTACATCACAAAATATTGAAAAAGAAAAAACAATGAAGGTATCAAATGAAAATAGTAATATAAAAGAAAGCGTACAAAATAAATTAAAGCTGTAATTACTACTTAAACACAAAAATATTAATCATATTATGCAATACTGATATACAATACCGATTATTTCTTAATACCAGGAGAAAACCAATGTTTACTAAAGGTACTGAAATAAAATTAAGTAAACACAAAAACAATGGCCTTCAATTATAGTTAAAATAACCGGCAAAAAATTATTATAATTATATTTAAAATAGACACAGTTAAAAACTTTTTTTTTTTTCCAAAAAGTGTAGTAAATCCCATGGGATCTTAAATCCATGTATTTAGATTAATAGGCAATATTATATATATTAAGCTCATTTTTTTCAGAAAGCAACAGTTAAACACATAAGTAAATCAGCAACTGCCGACATTCCGAATATAACTTCCGTGTAAGTCCCATTATTTAGTATTAAAGATTAAAAAAAAGCTGGCTATTTTGCTAAATATTGGATTTGAACTAGACACCGCTTAGTCATAGGAACCTAATGCTCTCTCCACTGATCTAAGTCGGCTATAGCTCAGTTATGAAAATTAGCATTCCGTGTCCGAATTCCGTTTTAATATCCTCTACATTGAATTACAAATAATATGTTAATTTGATACAGTATTTTGGTAGTCAGTACTACCAACGGTGGAAGTAGCTGGTTAAAAATTATAGTCCCAACTAACTAGTATAGGACTTTATACAAAAATTAACAAAATATAAATTTCCCGATCTAATATTGAACCCAAGACCCTACGGTTCATAGCCCATTCGCCCTTCCATTAAAATGATAAACCGACTTTTATTTACAATTTTTTCACTTACCATAATTAATTGTGTTTGAAGTTTCTCGACTATTTGTCTAAGTTGCTTGTCGTAGACCATTGAGTAAATATCATCCGGTAATGTAGTAGTATACGAGTGCTGTTTTATTCAACATTTAATTTATTGAATGAAAGTACAATAAGTGTCAACCTCTCCGATTACGTATACCGTTATACGTATGTTAAACTAAATTAAGTATTAATCAAGAACTAATGCTGCCCTAAAATCCGCCAAGCTCAAGTGGGATTGTATCAGACATGTGTGTCACGTGTCAGATGAAATGTTGGTGAATACCACAACAGAATGGGTTTCGAAGGGCTTGCGACGTGGATTGTATAGACCGGCGGTACTCAATTTTTTTTAAACAATACAAACACGTTCTAACTATGGTGTTCCGAGCCTACTCAACGCAATTTATCGTGGTAGGGTTGTCTAGTAACCATTTTTTACTCGAACATGGTAGTGTCTATTATTGGCGCAAAATTAAAAATTAGGCTGGTATAGACGCAGGTGGCGAGACGAATTGCATGCCCATAGAAAAGATTGGTCATATAAAGTCTTTTACAGAGACGTAAGGAAAGCGGGAGGAGAGACCTTTGTCTTGCAATGGGACGTTACAGGGTCATATTAAATAAACAAATTAGAGAGTATTTAAGTTTCACTGCTGGCCATATGCTACGTCTAATATTCGACTACCACCATGGCGAAGTTCGTAAAGAGACCGGCCGTGAAACGAAAGGCCACGGGTGCCAACTTTCATCCCCGTACCGAAAACATGTTTGAATAATATAATTGTTTTTCTAAGTATTTAATTTACCTTCTTTAATTTATTTTATCTATTGTACGTCATACAGTTCTAGCAATTTTTTTTTAATCGTTATTTTTTAAGTTTATTTTTGTATTTCCTGTTTAAATATTTTATTTGTTCTTTCTGTTCATTTCATCTTGGGTCAATGAATCGATTTTCATTCATTCAAGATCATAAAAATGTTAGCTACGGCACCAGTGACTTAACTCTGAGGTAAAAACCTTTCTTTCCGTTTAATATGTTTATGTAAGTAAAACGGCGATTTGAGGAAATCTTTAATGGATTTTTAAGCAGCTCTGGTGATGTCGGTTACTGTAGAGCTCAAGTTGGAAACTTTGTGTTCTTTAATAAAATATTCCAGAAGTTTCTTAATAAGTCGACATGACATGCTTATACAGACTTCTTTACACTAGTATATGACCTAATTTAAAAACTTATAACTACTAGGAATGAAGGCGTTTTTCAGGGATGAGGTTTACTGTTTGTTAAAGTAAATATTTCACCCATTGATAAAAAACTAAAGGTAGGCCTTCAGTACATTTGGAGTTACAAATAGATGACCATCAAAATCACGCTAACAGATTTTGTCTAAACGGTGATTCGACTTGTTTTAATTTCATTAATACTTTTGTCATATAATAAACCAATATTTAGAAAATTCATATACGTCCAACAGTCACGTACATAGTTCTCACGCCACAATAAGATCAATTAAGTCTTGAGTCGTGGTCGAGAGTCTTTGTGGCCTCACAAACACCCAGACCCGACACAAATATTTGTGGGCTACGCGAGCATTTGTGTCGGGGCGGGGATCCAACCCGTGTCCTCAAACCAACTGCGCCACAAAGGCTATTAACAAAATATCAATGTACAATAAGGAGTATAAAACTTACTAAACTAAGTAAGTGATAGTTTACTACAATCCTCAACAATTTCAGTAACAAGTAATGCACGTAAGTAACAAGATAGTATTTTGGTGTGGCTGAAACTTGATTCCTAAAAGCGAGAGGTATGTGTTTCACCATATGTGTATCTAGTTGAGTATCAGTTACAAACAGATGGTCGATAGCAATTTAACAAAGGAATATAAATGAGTGTAAATAATACAATAATAATAATAATATAGCCCATATACAACCTTCTGAAAGGTATCCTAGAAAATTGTTGAGGACCTTAATTAAAATCAGCCTCCAGCCAGTTGACAGCCTCCGTGGCGCAGTTGTTTAGACGCCTATTTAACTAGAGGCTGCGGGTTCGACCCCACACCAAACCTTTTATTTTTGTGTGTGAAGATATTTATTTCGGGTCTGGGTGTTTGTGACACCGAAAACTGTGTCTTACTTTCTGATATCACTACACAACTCTCGACCTCAGTGTGATGTCAGGACTGTGTATGGTTGTCGAGTGTATTTATTTATTTCTATCAGTATCAGCCCATATGAGTCCCACTGCTAGGCACGGTCCTTCTCTTTTATGGAAAGTACGATTGAGAGCGCTTAGGCCATATAGTCCACCACGCTGGCCTAATGCGGGATGGCGGATTTTACATAAATTCTTGTAAATCGCTTTCGAATGCAGGTTTCCTCACGATGTTTTCCTTCACCGTTTTAGTGCGTGGTGATTGTCTATGAATATACATGACTCCGAAAAATGAGAGGTGTGCCCTAGGATTCGAACCGAATTTATTTATTTATGTTATTTGTTGATAAATATTTTAACCAACCACTAAAACTGATCAACTGTCTACCTAACTCGCTTTATTTGAATCCCGTAATGGTTAATGCTATAATCCTCTTAACCATACGCGAACAGACGAATTTAATTATGCAATAGATATGCCGTGCGTTAACAAACTTTTGATGGACGTGATAACATTAAAAATTCACGTAAATTAACGCCTTTATCCATTGTGCCGTAAGGTACATTTTCGCATGACCAACCAAAGTTGTAAATAATGCATGTATACGTGGATAGGGTTTTGTAAGTCCATGGAGTAACTCAAAATTAAAATTTTATGGCAATTTTATCCTTACACGTAAAGAAATATAAATTTATTTTTAAATTCTTTCATTTGCTTACATATTATCTGATATGATGATTTAAGAAAAACTTTGTATGCATATCTATATATACTATAGTTACGATGGCTCCAATGAACACTCCTCTAACTAAATTTTTTTTAATTTTCGTTCTTCGCGTAAAATGCTTTACTATTCAGCAATACATAACAAAAATATTTTTAGATTTACATAACGCTAACTATATGTACTTATAGTTAGCGTTATGCAAATCTGAAAATCCTCCCACTATGCATTGAGAAATAGTAATTTCACGCATTTAACGCGAAAAACGAAAAATTAAAAATTTTACGTTACAGCAGTGTTCATTGGAGTCATCGATTAATTGATAATAATTGTGCTAGATGAATTTTGTTTGCTGAATTCCATGCTAAATGCGTAGATAAAACTTTCACCCAGGGACGCGTTCCAGCAATGAGGAGTCTTAGGTGTTATACAAAATTCATTTAGCCTAAAAAAATACACTTACCAACTATATCAGAAACATGAAATGACCAAAATGTAAAATATTGCTTATATTCATAAATTATAACATCGTATTTAAACCACGTGTAACTTTTGTAATAATCACTATATCTAGTATAAAGTAGTTTTTAAAAGAGCAACACTACAGTTTCTTACTCGTTCGTATGTTGTAAAAACAAAAAAAAAATAATGAATCAAAAATTATGTTGAACATTTTAACGGGTTCAATAAATTGTTTTCATTCCATTTCATTTTAAAAATAGCTTGTACCAATAATGGACCTACCATTATTGGTTTATTTTCTCTATAATTGCGTACCCCGAAATCCTTGAAGTAAACAAAAACGTAATATTAGTTCGTTTCGCCTATAATGTTCCCAAACTTTTGATCCAATAAATAAAGGCACCTTTTCCAATCGATCACTTGTAAGAATCGGTAAATTGACGAAGTCTTGCAAAGTGAACGATTTGTGTTTCTTTTCATACATACATATTCTTCACTACATAGTATAAAACAAAGTCGCTTTCTCTGTCCCTATGTCCCTTTGTATGCTTAAATCTTTAAAACTACGCAATGGATTTTGATGCGGCTTTTTTTAATAGATAGAGTGATTCAAGAGGAAGGTTTATATGTATAATACGTACATATTGTACAGAAATCTATTTGTACCCGGGCGGAGCTGGGCCGGGCCGCTAGTACTAATATTTTGATAATCCTTTAACGCTCCTGCTCCCTTCTCGATTTGATGGGCCGGCAACATATCTATGATCGAAGTTTTGTAGATATTAATGGGCGGCAGTGATCACTTACTATCAGGTGATCTGTTTGCTCGTTTGCAATGCTATGCAATATAAATAGGATTATTCATGGAACTTACTTCCAAAAACATAAGAGCCACTATTGCCACTGATATTTTATCCACCGCTTCAAATTAATAGGCCTAATGAAAATGAAAAAGATAATAATTATTGCATCCATCAAAATGTTCAACGTCATTTAGATTCAGTAAATTTTTTGTTCCAGCACCCGGTTGTCTTGTTGTTGTCTCTTCACTAGAGAAGAACGGGCAAGACAAGAAACTCAAATGTTGCTCTTTTCAAAACTACTTTCAAAGTGTAGTGATTATTACAAAAGATACAAGTTGGTTTATATCAGAGCAGTTCATTAATAATTTGTTCTAAAACAATAAATATTTAAGCTTACACATTTATGCAGCCGGCAGCACAAAACTAAAAACTCGAAAGATTTAATCCTAGTTTTATAATAACGATGACAACTCATATGGTAACAAACTACTTATGTAGTCAGCCCCTAGCCGCAAAGGGGCTGAAGGGAGAGCATTAAGTGTAGGGCGGTGGTAACTGACAATATAATCTTCAGCGCCCCAGCCTAGCTGCAATAATTGGGTGTGTATAATATTGTGGTCAATTATATTTTTTGGCAATTAGCTTGAACAAACTATAACTATCGGGTGTTATAATAGAAACGAATTATTTTTAAAAGAGAGATGCAATGGCTTTTCTGTATTTTTCATATATAAATATATATATACTGGGACGATATGTGAGAGGCCGCCTGGGTAGCACCGCAATGGCTATTTCTCCCGCCAAACAGCAGTGGAAATATATTTATGAAAATTTATTATATGTTCGTAAAAATATAACTCAATTTAAGCGTAATTGTGACATACATAGTAAGAACACTAGGAACAAACATAATCTTGTCTCACACATTACTCGTCTCCACAAGATAAATAATTCTTTTATGGGTCAAAGTATACACTTCTATAACAAGCTTCCCAACAGTTTAAGAGAACTTCCAATTAATAAGTTTAAAAAAGTGATAAAAGTTAAGCTGTGTAAAAAGGCATATTATACCGGGTATATCAAGACTGCTACCGAAAACGAAGCCGGGTGGTAGTTTTAGTGATTACAAACACACTACAACTAAAAATTTCGCAAAGAAACGCGACAATAATTTTTAATGATTTTTTAAATATCATCATTTTTGGGTGGTAAATCTATAGTTTTTGCTAAAATAATTATTTAAACTCTTTTATACCTTAGAGTATTTATAAATAAAAGGGTATACACTATTATTTTAGGAAAAAAATGTATTTACCACCCAAATATGACCATAGGACAAAAATAACAAAAAAAATTGTCGCTTTTTTTTGCAACATTTTCTATTTCATTGTGTCTGAAGTCGCTTAAACTACCACCTGGCTTCGTTTTCGGTAGCAGTCTTGATATACCCTGTAGAATCACAGATTATGTGGAAGACAAAACTGCTTGGGAATAAATTTATTAAATTTATCATGTTTTGCATCAAATTGACATTATTGTTACTTATGACATGAACCATTGTTATTGTAATAATTGTAATTGGCAATATAAAAAAACAAAAGAAAAAGAAAGAAAAAAGAAGACAGTTCGTGTTGCTGAGGGAGTTTCTTGCGCCGTTTCTTCTTCACAGCTACAACACGTTCCGAAGCGGTGGTAGCAGAAAAGGACGATTCAAAAGATCTTGTGAAAGACTATTTGAATAAAGAATATTTTGATTTGATTTGATTTGAAAATACACTGATGTATTTCAATTTGAAGGATTATTGTAGCCAGAGTAACTAGTGGACATATTGAGACTTAATATGTTATGTCTTAGTTGGCGAGCGCAGTGGAATGCCAATCATTGCCATTGTAATCATCGTATTGGATTTGTTACTGTTCATGATCAGTCATATCGTTTATCAGGCGATAGGTAAGCTCGTATCGATATTCATTGCAATAAAAAAAATCTTCTTACGTTTTTTAACTTCTCATTTCGCTCGTATTTTGAGTAACCGCAATACATGTACAGCCTTAGTAATTAAATTATGATACGAGTGTACGTTTGCCATTACATTAAAAAAAACATGCAGTGTCGAAGATGTAAACAGAATCAAATATTCATCATCTCCTGTCCAAATCAGGTAACTAAATTACTGTTTTATGCGGATGTGCAAAGCTGTGACGTCGATACGCGCCGCCCGTTTGTTCGACGAATCGCAGGCTTTATCCAAAAAATGAAATGAAAACACAGTTTGAACGATTGCCGAACCACCGTAGACGATTGTTTTGATCGCCTCTCCGGTGTACCATTCGGAAATTGAATATTTCCCATTTGTGTCGCGTTGTTTTACCTTCGATTGTTACGCTGTAGCACGTTACTGGGTAGAACAAATTCTAGTTTGTTTTTATTTGGAAAATAGAAAATTTTGACATATATTTTTTATACCTGTATGCATTGGGAATACTGCATATTTATATTTGCATTGTTTTAATGTGAAAAAAAAAATATTTGTCTATGAAACTAAATTGAGCCATATATCACTACATAGGATAAAACAAAGTCGCTTTCTCTGTCCCTATGTCCTTTTGTATGCCTAAATCTTTAAAACTACGCAACAGATTTTGATGCGGTTTTTTTAATAGATAGAGTGATTTAAGAGGAAGGTTTATATGTATGATACGTACATATTATTGTACAGAAATCTATTTGTACCCGGGCGAATCTGGGCCGGGCCGCTAGTGTTATATACAAAGGGCATATTAAAACTGCAAAATTAAGCTGTGTGGTAGTTTCAGTAACTTCAGACAAAATGCAATTTAATTTTACAAAAAATAGCAACGATTTTTTGTCATGTTTCCTATCGTCGTATTTGGGTGGTAAATACAAAGCTTTTCTAAAATTTTAATTTTAATTTTCATTGTATGAAGTACCTAAAACCACCACCTGGTTTCATTTTCAGTCGCAATCTAGATATACCATGCATATCGCCAAAATCACCATTTAATGTATAAAACCAGCCGCGGATGTTCCTCAATATTTAATTATCATGAGTGGTATAGTTTTAGTAAATAAATCGCAAAGCTTATTTCTATCAGATCAAGGGCCCTACTATATTCATCCGAACGAACGAACTAACGAACGAACGAACGAAGTTCGAAACTTCGGACAAACGAAGTTTTTTGTACGATACGAATGTATTTAAATAACGTACACCGTAACTATAAGTCTATGGTTACGACCATAAATCAATAACGACCATAAGTTTTATGTAGGTACATTCGTATCGTATATGTATAAACTTTGATCATCCGAAGTTTCGAACTTCGTTTCGTTGAATATAGTAGGGTCCCAGGTCCCCTTACGATGTTTACCGCAGCTCCTCCGTCCCAGTATTGGCAAACCACTTTAATCCCTCAGGATCTCTTGAGAAAACAAAATGGTATTAATGTTTTTTTTTTCTTATTTTATTTACCTATTCATCGAATTTCGTAATGAATACGGGAAAAAGGACAAATGGCGGATATTTGCTTACGTATAACGATAAGTAATAGATTATGAATGAAGGTAAAAGCTATTTATTTAATCTGACCTTACTTTCGCCATAGAATACGGTTTTAATAATATACTGAGTATCAAGACTGCTACCGAAAACGAAGCCGGATGGTAGTTTTAGTGACTACAAACACAATGCAACTGAAAATTTCGCAAAGAAACGCGATTTTTTTTTCATTAATGTTTAAATATCGTCGTGTTTGGGTGGTAATCCATAGTTTTTGCTAAAATAATAATTTAAAGCCTTGCGTACCATAGCGTCTTTTAAAATAAAAGGGTGTACACTACTATTTAAGAAAAAACTATGTATTTACCATCCTATTATGGCGATAGAAAAAAAAAATAACAAAAAAAATTCGTCACAAATTGTTGCACAAAATTTAGTTGCATTGTGTCTGAAGTCAGTAAAACTACCACTCGGCTTCGTTTTCGGTAGCAGTCTTTATATACCCTGTATATAGACTCACCCCTTTATTCATAAGGACTTAACGCAGTTTTCAAATGCTGTTAATATGAGCTAACTCAAAAACGTTATTCATGACCGAGACCCTTGTTGAGGCGAATTTGAAGCAGAAAAATGGCAAATGTCTGTCAGCTGGACTTTGATATTACTGTCGAGTGGATGAAATCCCTTTTTTCTGTGAAGTGACAATATTATTTAAACATGCAGAAAAACATTATGAATAGCAAAACATAATTAACGTTTCATCTCCTCTTAACATGATTTAACTAATTTACGTTTATCTGGTTGTTTAGCAGTTTTTATGAATAAGTGGGTCATAGTTTTCATTTATCGTAATCGAATTATAATGTCATTATAAAGAAATCTGAATAAAATATAATGAAACAATATTTGCCGATTTAAAATTAATATGAAGTCCGCCTAACTAGGCCATTTCGAGCAAAACCGTAACACTTCTCAAACATAGAATAGGACTGTGTTCGAGAGTCCAAATATTGCATTTCTCTAGCAACAGATAATAAACACTTACCACTTTATTCAAAGAGAGTTTTTAAATATATTTTGGTAATCGCATATTTTGTCGTTTTCGCTGAAACTGAATTCAAAAGTGGTTCGAAAGGTACAAAGTATTCGATAATTAAAATATGTTTTAAACAGTCTATGAATAAGGTATACTCAAGTTAATAAATCAAAAACACAATGTTTCTTCAAAGCCAATTAAATTTGACATAATTTTAATTTAAGCCCGTATTTAAAAACCATCCAAACACATGAAACTTTAAATTCATGAACTATCACACAAGGCTCGGAAACCGGTTAAATTTCCAAACCGGTTTCGGACATTGACCTCAATAAAACTCAATTTCGGTTATAGGTTAACATAATACCGGTTACTATGGAAAACCGGTTTTCACGAATTTAGGTTCGATAACCGATATCGAGCGATAATTAACCGGTTAAAACCAAGCTCAGTACCGAATACCTTCCGTCGTTCCTTAAGCTGAAAACACATTGTAGGTTTTTGTCTTACGCATAGAGTAAAGCTGAAAACACATTGTAGGTTTTTGTCTTACGCATAGAGTAAAGAGTACAAAACTATGGTAAAGAGCGCGACTGATATGGTGCGTACGGGTCGTCAGAGGGCCCGCGTACGTTTTTATTTCTTTTAATTTCATTGACAAAGGACCGTTTATCTCATCTCTATATAAACAAATAAATAATATATTTTTTAAAATGAAATTAATCCTAGTTGGCGCTTATTATAAACAGTCCTAAGTCTGTGATAACCTGTGGTACTAGAACATTCGAGTTTGCAACTGTTTTATTGTCAGAATCAATGATTTAATTAATATTAAATCACACATCAAACAATTATATCATACTATAATTGATTAAATTCTGTACGCAAACATAGATTACACATTGAGAATAAATTCTTCCTGCGACCTTAGTCAGATCGTCCGTCCACCTTGTAGGCGGGCGTCCGACACTTCGCTTGCCTGTACGTGGCCTCCACTCGAGAACCTTTCGGCCCCAACGGCCATCGGTTCTACGAGCTATGTGCCCGGCCCACTGCCACTTCAACTTGCCAATCCTATGGGCTATGTCGGTAACCTTGGTTCTCCTACGGATCTCGTCATTTCTGATTCGATCTCGTAGGGAAACACCGAGCATAGCCCGCTCCATTGCTCGTTGAGTGACTTTGAGCCTTTTAATTAGGCCCACAGTGAGAGGCCACGTCTCGGTGCCGTATGTCATCACTGGTAACACACAACTATCGAAGACTTTCGATTTTAGGCACTGAGGTATTTTGGACGAGAAGACGTCGCGAAGTTTCCCGAACGCTGCCCAACCGAGTTGGATTCTCCGATTGACCTCTCTCTCGAAGTTAGACCTGCCTAACCGGACCACTTGTCCTAAATAGACATATTCGTCTACAACTTCGAGAGTCGAGCCCCCAACTCGAATAGGGGTGGGCACAACATGGATATTCGACATGATCTTCGTTTTATCCATGTTCATTTTAAGACCCACCTGTTGGGAAACTCGATTAAGGTCTTCGAGCATAGTGCTAAGGTCTTCCAGCGATTCTGCCAAGACTACAATATCGTCGGCAAATTGAAGGTGAGTAATATAGTCGCCGTTGATGTTGATGCCGAATCCTTTCCACTGCAAGAGCTTGAAGGCATTTTCCAGCGCGGCAGTGAACAATTTCGGAGATATGACATCTCCCTGTCTCACGCCTCTCTGTAGTGGAATAGCCTTCGTGCTCTGATCCTGTACTCGGACCGACATGGTGGCGTTGTTGTATATACACCTCAACACTTCGATGTACCGATAGTCTATGTGGCACCGCTGAAGAGACTGTAGCACAGCCCAGGTCTCGATCGAATCAAAGGCTTTCTCATAGTCCACAAACGCTAAACAAAGCGGCAAGTTATACTCCTCGGTTTTTTGTATAATCTGCCGTAGTGTATGAATATGGTCTATGGTACTAAAGCCTTTTCGGAAACCGGCTTGTTCGGGAGGCTGAAAGTCATCAAACCTGCCTTCGAGACGATTTGTGATGACCCTTGAAAACAACTTATAGACATGGCTCAGGAGCGAGATGGGCCTGTAGTTCTTCAGCAAAGTGTTATCACCTTTTTTGAAGAACAAGACCACCACGCTCCTACTCCATGCCTCCGGCGTTGAGCCCTCGAGGAGAACGGAATTGAAGAGCCTCTGAAGGACTTTCAGTATCGGTGTTCCGCCCGCTTTCAGAAGCTCTGAAGTGATTCCGTCCTCACCCGGCGCCTTGTTGTTTTTAAGTTGTTTGAGGGCCATCTCAATCTCAAACAGGCTGATGTCCGGGATATCATCGCTAAAGTGTCGGATTAACTCGGCTCTCGGGTCTTTAGCCGAGCTAACAGTAGGTTAGGCAACCGAGGTGTAAAGCTGTCCGTAGAACCTCTCCATCTCTCTTAATACCTCTGCCCTAGTCGATACCATGCGGCCATCATCCATTTTCAGCCTAAACAACTGGCTTTGCCCAATAGACAAGTCTCTTGCAAACACTTTGGAGCCTCCGTTCAGCTCAATTGTCTCCTTAATGCTCACAGTATTGTGAGCACGGACATCGTGTCGCAAGGACTTCCAGATCCGTCTATTGAGCTGCCGATATGCTTCGGCGTCAACGGAAGACTGCAGCGTCAAAGATCGACGTTCGGCCATGAGGTCAAGAGTGTGGATCGAGAGTTTTTGTGGTCTATCTCTACGGCGAGGTCTAAAATACTTAGATCCCACCGTATGGACAGTTTCTACCAAACCGCTGTTTAGCTCGTCCACTGCAAGGTTTTTCCTAGACAATCAAAACGATTTGTCAGATCGAGTTGAAAGCTCTCGGGGTTTTGGATATGGGCGCGAGTAGGTCGGAGCGTAGATTTCATCAAGCGATGCCTTTCCGATTGGACATTGATATTCAGTGTGCCCCTAACCATTCGGTGATTACTGCCGGTTTTCAAATCAAATCAAAATATTCTTTATTCAAATAGTCTTTCACAAGATCTTTTGAATCGTCCTTTTCTGCTACCACCGCTTCGGAACGTGTTGTAGCTGTGAAGAAGAAGCGGCGCAAGAAACTCCCTCAGCAACACGAACTGTCTTCTTTTTTCTTTCTTTTTCTTTTGTTTTTTTATATCGCCAATTACAATAACAATGGTTCATGTCACAAGTTACAATAATGTCAATTTGATGCAAAACATGATAAATGTATTCCCAAGCAGTTTTATCTTCCACATAATCTGTGATTCTATAATATGCCTTTTTACACAGCTTAACTTTTATCACTTTTTTAAACTTATTAATTGGAAGTTCTCTTAAACTGTTGGGAAGCTTGTTATAGAAGTGTATACTTTGACCCATAAAATAATTATTTATCTTGTGGAGACGAGTAATGTGTGAGACAAGATTATGTTTGTTCCTAGTGTTCTTACTATGTATGTCACAATTACGCTTAAATTGAGTTATATTTTTACGAACATATAATAAATTTTCATAAATATATTGATGCAACAGTAAGAATATCTACTTCTTTAAACTTTTCTCTCAATGAAACTCTTGGACCAAGTTGATAAATGGCCCTAACAGCTCTTTTTTGTAAAATAAAAATACTATTTATATCCGCAGCATTTCCCCAGAGAAGAATTCCATAAGACATTATACTATGAAATTTTCACCCTGTTGATCACAGAGACATCTCTGAATATCCGTCTATTCGTCGTCAAGATGAAATCTATCTCGTTTCTCGTAGAACCGTCAGGACTCAGCCAGGTCAATTTCCTGTGAGGCAGCTTCTGGAAAAAAGAGTTCATCGCAAAGAGTCCCTCTTTCTCCAGAAATTCGGCCAGCCTCTGACCCCTGAGGTTCTGTTGCCCATGTCCAAATTGCCCCACTTTCAACTCTGCATCGCTTCTCTTGCTCAACTTTGCGTTGAAGTCCCCCATAACAACGTTGAAGAAGTTTGGAAGTATGTATGGCCCGACTTATGTCCTCATACGTCTCCTCTACTTCTTCATCTGAGTGTGTCGAGGTCGGCGCGTATACCTGTATGACCTTCAACGAATATCTTTTAGATATTCTGAGTATAAGGTATACTACCCTGCTCGACACACTTTCGATGGATACGATGTTGTTTATGGAGAGACTTGTGGACGAGAAATCCGACACCTCCTCGGGACTGTTGGTGGTCCCCCGGTAGAAGAGCAGGTTACCAGACTTCAGGGTTATCGTATCCTCCCCGATTCTTCGGACTTCCGATAACCCCGGAATATCCCAGTGTAACTTGCTCAATTCTTCTTTCAGTTCGACAATCTTCTCGTCTGTCCTTAATGTGCGTATGTTGTGTGTTACCAGGGCCAGTCGTCGTCGGGGGTGGTAGCCGGGGCCATCCCGGGGATTCTTAGTACCCCCTGCCTCACCGTAACCATGACCTCTACCATAGCCAGGCATAGTGGGGCTGCCGGGCCTGGGGGCCTGGTCTCTATATGTGTCGCCATTTAGGGGGTATTTGCCAATACTCGCCAGGCAGGCGGGTTGGCGAGCGAAGTAGGAGACTGGCGTTGATGACGCTGCTGCCCGCCATTAACCAGGGAAAGGAAATAGGATTTGTGGGTTGAGGATGTTATAGGAAAAGAGAGTATGGCCTGAGGGAGTGGATACTGCAGTCACGGACGGGAAGTTAAGGTGACTGCAGTAGCTCGGGGGCCGAGGTCGCGTACTCGCAGCACCTATACTAGGACAGGCTATGACCACTAGATAGGAGCATCCCTGACCATATCATAAAATATGACAGTTAAATTAACATGATAAAAAAGAGGTAAAAAATATTATTTAACAACAGTAGATAATACTAAGAATAATAATACCATCGGTTAACAGTTGTTTCAAAACTTGAGTTATGTCATTCGATGTGAATTTTTGAAATTTGAAATTTTCATATCGAAAGAACAAATAATTTTTTTTTCTCCCCATCACAACAGTTGAACAGTAACCGATCCACAACTTTAAATTAAGTATTAAACAATTTTAATTCAAATTGTTTAGTACTCAAAACGGAGTTGCGTTTTGCACGTCCAATTCTATTGAATACTTCTAATACAATCAGTGTTGCCAACCCCAAGAAACTAAAAAACGGTAGTTCATCCACAAAAAAACAGGAGAAAACAGTAGGTAAAGTAAAAATAAGCAGTTTTTATTATTTCCTCATTTAATTAAAACAATCACCTACTTTTATTACTCACGAGAAGTCACATACATTGATTAATTATAATATTGATCATCCTCAACTGCCTCATCTACAATATTTTCTGACTCATCTTCCCTTTTTAACACATACATGTTTTTGTAAAATTTCTTCATGTGGCTTCAAATGAGTAGCAATCGGTTATTTCAGATTTTTACGTAATATTCCTTTAATAGTTGTGGTCGATAATTTGTTCCGTAATATGGATTTCATAAAATTAATATCTCAGAAAAATCTTTCCACGGCGGCGCTGGTAGGCACAAAAGTTTCTTTACCAATTCACACAATGTGGAAAATGTTTGCTATCTAGTGTAATTGCGTTTTATTGCATAATTTCGTTATGAAAATAAATTTATATAATGTGATAGGTGCCGCCTAAATGCAAATTGAAAAACACTAAAAATAAAGAATAAAACAGAAAACTGGGACTAAAATGTAAAAACAGCAAATCTACTGTTAGAACAGTAGGGTTGGTAACACTGAATACAATAGACGAGAAACGAGCCCGCACGCGATATCTTGACATAAACACAAAACATGTCACAACATGAATCTACCCGAACTGCACACGGCACACGTTTGACCTTGCATCGTGCGTTACGTATTACTTGTTTTGGAATTAACCGGTTAATACCGATACTAAACCGTTCATGCGGAATTAACCGGTAACCTTTATCGTTTGGGTTAGTTTGAAACCGTTCATTATTTTAACCGGTTAACGTAGGAGCGATATAATTTACCGGTATTTTATCAGAATTAACCGCTCTCTTTAAACCGGTTCCGAGCCCTGCTATCACATCACATTTCCCTTAGTTCGTTAACACTTGACATTTCGCAACAAGGAGTTTCCATTACTTTTAAAACATAAATATCTTGGGCACTAGCCACTACATACACCTGGTACTGTTCTACATTCATTTAATTACCTTTAAAGGCAAAAAACCTGATATCTCCACGCCGTAGTCACGAATGGTGGCCATAAAGTGTCTAACTAATGCACTTTGTAAAGAATAAAAATAAACCTAGATGCTTTGATATGTTCTACTGTATTTTATTGTAATGGCATTGTCTACAAGGTAAGACACAGTCGATACTCGAACCTATGGTATAGGATACACGGTGATGCTATATTTTTGTACGTTTTATACAAGGTTGGAGCAAATACAGTATCGAGTGTCTATCATTAGTCTGGTAATTCGACATAATTGTATTGGCATGTTCTGTTATGTTCAAGCGTTTTCAAGTATTGATAGTTTAAATAAAATAGAGTGGTTAATTTCCAGTGGCTGAGACCCGTCCACTCCCTTTGGCATCTGTCAGTGTATTAATGATAAGGGTAGCTCGCACACATACTTTTGATTAACATATTTGACCTGTATCGACCTACATGTTTATTAGACTGTTTGATAATTTTCTGAAGATATGTTTGAATAACTCAGAATGAAAAATAAATATTTATAACAGCCGTACCTACGCATGAACTTAATGCGTAACATTTACAATACGCCCACAATGTATCTTAATACATTTGTATAAGAAACTACGCAATTATTTGCGATTCTCGGTAATATATTGAATCAAAACAAATGCTTCGGGGTCATTGAAGGATTGTCTCATTGTAAAGACCGACCCTGTAGCATTTCATACCAGAGCCTGCCTTTAAAATTAAAAATAACACGCCAGAGGTTTTGGAGTTAGGATTCCAAGGTGTCAATCAACATAATATCTGTTAGTAAAGATTGTCTACGATCTTTTGGCGTCCGAATGCGTTGTCATGCTGTTGTCAAAATACTAGGAACGGTTTTTCTCTCTTCACATTTCATTCATTATATTATTATGTAATATATAAATGCTTGTTGTTTATAATATGAAAACATATCTCAAACAATTATTTAAATATAATTATAATTTTAGTAACAAATTTCGCCACGCGGCAATAGAGGTTAGATGAATTATTCGTGACAATACCTCCCACTTATTTATGTGTGGGCGAGAAAATATTTTTATTGTATGGAAGTAGCAAAGGAACGAGCTCGCTTGATTCAAATAGATCAACGCCACCCACATTACCTGGAAAACCTTGGCGTAAAGCAAAATGAACGAAATTGGTACAGCAAATATAATTTAAATTTTACTGCCCGTAACGTCGCCACTTTTTTATGTGGACCTTCTTTAGAATCGTTGTGATTTGAAAATTCGATGAGATGAAAAAGGCAACCTAACATAACTTCATTATAAACTCAATTCAAAGCATAGAACACTTTTCTCAAATATGTAATATTTGATATGAAATATTTTTCATTGAATATAAAGTATATTTTGAGCTTGGAAAAATATTAGAATAGCCTAATACTATACGAATATACTCCTGATACTCCACATACATATTTTTATCTGTATACTCCAAAAAGCTAAATTCGGAGTCAGAACTGAAAAGTGTGGCCGCCATTATGAGCGTTTTAGTTATATTTCTGAATGGTTTGAAAATGTTGAAGAAAAGAAACAATGAAATGAAAAAGAAACAATGAGACGAAGAATATATAACACACTGCATACGTGTAATATATCACATTATTTTGTATGATAAATCCTATAATTATATTTATGTATGTGTTTTTCTCAATTTAGTGCCGCTTTAAAAAAAACCGTTCTCTCGTAGCCTAGTTTTCCGAAGTTTTACTTCTGCCATGTCACGTGTGTAAATTGCAAACACACACTCATTTTTTGTGTATTAATTAAATTGGTACATAAATTAAAATGTTACTTTTACCCTTGGAGCCCTTCACGTTATTCTTTGTCTATAAAAAGCCTAATTA
Source organism: Hyles euphorbiae (assembly GCA_023078785.2). Classification (NCBI taxonomy): domain Eukaryota; kingdom Metazoa; phylum Arthropoda; class Insecta; order Lepidoptera; family Sphingidae; genus Hyles; species Hyles euphorbiae. The sequence continues at coordinate 6,545,601 of CM041040.1, forward strand.
CATTTTTTACCCGAAAGTACCTAATATAATTGGAATTGAGAGCTATTTTGGGTAAAATACTTCGTTATTAGTCTTTACTTCGATGTCTATGAGGCGAAAATAATTTTATTGGCAGCCTCCGTCGCGTAATTTGATGAAAACAATCTCTAAAGCGAGTTACAATCGGAAAACGACGTACATCTGAGTTAAATGTAATTAGTTTTACGTTTGCGTTTTGTTGGACCACGAAATCTGTTGATGTTTTTAGTATTCATATATAGAAGATAAATTTTATTTTAGTCTATTTGACTTATACTCCATCGGTTTAGGTACTTAACTAAATGTAAACAACCCAGAATACGTGACACACGCGACAATTATTTTTAATGATTTTTTAAATATCGTCATTTTTGGGGGGTAAATCCACAGTTTTTACTAAAATAATAATTAAAAAAATTTTTATACCTTAGAGTATTTATAAATAAAAGGGTATACACTATTATTTTAGGAAAAAAATGCATTTACCACCCTTTGGCCATAGGAAAAGAGAAAAAAAAAATCGCTTTTTTTTGCAACATTTTCTGTTGCATAGTGTTTGTAGTCACTAAAACTACCACCCGGCTTCGTTTTCGGTAGCAGTCTTGAATACCCGGTATAAATATTTATATTTTTTTTTAGTTTTAGTGAGTACAAACACAAAGCAACTAAAATTTTCGCAAAAAAACGCCACAATTTTTATTTATGATTTTTTAAATATTTTAATTTTGGGTGGTAAATCCATAGTTTTTGCTAATATAATAATTTAAACTCTTTTATACCTTAGAGTCCTTATAAATAAAAGGGTATACACTATTATTTTAGGAAAAAAATGAATTTACCATCCAAATACGACCATAGGAAAAAAATAACAAAAAAAAAATTGTCGCTTTTTTTTTCAACATTTTCTATTGCAATGTGTCTGAAGTCACTAAAACTACCACCCGGCTTCGTTTTCGGTAGCAGTCTTGAGATACCCGGTATGTTCAAAACGTCGCGTACTTACTTATATTTCGCATGGATTACGAATAAATAAAAATTAAACGAGCGTACATTGCATTGAGTGCTTTACACGTGTATCCCCAAAGGGGTTGCCGAAGGGAGAGGGGTAAATTGATACCACCCAGCGTTTATAGAACCCATAGTAAGGATAATTTTATTTTATTACAATATTTATGAGCTGACTAGCGGCCCGACCCTGCTTTGCCCAGGTTCACATACTTTTTGAGTCCAGGACACTTCAGTCACATTATTTTGCGTCCTAATTGTTATATGTTTAAACTTAAGCTGACTGCTCTGTCCCAGTATATCCTGTCCTGCCCCATCTCATTCAGTTCCACGACTCGCAAAACTTAACTTACTTTACAATACCGGCAAACCTGTTCTCTTTTATCCTATTTTATTCGGGCTACATTCAATGCTATCGCATCCCTTGAGTTTAAAAAAAAAGCCTATGTGTTAATACACTGTCTCGGCTACCTCTATGTTAAATTTCACCTCCATACTATTATAAATTGGTCCAACATTTTTAGCGTGAAGAAGTAACAAACATACAAACTTCCGTCTTTATAACATCAGGATAAGATGTTACAAAAAGTATGAAACAAACTTTTACTATTGTTATGTATTCGTTTCTGTATAGGCGTAATTTCAAAGAACTCTCGGTAATGATCAAAAATACAAAGAAAGCTTTAGCAGAGTGGTTATATCGAGGGGGGATGGGCGGCCCACTGAAAAGAGTTTCCAATTTAATGAGATCAGGAAGCGTAGTCTGTGAGACGCAGCCTATATTCTTTTGATACGTGCTTCAATAAAAAATTGAGAAAGTTTCATGAATGATTTTTTAATAAGGAATTGGATAAGTGATATTCATTTGGCACTTTTTTTACTAATATGAGGTTGAAGTAAGGTATTGTATTGGATCATAAAATATTTATTTGTTTATTATTTATTTATTTAATAATTTTTTGCACTGTACAGAAATACTAAAAAGATATTACACAATAAAAATAATAGTACAAATGACGGCCTCATCACACTAGGTAATCTCTTACAGGCAACCATGGGATGGATATAGTAACAGGAGATAGAAAGGATTTGATAATGAAAGACGTTTGATCGATCGTAATCCTGACATTAATTGTTTGATTATAATGGTGACTTTTTTACGAGAATTTACGATTTAAAAATAATTATTCTGGTTGCAGGGCCACGTGTAAAATAATAAGTAAAATCTTCCTGCGACATTAATAATAATCTTAACATTTCGAACCACTTTCCTACAATATTATTTATAACAATCTTACCTAATCTATATCTATATTAATAATTCTAATAATAAAAACTGGATTGACTGTCGAAAAAAATACCTATAGGTCTATAAGTTACTATACTTTATGTACCATTTAAAGAAAAATACGATATAACTATAACTTTTTTATTGTAAATACCTCGACCAGAGCAATTGAAGACAACTCATAAATCATACGACGTTTTGTCCCCGGTCCCAAACAGGCTTCTCACACGACAAATTTACATGTTTTCTACATAATTTATTACAAAATAAAAGGCGATTCATAATATAATAAATTCAGTTTTAATAGCGCGGTGTCGATTTATGTAAGCGTGTAGGTCACTGGACATATTTCTCTCAAAGTTTCACAAGACAATTTCGCTCTTAACCGATGCAAATTGCCTTTAATAATGCTTCCAAACGTCTACCGGCTGTTAAGGTGCGGATATTTTGGCATCTGGGTTTGTATATTTTTTATAATAGCACAACATTGTGTCTCAGTAACTACCGACTCGTTAAGTGCATGGTAATTGAATAGAGAAGACAGCAGTTACAGCTAAGTTACTCTCTCAGTCAAAAATGTGGAACGCTTTCGTTTGTCATCATCTTAATCTATTCATCGTCGTCTACGGTGGTCGATATCAAGATACCACGGATGCGTTATAAATAATAAACTGTGTAATTCTGACAATATTACATACATACATATAAAATTGATAATCTTCTGTTTTAAAGTCGATTAAAAAATTGGATTAAAGTTTTCCAATGTGTAATCAATTGTCTAAACTTGATCGACACAAATAGGCTTTCGTTCTAGCCCAACTAACCTGTAATTACTTCGAACGCAAATTATAAAATAACAAAAGATTTAACTAATTGCCATTAGCCCTCTGCCATAAAAAATAAGCTAATATGTTTATAAGTAGGTCATTTTAAAAGTACATTTGGTATTATGTCATACGTTTATAATATTGCCTGCTTTTAATGCATTGTGTTTAACGTAGTGCACGAATGCGTTCCCATCTGTATGCTCGTTCCGGGTTTAAAAATGGGTCAGTGCCTTCTGCGTATATTAGAAAAGCCTGCCAACAATGGTTTAGTATTACAAAATTGGTTAGTTCTCCCTTTTTTGTTGTATTAAATCAAATAGGCCACCCTATGCCCTTCCCTTTTTCGGTGATGTTGATATATTATGTCATCAGTACGCCTGGTAGCAGATAATTAAAAAACTTATAATGACGTCATATATCAGTTAGTTGATTATAAAACTAGGCAATCAACACAGTTTGAATAAAATTTCAAAAATGTAAATTGACGTAAAATCCCGGCCCTTAACTGGAATATAAAGATAATTTAGCCCTTGGACCTTGCAAATTCCCCTTAATAACACGTCGAAGCGACGTTAAACTGGCGTCCTTTAAAAGAAATTCGTGATTCCTTTTCAAAAGAGCCTTTTCGGAAATTTATGATAGTGACTGTCAAATTATATTCTTTAGAGTTCATAATGTTGGGAGGGACTTTTGGTAAATGTCGTTTATAATAATACCACTTATAGAATGTGTTAGGCATGTCAACTTATGAATGTCGATGTATGAATAAAAATATCGATTAAGGTTAACTCGTTTCATAATTTAAAAGCGTATATGTATACCTACATCAGCCTTGGCTGTCCCACTGCAGAGCAAAGGCCTCTCTACCTTCCTTCTATTCGTCTCTGTTCAAGGCTCAATCCTGCTAGTATCCCTCCCACCTAGCCAACTCATCTCGCCATCTTTTAATGCGTCTGCTGTCACATTTCAGAATCTTAGATGGTTTCCATCGTGTAGATGTTTTCGCATACAGTTTATTGGACATGTGGCATTTGTAAATAAAACACAGTAAGTTATATTATATTTTTAGTTGGTTAATTGAGGTAGTGAATTTCCAGCTGATAATACTATAGATCATTTATATTAAATTGAATTCAAATTTTAATAAAAAAAAATACAAATTAATTAGAAAACGCTAAAGAATTTTCTACCAAGATTCTTGCTATGTTTCATCCACTGATTGATTAATATAGTGTAAGCCTTGTAATTTCATTGCAATTGCATTCATATAATCATTTAGCAAAAGGTTTTACATATTATCAAAAAATATAATTTTGCATAGTTGGTCCACGCACAAGATTCAAACTAACATCAATTGAGCCCAATTGCTAAAATTGAAAACAATTTCGACCTGAAATAGGAAGCAAGACAACTCCTTAATCATCGAATGATTGGTCGGCTTCATAAAAGTAAAAATCAATATCAATTTTATTCGTGACAAAACAGTAATTTCTTAAGCAGCAGAAATTTTAACAGTTAATTAGAGATTTCGTAAACTTGATATAAAATAATCCGATGAAGGTCCATAAAGTAATTAAAAAGTTAAATTGAACAACGATATTGGTGCAGGGCTGAATTTAATTTCACCAAACTGCTCTATCATTGGCTTATTTGCCAGTTTTCAATTAGTTATTTTAAGTACTGATGGCCTTATATATAGTCAATTGTGAAAGCTACTTGGGTTATAGAATGTTTTGTCTTTTTCGCCCAAACTAAATTCGAAAGTCGTTCGATAGAGACAAAACTTCGATAGCTAAAATACGAGTTGGTTTTAAAAAAGTCTATGAATAAGGCCATTTAATGCACAATACTTTTGTTAATTTATTGAAATAGTAAAAATATTAAGTGAACAATAATTTTATTGGTAACGGGATCACGGATACGTTTCATACTTTTCAAAGTTGTGTTATTATAAATTATACATTGTAATGAACATGCACACCTTTGAATTCCCGCAAGAATTTCTAAGGAATAAAAAGTTTACGAACCCACAACAGCAGCGAGGTAGACTAATATCAGTGGGACTTATAATATAAGCGACTGTGATAACCTAATTTTTCAATTTCACTTTTTGAATATTTTATAATGCCGCCTAATTGCGAGATTATTGTTAAAGATTAATTTGGGCGTAAACATCAACCACTTTACTTCTAAAATTACGTTTTATTGGAGGCGGATACATATTTCTATTCAGATTTATTTTTTAATAAGAACGGCGTTGGATTGGTGGTATTGGGCCTTTCTGGCGAAACTATGATACACCAAGGACAAGAACAGTTTAAGGTGGTCTTACTACAATCTCTTCATGCATCATCGTTTTAGATTTCATTCATATCACCTGTAAAAAATCCATTCTCCGTATGTTTGCGACCTTTTCTATCACATGTATTATTTGAGTAACTTGTTATCTTCGTCAGTGCGTCCATACCTCTATGATCTATAAGCGAGGCATGAAAATAATGTTGACAACACGGTAGATGGCAAGTTATCTGTGTCGTGTCCTTAGTTAATGCAAAGGACACTATCTCTCTACCCACAACTGAAATTTAAAAAAAGTTGATGACACAAATAAATAAATAATAATAAATTAATACACCCAATAGTCACATACATAGTCCTGACCCCACAGTAAGATCAAAAATCAAAGTCTTGGTTCGTGGGTATCAAGACCTAGGAGAGACTTTCTGGTCTCACAAACACCCAGACCTGAAAAAAATACCTTTGGGTCACACAAATATTAATTTGGCAGCAGGGATCGTACCCGCGGACTCACGTTTCACAGCCAGCGTCTAACCAACTAAGCCTAATATTGTCAAAAAAAAATTAAAAGATTCAATGGTATGTAAAGTCCGCCAACCCGGACTAGGCCAGTGTGGTGGACTATAATATGGCCTATCCACCCTCAATCGTACTCTCGATTGTAGGGGCGGCCCGTGCCATACAGTGGGACGTGTATGGGCTGATGGAGATTAAATTCATGGCATTTTGTGTGATAGCTTGCATTTGGTCACATAGCATGCACGTTAGGCATAAATCAATATATGATGATAATGATGTCTAGGCTTGATGGCTTTGCCTAATGAAAATAAACAAGTCTAAACCCCTGTTAGGGGTGTAAAACTATGACCTTCCCCTAAGTTGAGGGTGTAAGAATAAAACGTTTTAATAAAAGATAACTAGATAACATGTAGGTATTTGTATAGTTGTTACCTCATATAATTTTATGTAGGCAAGGTGAAAACAGGCTTTCATAAGAAGCAGAAGATACTGATTTTTTGTTCATTCGACTTCACTTCACCATATTAAATATAACGTAAAGATGTCCGTATTTTAAAATGTAACAAACTATTAATGAACTGCTCTAATTTAAATCACTTATATTTTTTGTAACATTCACTCAATCGTAAACTGGTTTTGAAATGAGCAACACAAGAGTTTCTTGCCCAAAGAAGAATTCTTTAGTGAAAACCGCGGGCATACATGTTGCTTATAACATCGTGGACACCACTTCTCTGCTTGGTGTTGGTACTGCATTCGATGATTAGTTCTGACGAACATTTTAATGACAATGATAGATACGATGTATTTTTGCTAACCTCAGTGCGTTTTTTTAATGTCATGATTGGCGAGACGAGCATGACATTCGCCTGATGGCATGTAAGCGATAGGACCGCTCATGAGCCGTAGCAAAACCAAACACCAGCATGAATTACAAAGCAATTCTTGGCACTCCACTGCGCGCGCCATCCCAAGACATAAGATGTTAAGTCTCATCATGTCTAGTAGTTACTCCGGCTACAATGTCCTTCAAACTGGAGTACAGCAGTGGACATATCAATTCAAGATTTTTTATCTGTTACCTATCTCGCCTGACCTAATTCTCTTTGGTCACTAAGAATTCCATTGTTTATGATAATTTCTAAATTAGATTCCAACAGATTCTATTGATTGCGTCAATAACGTGATCTAAGTACTATCAATGCAACATCTACACATCTAATTAAGATCCTATTAATTGTGTCGCTTGTATTGGTATACAGCCCGTGGTTGACTTGGGTCGGTAATTAATTACCTGCATTCACGTCAGCGTGCTCCGTCAATTGATATCACGCAGCGACGTGGACACCCGATATTCATGTAGCCGAGACGAATGTTTGCTTCAATAATTTGGCTCTTGTTCACAATGTTCGTTTCATGAGCATAGTTACGCATTCATTCTATTGACACTATTAATTTTGGTATATTTTTCAATTTCAAAAAGTGTGTGGTGGCCTGTTGGTAAACGGACTAGATGCGGCTGCCAACATGTTCACAGTGGACACGGGTTTAAATCCCAGGGCACACACACAGGTGACTTTTCGGAAACATGTGTGTTGATAGTCAATCACTACGCACTAAAAACGGTGAAGGAAAATATCGTGACCAAACCTGCATAAATACCATAGCGATTTATAAGAATTTCTATGGCATGTAAGTCCGCCAACTCGCACCAGGCCATCCTGATGGACTATATGTCCTAACCACTCGCAACAGTACTCTAGATTGTAGAGGAGCCCGTGACCTTCAGTCGGACGTATATGGACTGATACGGATATTTTTCAATTGTGAAATTTTTTTTGCAGTACATGGTTGTGAATCTTTGGTTTTAATTATTACGCTGCACCCATGCAGTTTTTGCGCTGGCGCCCTAGTGCCTTCGCCCAACCGCCCCTACCTTAATAACTCTTCTACCCCCGGGAATGGCTGCCTCTCGTTTCCCGCTGACTTCATGAGCACAGCCTTATTTCTATAAGAATAATTTCTGCCAGTTCTCCTGCATGAATTGCTTCTCTCTTTTATTTATTTAGTGGGGTAACGTAACTGGATTTTTCAGGTGTTGCGTGTGATCATGAATGATCATTTCTACCAAACAAGTGGTTTGAAACTTTGTAGTCCTTAATGTAGAAAAAAGCATTTTACCTCTGTTTAATGACAATGGTCCGACAAAATACAAAATCATTATTGGTAATACAAAACTAAATAAGACATGAGGCATGGCATACTATTATACCATATATATATTTTTATAAATTAACTTTATAAAAATTATTCAAACCTTATGACTAACTTTAACACCACTCTAAAACAATTCCGATTGTGCTTAAAACTACTTTTCAAAAATAAACCAACAAAACAATCTCACGAACATAAAGGCTTTATTCGACTTTGGTTTTCCATTAAAGTACAACCGGCTGGAACTCATGGTACCCATAATAGGGTCTTCAAGTTTATTAAACTTATTTTATTCGTTTTATCGCGTTCGATTGTCGAAGTTGCGATAGGCGCACCCTTAAAGAACAGATTTAAGAAATTCTCCCAAACTTTTATGTGGCCATCAAAGACTTTCGTTCTTTAACAGCTTCGGCATAGATTGCGGATGCTGATCTATCTTTTGGGATTTCCTAAGGAAGACATATTTTTGATAATAATAAATATTTTAATAGGGATTTATTTAGTTAGATTACTGGTGAATACTTAAGCTTATATCAGTTTTGTTGTTTGGGGCAGACATAATTTAAGATTATTTCAAAAGATTTAGACTATGGTATAAAAGGAAACATACTATAAGGGTTAAAACTCTTCGGCCTCTCCAAGATCTGTTAACACGGCTAAAAATTATACTAGAACATACAAAACTAACAGTTTATTTATCATAGTTCTCACTGTGTAATTGTTTTTGAATGCCAAAGTTTTTTATACTTTTTCTGTATGTATATCAGCCGGTATACGTGTGGGACGTAATCGGCACGGGTCTCCTCTATATTCGAGAGAAAAATTGAAAGGGGAGGCCATATAGCTCACCACGCAGACCTAGTGTGAGTTGGCGGACTTTTACATACCATAAAAAATCATCTAAATCGCTATGGTACGTAGGTTTCCTCACGATGTGTTCGTTCACCATCATAGTGCGTAGTAACGGACTTTAAATACACCCATGACACCGAAAAGTCAGAGGAGTGCCCTGGAATTTGAACCACACACGAAAACATGTTGACAGCCGCATGTATTCCGTCACCGACACGTACTTTTTTCACAAAGTACTTCACAATGCTACAAGCAACAGAAGCTAAAACGCAAAAACTTTAGACCTCGTAAATTGGAGTCAATGTTGATCTATTTCTTGTAAACCGGCTACCAGTTCTCCCCACGTAGGTCATCTAACTGAACAAACATTAACTGGAAGCTAAACCACATTCAACTCCATAATTTAATGTGAGTAAACACGAAACTAATCGTAGGTAATTTATTAGTGAGAGCGGCTCGTCGTATTTATTCATCTCGTGTCTGAGATTACACTGTGCGACCAAGTTTTATTGGAAACGAGCAAGTTACAGAGCCCGCTCCGTCAACTGCGGCACAGTTGCCGCGGTTCGGTAGTGCAACTTCGCATCGTCATTATGATATGTAAAGTATGTTTTGTATTTGTTTAACATGTGTGATCTTTGATGTCGGATATGGGAACGCCTCTCATACCTTATACATTTTATTTAAACCCATAATATGAATGTGAATAGAATTATTTAATGCAAATGTGAAGGTTAGTTAAATATTTTATGGGAAATTATAGTTTGCTGGCTAGATATAAGAAAGGAAGCAAATAGTTAACTAATGAAGTCTTCTGCTGTAAAAGAACTATGTTATATCAATAACATCATAATAAAAACAACAAGAGTTGATCTTGTAGAAATAATGGATATATTAATAGTCATTTTTAATCACAAAAGAATTGTAGCGTTGATAATAATCTAGACAAATGTTCTAACATTGTATTGATCACTTCTAAATTGTATTCAATATGAACTAGTTCCTAAACTAGAACAAACATGTCCTCGAACATCAAACTTCAACTTGTTTCCATAACCTAAATTTAGATATTGTGATCTAAATTACTGCCCCTCGTTGCTCTGTGGGCGTACAGTCGAATACAATCTACCCTTGTGACATACAAACGTTGGTGCCATACATTTTTAATGCTAGTACCTTAGCGTAATGCGTTTTATGGAATAAGAATTTCTACTTTCGTCTGAAACAGAATATGTAAGTGTTTTGTTCGTGTTTTACAGGAAAGGATAGCTTAAGGTGGACCGAATATATGACTGAAGAGGGAGAAAATATGAATGAATTTTCACTTAAGATTGCTAGGGATCTCACAATATTTACTTTAAAATAATTATTGAAATACTAATTCTAAATTTAATGGGTGTTAATGGGAAGCAGTGCTTAAAAACCATTGGCTGACACTTTTGCGAGTATGCCGCACGTCAGAAATATACATAATATACACCAATCACAATTCATAATGGTTTCTTAGATTTACGCCAATGTTACTACACTACATTGAAATAAAACTATTATTTACGGATTTGTTCTTTAATATAATTTTTGAATTTTTTAACTTCCCGACATTTCGATTACTTTACAGCTTTCGTGGTCACGGGGTGGACTGAGGTATTAGTCATCCGCTCAGTGACTGTTACAATTTAACTATCCTTAAATTACATTTATTATATTAAAATGTTAATTGAATTAAGAAGTAAAATTTTTATATTATGGAGTAAAAAAATATAAAAGTGAAACGAAATCCGCGATAAAATCCGTAAATAATAGTTTTATTCCAATCACAATTCGTTGAAATTATAGGTTCCATAATAACTAAGGAAATAATTGGCAAGGTAACCGAGAGAACAATTCATCCCAGTTTTAAAACATCCATTATTAAAGTTGTGGAAGAAAGGCATTTTGTCAAGCTACTTCGGCAAGTAAAAGTAAAGAGGTCGTCATAAATCAAAGAAAACTTGGTGCAAAAAAGCAAAAGTATTCACTTTCGCTGTAGACTTACAAACTTTGTTTTTCAAGTTGAGGTTTATTGAAAGTCGTTAATCAACTTTTTATTCATTAAAATAGTTTGTTATAAGCAACTGGACGTTTGTTTTGATCGATTGTTTTTATCGTTAGGGCACTGGACCTTTTTTGGGAAATGATAACTTCTGCTCTTCTGCCCACATCATGCATGGGACTCGTGGAATCACAAGTGTTCTAACCTTTGAGAAATGTAGCAACGTCTTTTTCTCGATTGTCCTCAAATATTATCTTTTGTTTTATGTCAATTAACTTGGTAATGGATGGATGAATGGATCCCCTTCCGCATCGTGGGACGGAACACGCAAAGCGAAACGTGGTTATCCTAAGAGCACCTCTGCCTACTCCTTCTGGGAAAAAAGGCCTGAGTTTATGAATATGTGTTTATGGCAATGTAGCTGCAGTGCACCAAACGAAGTATACCTATAAAGAAGTAATATAGATATTTGATGATGAATAAACTGGCTTTGTGACGTAGTTATATTAGGCCTGACCCTATATTAAGATCGAGTCTAGGAAATACGAGAGAGTTTTCGGTCTCACAAACACCCAGACCTGAGACAAATACTTATAGGTGTCATAAACATTTCTCTCCGGTTCCGATTTGAAGAATATTTCAGCCACAGCAACTACTGGAAAAAATGAGACTTAACATTTCAGGATGGCGAGCGGAGTGGAATGCCAAGCATCGCGTTGTATTCCATGCAACACAATGGATTTGGTTTAGCTACTGTTCATGAGCAGTCGTATTGATTACTATCAGGTAAATGCCATGCTCACCAAACATCGCAATAAAATAGAAATTGCTGACACAGCCGAAACCAAATCTGCCATTTTGTATAGTCATAGTGACGTTAGTAAACATATTAATGTTACTCAATGGTGTGAGAGGAAGACACTGAGGAAGAAAACATAAAAATTTACCTCGAAACAGTGTTCGAACTTCAAGCTTTCAATCAGAGCCGTCTTTTCAACTAAAACTACGTATCATAATTTAAAATTGAAATAATAAAATTCAGTACACACGTCGACGGCGGGTGCATTAAAAATCTTTTGTGGCACGCGAAGCACCGAAAACATTGTTTACGGCCGGGCTTCGCAATTTCAAAATATTTTTAATTTACTGCAACTGGGAGCAGAAGTGCTTTCATTGTAAGTGCTAGCTTTGAAGTCTGGTACCTTAACATTCGCGGTTCAACTCTTGATGACTGTGCCCGGATTTTTCCGTGATAAATTTAATTGCAATTTTTTGTTAACCTACCTTATTGGTGTTTTGTTGTCGGTGTAACTTGCCTACTGATGTTGTGGTGTGAAATGTGTTTTTAGACTTTAGAGTAATTGAATCCAGGTGGTGCAGATTAGTTCTAAGTGTTTACGCTAGATGGCGTCTTGTTAATTAAACTACGTTTATTGAGAGGAACTAAATAATGAAACTACTTTTTGTTACTTTATTATTTAAAAGGATATTTAGATCAATGATTTACTATTTGATCAAAACAACCATCAAAATGTTTACTCTTATATGATATTAATTGCATGCATTTTTTATTTGGAATTTTCTTCTAATATCTATTTTGCCATTCAATCAACAGGTTTTTATGTGGTTGTCATTGACAGTATGCCTCCGTGGCGTAGTTGGTTAGACGCCGCGCCGCCTGTGAAACGAGAGGGCGCGGGTTCGATCCCCGCACCGAGAGAAATGTTTGTGCGGCCTACAAATATTTCTTCCGGGTCTGGGTGTTTGAGAGACCGATAAGTCTCTCGTAGTTTCTGATACCCACGACACAAGACTCGATCTTAGTGTGGGGTCAGGACTATGTATGTGACTGTTGGGTGTTATTTATTTATGAACAATTTGACAGACATTGAATAGCATAAGGCTGGGTAAGAATCATGTAAGAATACATAGGGTGACAAGATGTTTCTTGTAAATTGTAGTACTGAAGGCAGAGGAGTCTGGTTTACCATTTCTGTTGAATTTGTGTTGGAACAAATATGTCGTACTAACACAATGTCGCTTGGCCTTTATTGTATAAATATACAATGGCAATAGAGCAAAGCAGGATTGTCAGAGCTTCCTACATGTTAACCCTTTTAGTGTTGTTGACAAATGTATGCGAAGGGATTGATTGACAAAATATGGGATTTACAAATAGGAATAGGAAGCGCTTTAGAATGAACGTTATTTTCCCTGCAAATTGTAGCCTATCGACTAGTTATAGGGCAAATGTCTGTTATAGTCTCGTAATATTCTAGGGTAATGAGACGTAGAGTTAAAGAGTAATGAGACATGGGGTTGTAGAATGTTGAAGTATGGGGTATCAAAGGAGTTCCATGTTTGGATGATCGGCTTTTGCTTGAAGATACTTTCGTCCAGCAATGGACGGAGAAAGGCTGAATAGGTCCCAGTTTTTAGGAGTATGCGGTGGGTTAAGTCGTCTATACTACTTGGGTTTCATTGAATTTTCATTTAATTTCATTTCAAAGATGAAACGTACTAGGATTGAAATATTTTAAAAATATGTATCTATGAAATTATGCCAGTCAAATAAGTGACACATTAAAAGAAAAACATCTTGTTGTCACCTGTATGGACGGCCTTGAGAAAAAGTACAATGATTAAATATGGAGCAATTTGTCATTTTCTAGTAAAGATCAGCTCCATAGTTTCTACTTACTTAGGGGATCATTAGTCATGGTATTTATTCATGGGTATGTTGAGATGAATGAAGCATACATACATACATGAAAATCTATGTATGAAGCAATTATATTATATTTGATATATCATAAAAATAACTTAAAATATTAAATATCCATTGACTTGTTGGCTGTTTCTGCGAAAATTTTCATTTCAAAGATGAATCAAAGTATTAAATGGTCCATATTTTGGAGTAGGTAAAAAAACTCATAAGAATATTTTGTGCGGGAACTATGTCGATGCTCCCACGGGACCCGATCGGCTCTTTCCTGATTTATCGTCGAATTTCCCTCTGCGCTCGCATTATGTTTAGTTCGTAAGTTGTACAATGCAGACCCGAAAATAGGAAGTCCCGTAGTATTACTCAAGTTTATTGTACTTCCATCATGTATACGCAATAAAGTTGACAATTCAGGCCCGCATAAATGGGTCAACAGATATAGCCTGGTTCTCTGCTTGGATGGGACTTCCTATTTCCAGGTGTAGTGTAGTATGACCGATCCTCTCTCTCTCTATCCAGCCATGAGAGTCTACTGCTGAACATAGGCCTCCCCCAAGAATTTCCACATCGACTTGATTACAGTGGCCTGCATCCAGCAACATCTTGCAAACTTAATCTTAGCCTTTTACTTAAAATCTAGCAACATTACCACTTGACTTCTAGGAGCCAAATTACCAGACGAAAAAAGATTAGGCGGAGTTATATTTGCCTCGTGCCTGACTGGCTCATAGGTGGTAGTGATTATTTACCATCAGGTGAAATATTTGCTCGTTTGCCGGTCCTGCCAATCAAACAAAAAAAAAAACTAATGGTTTCTTAGATTTACGTGAATTTTACGCATTGAAACAAAACAAACTATTATTTACCGATTTTATCGAGGATTTGGTTTAATATTTACCATTCTAACAGTCACTGATATTTGAAATACTTAATATTTCTATAGAGGTTTTGTCTTTAGAAAACAAAACAAACGAGCACTTACTTATGCCATGTGTCAAACAATACTATTAATTAATATAAGGCTACATTCGAACGCGAGCTTTTTTAGCGTTGAAACTAAATATATAAGATCTAGTTTATCTATTTATTCTTCAGTACTTTTAAAAGGCAAAGGTTATTAATCGAACGGCATTTGAAACAGCAGACGTCGGGCGTTGACTCGTATATAACATAATATGACATTTCTTGCTGATGTTCTGACGAGAGCTAAAAAAGCCCGGCGCTACGTGTGCTGTGCGCCTGAGTAGTATGGTTAGCATTATAGAGTCCCCTTTTTCCAATACTTAATCAAAAGAAATTTCTACTATAAGGGGATGTGATGTACATTATATAGAATAATAAACTTGTAGGTAGTTTTAAATAAAATATGTTAATGAAATACAAATGTGCGAGCCACCCTCACTATTATTACACTGACAGACGTCAGACCTAGTGTACGGGTCTCAGACAGTGGAAATAAACCATTATGTTTTATTTTAAGTATCAATACCTAAATACCTAAACATAATATGAGGGAAAAGTTTGTAACATTGTATTTATGCCTCGCCATCCAGAGATATAACGCATCTTTAGAATTAGAGTGAACTAATTAAAAACATATTTTTTTTTGGTATACGTACCTTAATGTTTCAAAATTCTTTAATAACGGGTCGATAGGTCATTTTGAGCAATAATATAATCAAAAGCCAAAATATTTTTTTTTTTGTTTACTATGATTCTAAAGGTGTGATACGATGTTAAGAGCTTATACCCTGCACGCGCTTTTTGGCTTAAAAACAGGACTTTTCAAATGAGTTAATAGCCACCAATAAACAATTTAAAAGAAAAATAATTATTACTAATTTTAGAAAAGGTTGTCATCTAGGGATTTTGGTGGAAAACATTATAGATTGATGGATAATTTGTGAGTACTATACGGATTACTGAACACAAGTTTCGTTATTTAGGCTTTAAATGGCAATTTAGAAACTTAAGATATCCTTAACCACTAAATATAAGATGAAAATAAAAATATTATCAGACTAATAAGACCTTTATGGAGGGATTTTGCTGAGAAAAATAATCTTTTTGTGTTTATTTCCTGAAAAATAAAAATTTAAACAATGCGAAATTAGTCAGAAACTCTCGTCAAGAACATGTTTTTTTTCACCAACTTATCGTACATATTTTTTTATAACAATTGCATATTATAATAGAAGAACATCTTATCAATAAATTACCATTTTTATATTTCAACAAAATTAGTTTTCATGTTTTCTACAAATATTTTAAAAACTACTATAAAACACGCTGTCCGACGTGGATCAAATCAGACCGCCGCAAGGCCTTCTAGAGGGAGGACGTATCGCTCGTCGCTCCGGCCTGGCTGCAGTCGATTATGCCGCGCGTAATAAAAATAGCCACGCGCGGAATGCGATTACCACATCTTAGTACTTTGGTAGTAAAATATTTAATTATTTTTATTACCTACAATGATTTTGTAGTGAGTATAAATTATGTTTCAGGTAATATAATGGGACGTAATTCCGAGGCTAAATTATGTTATGTATTGTAATATAAAATTAAATATATTTCGTAATTATAAGGGGTTGTAAGGCCCCTAACACTATTTATGTGTTCGAACACGAAATAATTAATAAAACGTCCGTAGTGTCTACTGATTGAACACTGATTTGAATGCAACTTAACAATGTAATAATAACGAAAATATGATTAGTATCTAAATTTGTATTATTCTTTGCTTGCACAGTAATATTTGTCTACTTATAATGCAAATAAAATATTTTTATGATATTATATTACAGTTACATTTCAATTGAATATTTGAAGCGCACGGATCAAAGTTGTTTGAGCCGATTGTATAGCGAGCCGATGCGGCAGCTCTACGCACACAGCTTTGGTCGCTTATGTGTGCGTGAAATCAACGAAGAAATACCTATAGTTCACTTTGCGCGCAAGGTGTATACGCTCTTAATTAGTCCAGATATATATTTAAAGTAAGGCTACAATATCCGCGTGGCAAACAATATAATTTTATGATCATCACCATCATCTCATTTAACACATTTAAACTCTTTATCAAGTATACCGTCTGTTATAAAACAGAGCAGAAGTGAGCTCAACTTGTCCACACCACTCACGGAGCAACGGAGCGCAATTAACAAGCGGTATCGGTCGAGTTTTTTCGTCGACAGATGTGCGTGAGTTTCAGAGGCTATAAATCCACAAATTGATCCGGTGGCAGCCAGATTTTTTGCACCCAACACGATAATTCACTACGCACATTTCGTTTATGACGCGTTCTGATTAATACGTCTGCGATCACGGCTAAATTATTTTATCGGATTTTTATAGCTCTCTTTGTGGTTATATGTTTTGACTTTTGATTTTTGGATAGGTGAAAAATTTATAATTAGAAATCTGTCAAGTTATTGTTTATTTTTGAAAGTTCTCTTAGTTTTTGTCTTCGTCTTTTAGTCTAAAATGTAGGTAATTAATTGGTAGAATAATACTAATCGTTCGGGCGACCACTGTTCTAACATAGTACATAAGGAGGCTTCATAGTGACGCACGTGGTGACTTCATAGTTCATGTTTAATATAGCAAAAAAGAATACGATGCGGTGAAAATTGGCATTAAAGAAACACAATTATGGTAACACTATTAAAAATGTCATTGCGTTGAAAGATTAGAGGAGTAAGTCCACATAGGTATAGTCCATCACGCTGGCTAGTACGGATTAACGGACTTGAAATATCATATAAATTCATTCTAATCGGTATGGTACTTAGTACGTACGACAGCGATCTTATGTAGGCCACATAAGATTCCTCTTGAGGTATCCTTCACCGTCATTATGCGTGTTGATTGACTATCAATACACACATGACATCGTTCGAGTCAAAAGTCAGAGGTGTGCTTTCGGATTTGAACCCGCGACCACCGTAAACCTGTTGCCGTGTCCGTTACCAATATGCCATGCAATTCTGATATTAATGTAATCTAATTTCATGTTATTACGATGTAGGTAAAGGGGACAAGCGATCTTATAAACGTAACAAAAATTGATGGAAAAATACCTGATACATTTTCCTTCATAACAATACTTCAATCAATATTTCCAACGGTGTAGAGAGGCGCCCACATAATTTCTATAATAAGAACAGTGTTACAAGTTTCTTGCGATATTTTCTTATGTACAAGATACCGTTCATAGAGTACCTAATCAAGTGAGCTATTTATGCATTAGCTACGCATTAAATATTGATTAGTTTTTACTATGATAATTGCTTTTAACTCGTGTGTAACTACGTGGACGGACTGAGGTGGTTTTATCGACATATTTTTGTAATTGAGGCAAATGGCTGGAAAATTTATCGATACATTTATCAGGGCTGCTGTTTACGATTGGAAATCGTTGAAGATCGTGGTACTAGTGTTGTCAAATAGCGTATAGGGAGCCAAAATTATATCTGTGTTGTATCAATTTTATTAAAAATATAATTTGATTGTTTGTTTGCATTGAATAAGCTTTGAAACTGCTCCACTGTTTTGAATGAATCTTTCACCATTAGAATCGTACATTGTCCTTGATGAATATAGGTGATGGAATATTTTCAAAAAACGTATCTGCATCCGGGTGGAGCCAGACTGTGCCGTTTTATAAATTAAAGCCGAAGAATGTGATTGAATATTCTAAACTCTGAAGCAAAGTAGGTACTACATGAATTATAATGTTTTTTTTTTTCAAGTTGCTACAAACATTAATTACATACGTATATAAACGTCACGCCGGTATCCCAGAGGGGTAGGCAGAGACTATGGGCCTTCATTTTGCCCGATCCTGACATACTACTTTCGCTTTGTCCACTTTCATTAATATCTTCATGCATTCATATAATTTCAGGGTACTTTTAATCTGACCCTTGCAGAGGGTACCTTCCCTTTGGTTGAAGTAGGTAATATGGGGTCGAGAGCTACCGACATTTGAAGATTTTTAACATTTGCATAGAAGTAAAGTTGGTAGGAATATTTGGAACACAATTATATGTAAAATCTGAAGAGTTCCCATCGATAACCCAACTTCTGGTCGAATTTAACCGCACTATAATTCAAGTTATAATAACATTAATTTTATTGCAGGCCCATTCAACAAATTTGATGTAAATTCCAATTCTCGTTTTCTTTTTTCGGAATATTTATGCTTAATATTTTTTTGGGTATTTATTACGTTTATCTAGTAAAATGACGTTCAACATAACTCATACTTATATCCATACAAATCCTTAATTTCTAAAATAAAATAAATTGAAACCCTATATTTATCGAACAAAACTATCGTAACTAAATTAGGTCAAGAAACAATTGGGCTGTTTGAATAATTCACACGAGTAATGCTTACCTGAGGCCGTAATGAAGGCGTTTTATATTATTCAGCGTAAACAAGGCCGCATTGACCGCAGAGGAGATCGCAATGTTTCATCCCAGACGCTTCGTATATATTATTCCGAGAGAGTAATTTGTCTGGGAACAATGAGGGATTTTTCGCTTGGAGCTAAGGGCAACGTAAAGACTGGTAAGTCAAGCCTTTGTGGCAGCGCGTGGTGTGCGCGGAAAAGTTACAGCGGTTTCTACGATAATCTTTAAATTAGTTTTTTTGGTTCGAACTTCTTGACAAACCTTGAAGCTATTTTTTGTAAGATATTTTCATTGCATTAGCGATATGAATGGTAGATTCCTACTTTACGCGGAATGGTAACTACATTACTTTTTGTTTATTATTATTGAATCTACTGATGGTAGGTCTCTCATGTGTGAGAGGCAGCCTGGGCATATACCGCCGCAATGTCTATTTTTCCCGCCAAACAGCAGTGTAAATGCACTGTTGGTTACTGGACATAATATTGAGATTTGAAATCGTATGTCTCAGGATGGCAGGAGCGCAATGGAATGACATGCATTGCCTTGTTATTCAAAGTGTTTACTGTTGTATTGCTACTGTTCATGAGCAGTCGTATCGTTTATCATCAGTTGAACGGCATGATCGTCTCACCATTCATTGCAATAAAAAAAAAGTGGAAACTTTGTGTGATGTTAATTAATCAACCACTGACTATATTTCTTTATACTTAAATGTTTTATGGTGTTACTATAATCTGAATTTGTTTTCCGTACGTCGACTCCCCGAATTATATTTGAACTTCATATTTTTCAATTTTTTCAGTCACGTTGAATATAAAGTAATAACTTTAACAACCTTATACACTATTGACATCACGTAGAATCAAAAATATCAGAAACAAAAATACACAACTTTTTAAAATGCTACAAGCGTCTGCTACGTGAAATTCGACTAAACGACCGACTATTGTCAGTTCATAACACTGTATTGTAGCCATGGGGCATGCAAAAACTACAACGTGAAAACATATTGTAAAATCTAAATTTAGACCATTGTTTTATGAATTCCAAGTATTGTTTGTAACAAACATAGAATTCATTTGAAATATATAAAAAAATAGCCGGATCTATTTCGTTTTCTATAACATAACCCCGTATGGAAAAAAAACCGGAAAAAAGGCTCTGTATGTTTTATGTGGTTTAATATGTAAAAAAAAATATTTTTAGGTAGGTATGGCCAACCCCAAAAAGAATTTGTAAACTCATGAACACCTATGAATAAATGAAATATTTTTTTACAACAAACCTTCACGGAATTACTAATAGAAAGTTTTAAAGCCTTTACTTATTATCAAATTTTTCGTTCCTTTCTTAAGATTATTAAATTAAGTTTGAGCGAATAAAACAACCATTTATCACTAAAATAGGTTCTAAAACTGTCTATACAAGGCCGTTAAAGTCTTCCTACCTACCTACTTTCAAACCGCTCCCGCCAGCGCGTTTTCTCCTCACTTATATCGCACGCCAAGTGAAGAGCTTACATGAACGTATCGAGATAGGATCGCATCGCGTGCTATCGCTCTTAATCGGCTATTGTGCGATGCCTATCAGCCTCACAATAGGTTCCCAGGTTCCCGTGTGAGACGTCCGTGCTTTCTAATGGAGTCTGTCAAACGAACCGTCTTTATAAATTCAGTTTCATAATTGTTTATCTATGGGTGACATCGGAGGTGATGCGATTTGTACGAATTAAACCTTGTTTGGTGTAATGGGATGGCCTGTGAACCTTTGGGTTGCAGTTCTGACGATTTATTTTGTATCGGTTTTGCTTTTTCACATGATCCTCTTATTCAAGTTGGCAAAAAAGAAATGCAGATTTAAGTCTGTAGTGCAATTATAAAGAATATTATATTTTAAAGATCATCCAATACAAAGCGATTTCATCCACAAGACCAATATTTGCATACATACCCATAAGATAATTTCGATCGCATAGATGACAAAGTTTACCTTTCTCAAGTTTGAAAAAGCCACTAAAGGCATCGAAAAATATATGAGCCCGCATAAAATAACGCCTATGAAAAAAATGCCAGCGAAATAATCCATTGTGGTAATTGGAACAGAACTTCTATAGAAAACAAATCTAAGTCAAACGGGACGTTTATGCATCGCCAACTCGGCTACAGACACAATACCTTCCCACACGGAAAAACTATCACCAATTATTTCTGAGTATCGTTTATTGAAATTGTGTAGGTACCTACTGTCTTTTGAGAGGCTTCATTAAAAACTTCGCTCAAAAATAATAGTTAAATTATATAATAGTTAAAAAAAACTAAAATACACGCTTTAATAAGATATACAACTAAAAAAGTAAAAATAATTGATACTGAATTTAAGATAAGAAAATGGAGTAAAATACATATATTTTATTGTTACAAAGCGTGGGGTGCAGAAGGATAAGTAATTGTTGTAAACACTTTTTTTAACTATTATATAATTGTTTTGACTAAAAAACATCCATCTACGGTTGTATTTCCAATCAATAACGCCATCTGTTGGTCAGTAGTAACATTTGACACTTGAAGAATACAAGAAGCTTATACCCAAATGGAGATTGCATTCCGTATATAAAAGAGAAGCACAAAAATTTTACCTTGAATGACGTCGCTGATGCCTGCTATCCTTTTCTTTAGCGTAACAATGAATGAACTTCACGTGAACTTCATTCATTGTCACTCTAAAGAAAAGGATAGCAGGCAACAGCGATTGCATTCAAGGTCAAATTTTTGTGCTTCAGTGTTTTATACGGAATGCAATCTCCATTTGGGTATAAGCTTCTTGGAAGAATACAATGTTAACGCCATCTAGCGATGAATGTAGCAATGGTCATCAATTATAAGAATAATTAATCCTGGCGAATCTAATCAGGATAATTATATATTTTAATCGAATTATTGTATTGTCATCGGTCTTTGACAGGTGTGCAAAATTTGAACGAAATCTGGCCGTTTAAAGTGGGTCAAAATCGCGCCCAAAGAAGTCGGTTACAAACAAACATACAAACATACAAGTGAAGCTAATATAAAGCGTGTAAAAAAACTAAAATACACGCTTTAATAAGATATACAACTAAAAAAGTAAAAATAATTGATACTGAATTTAAGATAAGAAAATTGAGTAAAATACATATATTTTATTGTTACAAAGCGTGGGGTGCAGGAGGATAAGTAATTGTTGTAAACACCCCACGCTTTGTAACAATAAAATATATTATGTATTTTACTCCATTTTCTTATCTTAAATTCAGTATGAATTATTTTTACTTTTTTAGTTGTATATCTTATTAAAGCGTGTATTTTAGTTTTTTTTAACTATTATTTAATTGTTTTGACTAAAAACATTCATCTACGGCTGTATTTCCAATCAATAACGCTATCTGTTGGTCCGTAGTAAGTAGTAACATTTGACACTTGAAGAATACAATATTAACGCCATCTAGCGATAAATAGTGCAAACATTCATTATTGACGTTATCACGCCATCTGTTAGTCAGTAGCAAATTATGTTCATCTATACGCCATCTAGTGGTCAGTAGCAATGGTCATCAATTATAAGAATAATTAATCCTGGCGAATCTAATCAGGATAATCATATATTTTAATCGAATTATTGTATTGTCATCGGTCCTCAATAAATCTACAAAGTTTGAACGAAATCTGGCCGTTTAAAGTGGGTCAAAATCGCGCCCAAAGAAGTCGGTTACAAACAAACATACAAACATACAGGTGAAGCTAATAAAAAGCGTGTAAAAAATACGTCACGTTTCGTTCGGTGAGTGAGATGCCCAATACCACTTCCTTCTTCCAATCCTTTTTCCTCCCAGGTCACTTATAGATTTAGGCCGGCAACACAATATGTTGTGAATGTTCTTCGGTGGCAGTTGTGGATGTTCTTGCTCGTTTGCCAGAACTATGCAATAAAATATTTGTTTATACTAGTATTTAATAATATTTGTAGAATTTAATTTTGTAAGGGTTTATTATTTTTGAATTAAACAGATCGGAGTTCCTAGGTCACGGATATCTTTTGGGTCGAATTTAATTGTGTCGTCACCACCGTGCCTGACTGCCTCGGTGGCGTAGTTCTACTACGGTACGGTTGGAATCCCGGGTCGGGCAAAATAATGATGAATTTTCATATTTCATTATCAGCCCGGTGTTGGAAATTTGTACCAGACATGGCGATAGGCTATTATACCGTGGATAGCACCTCTGCTACCCCTCAGGGAAAAAGGCATGAGTATGTTACCACGGTCGTCTACAATCGCAACCTGCTACCTACCTAGTCATGTAATTAATTTTACCATAAAAGTTTACTTCCAACTTTAATTGCAGTGCGAGAGAATGATAATTACATCGACAGGCAATAATTTGAAAGTTTATTTATGTAGATGATCTTGTTATTAGGATTTTGCTTTATCGCCTTAATAAAATTGATACATAAAGCCTCATTTACACGGGGAGAGTTTCTCGTCTCAAAGATACGATTATCATGACGGTATAAAGTTGCATTGTGTAAATATTTGTCAAAACACACCAATTTATGGCGGTTATGTCATGCTTTGATGGTATACGATTCTCGCCGTGACAAACTCTCCCTTGTAGACGGTGCATAAAAAGTGTAAAATTAATAAATACATCAAGAACTCTATCGTAAATCATTCAGTATAAAATGGGCCATTTAATATTTCGTATTCTTTCAAATTTATCGGACACTAAATACTGTTTCGAATATTGCAAAACACATTTTATTTAACGCTCTCAGTTACTCTACGAAATGAAACACTATAATTTTCAACACATGGATCGTTACGACAGATTCCAGCAATATTCAATACATTGCCCTCTTACTTCGCCACATTAATATACATGTGAGCTAAAAACAATCAGTAATTATCGCCCAAGGCAATCGTGTGAGTGGTAGAAATTAAATTAGCTCATAAATAACTGAGTGAACGCGAGAGCTTGTGAACAACTATATTGTTTGCGGTGTCTGCTTCGTGCACGTTCTAACTTCAATATTACATGTATGTTTAATGTACATTTTGTATTACATTTGGTGTTTTGAGCTTTGGTAGTAAGACCGCAGACAGAATGTCAAATATTTTATTTACTGATAAAATATATTACATATTTAATTACTTATAAAACATATTACATATTTAATTACTTATAAAACATATTACATATTTAATTACTTATAAAATATTTTTAATTATAAACAACCTTTGACTAAATTGTAAAGATGGAACAGACGAAGTAACTCCCCACCAAAGGAAAAATATTATAAAAAATACTAATGTTATAAATGCGCATACTGTGTATTTGATAGTTTGTTCTATTTCTTGCAGTAATAGCAACATGTAAATATAAGTTTGATTTTACATATTCTTAAGTTTCTGATCTATTTAAGAATATACAAGTAATTTAATTTTGCCCAAATAATTATATCGTTATCTACATTTCAACTTGGCGTTATTTTTGAGAATTAAATTACAGAGAATTTTTAGTGTAAAGAAGAAATCGAATTTGCGTTATAATCTGTGTGTATACCAAGTATACATAATACAAACGTATGTGTAGTTGTGACTGTTTTAGATCATTTGCTATATCTCTTAATATAGGCTTGTAATAGTTATTGAGTCGGTTATTTTACTTATAAATAAATAAATACACCCAATAGTCACATACAGTCCTGATTTTCCACTAAGATCGAGTCGTGTGGGTATCAGAAACTAAAGAAGTTTCCGGTCTTACAAATACCCAGACCTAAAACATATACATGTGGGTGACCCAAGTATTTGTTTCGGTCCAAGGATCGAACCCGCGGCCTCACGTTTCTCAGCCGGCGTCTAACCAACTGCGCAAAGGCTAATTAAGTTTTTACGCAAGGTTCAAAATTCAGCTTCAAATAAGTAATTTGTAAACACTGAAATACAATATAATCATAGTGTCTCGTTGATCTTTGATGACAATAATTAAATAGCATTAGAGCAAACTGATTAAAGTACTATTTAACTTTAAAGTTTAAATATAAAACAAAATTGGTCGAAACTCGATTAATCAAACAACTAAGGCCCACAAATACATATATGCATTTACCATAGAGTGTATGTGATGTGGCCTCTTATAGGTACTCTATGAAATCCCCCAGTACAAGAAACCTTAGCAAGCAATGCTTTAGTTTACAAAAAAGATGAGAGTATTTTGCACTCTGCAAACCTGACGATGTTTCAACTCAAAATACCCAGGGCACAACTATAAGCTGGTGCAAATATGAATTCAAGAGTTCAGCTCTGGTACTAGATGAATAATTCAATGAAATAATGTTTCCCACATGCTCCCAGCTCTTAAACTGCACCATCTTGTACGACTTGATATATTCAGCTGCATGCGCATTACGTTTTCATCAGAATGTTTATGTAAAGTCGTCATATTCTCTGTTCTTGTGAGAAATTTATCCAGCTACAAATATATGCATGAACAAGATGTCATTCTTTGCTTACTTTCTTTGTGACTTGTTATAAGCATTTAATGCATTCTTTGTAGATTAATGCAATGTCTATTCTTCCTGCCAAACAGCATTGTAATCAGTGTAACTACTGGACATAATGGGACTTAACGTCTTATGTCTTAGGATGGCGAGCGCAGTAGAATGCCAAGCATTGCTTTATAATTCTTGGTGTTGCTAGGTTTTGCTACTATCTACGAGCTGTAGTATTGTTTACCATCATCGAATAGCATGCTCGTTGAGCCTTTCACATAGCTTCTGATTTAAAGCGGTCAGGCCATATAGTCTACCACGCTGGCCTTGTGCGTTTTAGCGGACTTTGCATATCATAGAAATTCTTAAAAATCGCTATGAAACCTATATACATAGGTTTCCTCACGATATTTTCATTCACCGTCTCCGATAATTTTGTTTAACTATCTCATAATATTCTGTTTATTGCAAGTTTGGGAACTACAATCCGATCAGCATTCAAGAAGTTTATTTGGTTATAGTCTGGTATTTCCAACTAAAACATTAAGCCTTGTAAAGTTTGAATGGGCACATTTCATTCAGTTCCAGGTATTAATTGCAAAGCGGATCTGGGATGCCCAGCTACAGCAGCTAAACTAGCCGTCACCTCGGGCAACACTTCAATCCTTTCCATTATTAACGCTCTTGAATGGAGAACCCGTGGATTTCGTTCAAGTCTGAATTTTGTACATCTGTCGCATTTTTTCTGGGACTATATGAAATGACTACATTGCTGACAATATCACAGATAGTAAAGCAAATTAATTTTTGTTTCGTAAAATTTACTTGTTTTATCGGATGTTTGGTACAAAACTATAGACCAATAATATTTTTATTATTACTTTGACTAATGCTACAATTTGTGCCTTTTTTGAGGCTTTCAGACATAGTTCAATACTTTGTTGTGGCATTTTCATTCGTGTATTGATTTCCCGATAAAACACAATACGAGTAAAATGATTCGTCCTACTAATATTATAAATCCGAATGTTTATGAATTTCTTACCTCTTCGCGCTCATACCGATGGACCGATTTTGACGAAATTAAGTATGGTAGTATCTGATACCTTGGATTAACACATATGCTAATTTTTTATACAAAAAATCTAGAGTTCCCGTGGAATGGAATTGAAATATATTCAATATTCTTTCACATCCAAAGGAATGGGATACGAAACTTAAAGAACGACAGTGACGTTGAGTTTAAATATTCAAAAAACTAAACAACTCTTGTTTCTAAAGTGGACTGGATTCTAAAAGTAAATGCACCCTGGCGAAACCGGGCCGGACCGCTCGTTTATCTATAAATTTACAAACATAGACAAGAGTGAACTCTAGGAACTTCTATCATGTAATGAGTAACATAACCAGCATTATTCCACAACAATGTACAATAACATGTTACAATGCACAATCCCGTAAACGTCATATTGTTTTAAATGAAAGGCTGTATGAGCTTTAATCCTTGAGATCTTGGGTATGTTATCCAAGTTGAGTCATCCACTTTTCGTTAAATTTTTGCTTTGAAAAACCTCATATGACTTGTTGATGTCTGTAATTTATACCCGACGTGGAGTGGTTCTGCCCCATAACATCTTGTGACGGAAATAACTGCAGCGAAATATAGGCAACATTAACGCCTCTACCCACCCCTGTGCGGTTACAGACTGGGATTATGCAAAATAAAAAGGCATTTTAATGAAATATGTATCCTGAAGTCATATTCCGCTTATTTGCTGAAACTGAAAGAAACTATTCACAAACGAGCTTCTTAAGCATAAGTTCATGTACCGTCATGTTTGGTAAATTATTCGGATTGCTGAACAAGTTTCGATGCAACGTTACCTGGAATTAAAGATCTACCCGAGATCTACTCGTTTCTGTTTGGTGACTGACTGACGACACGATTGATGTAGTAAGAAATTTAATCAAATATTAAAGATTGTAAAGAAATGTTACACACAATTATAGAAGCTAGGAATAGGAGGTTAGTTTTATTTAAAATGTTAAGAATCTATCTTCAATTTCATAAAAACAAGCTGTGGTATAAATGTGTTGCCGGTCCAGCAACTCAGGAAGGGAGTGGGAAAGAAATAGTAGGGGCAAAGAAAAGAGGTAATTGATCATCGGGCAATTTCATTTGCTGAACGAAACGCGACATCAAAATATATACTAGTGAAATAAAGGTACATAGAAAATAAATAGTGAAATATAGACAAAAACTAACATAAAACTAAAAATAGCACGCATACGATTACAAGGATTAAGTAACTTTAATAAATTAATTAGAAGCAAAGAGATCCTCTTGGAATTAAAATTGATATTATAATAGATGTCATTGGCAGTAGGTTGTCTGTGAAAGCCAGCGCTGTGTTTATTTTCCAATAATAACTCGTTAAATATGCTGAACAGGTAAAATTAAATTTGCTGCGTTGCGAACACAGCAAAATCTATTTTATTTTAAATATTACCTACGTTTTATTAACTTTTCGTTTCTTGTATGCTTGGATGATAATTTACACTTCATTTGTGTAATTTTTTTTATTTTTTCTTCTCTATTTTCGTGAGGAATGCGAATTCTCATAGGAATTCGTTGCCAATCACCCGACATTCTCCCAGGAGATAATTTATGTAGGCGCACCGTGTGTACCAAAACATGAACTCCTCGGTTTAGTGTTATGTTTACAGACATACAGAAATGTAAACATTCGTAATATGAAATACTATGATATTGTACGGGCCTTTCAACGTGGCATGAGAAATGCTGAATTATTTGTTGAATTCTTGCTCGACTTTCAGACTCGGCTTTGTTATTCAGGTAAAATTTTCGGAAAAATTTAAGGATGTTTTCCTCATTTACAAACATGACTATGGAAGTATGTATACTGCTCTTATTGTTCACGAACACGCTGCTATTGGTTGAAGAAGTTTGCAGAAGTTGAAACAGATGCAAACGATCTGATCATGATTAAGACAGAACTTTTCTTTACGGTTACTGCCTACAGCTGATTATGACAATACTATATCAGCTCGTATGCGTCCCACTGCCGGGCGCGAGTCTACTCTACAATCCACCACCACTGTGAGCATGTTGGTAGCCGTATCTGCTCCGTTTACCAATAGAAATGTACGCCCTTTTATTTTTAAAGATGCTATGAAGCAAAAAACTATGGATTTACCATCTGACACAATAATACTTAAAAAATCACAAAAAAATGATCACGTGGGTATCTTAGCGAAATGATTAGTTGCATTGTGTTTGAAGTCACTAAAACTACCTAGCTTCGTTTTCGGTAGCAGTCTTGATATACCCTATATAGTGAGTTTTAAATACTCTCTGGAAACAATGCAGGGCTGTGTAAAATAATATTTTACACAGAGTGGGCCGCTTGAGCTAGTATAGAATTAATACCATAACTCTCGACGCTCGTATGTACAATGAAGCGCCATAAAATGACACATTCCAACAATTATTTCAAAAATCAATACTCACATAGTCGATGTTTGCTTTTTAATGATTGCATTATCCCAACAAATAGGCAATAAAACTGACTACACTCTGAACAATTTAATAAAATGAACTCATTTTGTGACCTAAACGTGCGTGGAACTGTGGACAGAACATTCATAAAATTAAATTGCTATACCCCGGCCCGAGCAAACCTCATTAGTCTCAAAGAAAAGTTTAATCTAGCTTCATAACCTTCTACTAGGTATATTAGGGTTTATTAATGTCGCCTAACGCAACACTGTTGACGCTTGTATTAAGAATGTAAATGATGTTTTGTGTTTTCTTAAAATACACTTCCCATCTGAAGAATCGAAACACCTTGAGAGTTTATTTTTTGTAAGGATCGTTACAAAAATGTGTGTAGTATATAGTCAAATCAAATAAGGAGTGTAGTGTATGCATGGTCAAATAATGTGATCGATTTTATGATTAAATTACGTCCTAAAGTCGATTTTTGTAATGTTTTGTATTGTTATAATCCATAAAGCATTTTGTTTTTGTTTGTTTGGATTCCCGTAAAAGAAATAAGTCACTTTAACATATTTTCTTCTCTTATTCCCGTGGGAAACAGACACGACGGGGTATTCAATCCCACAACATAGAACCCTGAAAGAAATATTTATTGACAAGGCCATTATACCTGTGTATGTATTAGTGATGTAACGAATGTTAGTTTTCTCACATTCGCGAATGCGAATGCGGATGCGAATATTCATATCTAACATTCGCGAATACGAATGCGAATGCGAATGTTGCTTTTCAAATTTGGCGCGCAACATTTCGGGCCAGCCATGTTTAATACGAACATAGTCGAGCATGTCGAGCCGGCCCGTGCTTTGACAGGTTGAATGAACAAATTTAGTCGTTAGAAATTATTTGTTTATTTTGTTTGAAGTTAATTTAGTATAACTGTGTTTGTCTTTTATAATGGCAATGGCAATGGCCTTTATATGGCAATTATTCAGATAAATCTGTATAGTTAAGAGAAACTATGAAAATGATGTTGGATTCCAGTGAAAGCGAATAAGAAACAGAAATTGATCCAATTCCAAACCCTATAGAAGTTTTAATAAAAAAAAAATATTGATGAATATGTGATGGACAAGCGCATTGAAAATGAAGAAGATCCTCTTTTATGGTGGAAGATTAATATAAAAAAATATGGTTTTCTCTCTTCGTTAGCCAGAGAATATTTAGCTACTCTACCCACAAGTGTGCCCAGTGAAAGAGTTTTCAGTGGAGCTGGATTACTTTATACACCATAACGAAACAAGCTGCATGGAGAAAGAGCCTCAAAATTATTATTTTTGAAATTTAACATTCCTTTACTTAGATTTACTTACTAAGAATTAGAGTTAGGAGAGTTTAAGTTTAGGAAGCCAGAAATAGTCAACTGTGTTAATAACATATTGCCATTTAACTATCTTTAAAGTTTAAATCATAGAAAATATATTTAAAATAAGACCAAAGGTTAATTATTATCAATGTAGACATTAAAACTTTGTATGTTTAAAACCAAATAAATATTGTTTTCTTAATTGTAAGGAAAAAGTGCGTGGTGGCCTGTTGGTAAACGGACTAGACGCGGCTGCCAACATGTTCACGGTGGTCGCGGGTTCGAATCCCAGGGCACACCTCTGACTTTTCGGAGTCATGTGTGTATTGATAGTCAATCACCACGCACTAAAACGGTGAAGGAAAACATCGTGAGGAAACCTGCATACCATAGCGATTTATATAAATTTCTATGGTATGTAAGTCTGCCAACCCGCACTAGGCCAGCGTGGTGGACTATATGGCCTAACCACTCTCAATCGTACTTACGATTGTAGAGTAGGCCCGTGCCCTGCAGTGGGACGTATATGGGCTGATACAGAATACAGAAT
The DNA here is from genome assembly GCA_023078785.2 of Hyles euphorbiae. Taxonomy (NCBI): domain Eukaryota; kingdom Metazoa; phylum Arthropoda; class Insecta; order Lepidoptera; family Sphingidae; genus Hyles; species Hyles euphorbiae. The sequence continues at coordinate 6,576,761 of CM041040.1, forward strand.
TGTAAGGAAAAAATTGTCATTTTATTTACAAGTAGGTATTTATTATTTTGTTTTCTTGAGTATGTTTATTAATTGCATTGAAAAATAATTGAAGATGAAGCTTTTAAAAATATAACATTTTGGATATTAAATGTTTAATTTTGGTTGATTATTTTTTATAACTGTAAATAGCATTTGGTTTTATTAAAAAAAATAGAAGTTATAACTTAATAAGTACAGTCAAAAGACTTACGAGACGTAGATATTATCAATATTATAAATAATTAAAAAATACGCTAATTATAATAGTTGTATTATTTATCCAGTACCATCAAAATTTGTATAAATTTCCTTTTTATTTGTCAAAAACATTCGCCTAACATTCGCTTCGTTTCTTGCGAATACGAATGCGAATGCGAATGCCAAAAAATATGCGAATATTCGCGATTCGCGAATGCGAACATTCGTTACATCACTAGTATGTATGTTATAATACATCATTCGAGCCCAACTTCTTGTTCCACGCACTGTTTTAAGAGCTCGTTAATAAAAGCCATAGCTTCAATCATTTTCATCTGCTTAATTTTGTTTCAAGCCCTTTTTACTACCCAAGATGTAAAACTCTTAATACATTTAGAACTCAGTACCATACGTGCTTAATACATTTGTTACATTACTCTGTTAGTCGGTTTACAGCTGTGCGATTAAAGGTTTTAATGTCGAGCCCGACGTTAAATACTACGTAAAACGGAATGGATCTGCTGTAAAGCTTTTAGTCTCGACGACAAATCGTAAATTAAATAACATGGAATACAGTAAAAAAAGTGTATGCTTATATATATCGTATGAACAGGCACAAAAAATATTCTCAACTCTTACAGTGTGTTTTTCAATTGTATTTTAACATATTCGAAATGTAACATGCATATATTTTTTTTCTTTTATCGTCGATCAATCTCTTATTTTCAAATCTGACATGGTATAGTGCTGCACTGCACCTGTACCAAGGTGGAAGGACGATCAGGTTAAGGGTGCACGAAGTCGCTTAATGTAGGCGGCTTCCAATTGATCAATGCGGCGATCATTGAGGGAGGCTATGACCAGCAGTAGACTTCCTATGGCTGATACGAACGAACGAAGAAGTGCCTGAGGCTTGAAGCCCCGAACTTTGTTTCATAATTTGAGTTGGTATTCAAAACAATTATCCATAATATAAAATATGCAATGTTACTGATAAAAAAATCTTCACAAAGTCGTGTCGGAATCGTATCGTGGTATGTAAGAAGCCGAAACAAAGTAACAATCAAGCAGCGTTGCGTCACACTAACAGCATTATAAAACGTTTTGTTGCTGCTTAATAAAGACTAATTACTTGAATATGTTATTGCGAATGTGCGTTTTATTGTCTCGATTCTAAAAGGTACCGGAGGATTTTTTATAAGTCCAATATGAAAGTTGGCAATTATGGCTAATCCACTGTAAGGTTTCCAATTTGTTTTTTTTTTCGATACAGTACTTATAAGAGGTATTTGAATATAATAGAATAACTATACAGATTTCTGTCTAAAAATGATGCCGACTAAAATGATACTCATCGACTTAATTTGAATACATAATGATTGAAAAAATACTAAAAAATTTCAACCGTTTAAAAAAACTATATCGACGCAAAACAAAAATAAATATTTGTATTCATCATTGTGAATCATCATCGAAGTGCGTGGTGGCCTGTTGGTAAACGGACTAGACGCGACTGCCAACATGTTCACGGTGGTCGCGGGTTCGAATCCCAGGACACACCTATGACTTTTCGGAGTCATGTGTGTATTGATAGTCAATCACCACACACTAAAACGGTGAAGGAAAACATCGTGAGGAAACCTGCATACCATAGCGATTTATAAAATTTCGATGGTATGTAAGTCCGCCAACCCGCATTAGGCCAGCGTGGTGGACTATATGGCCTAAACACTCTCAATCGTACTTTCGATTGTAGAGGAGGCCCGTGCCCTGCAGTGGGACGTATATGTGCTGATACAGACAGATTCATCATTGAACTTGACGGATCATGGCAGAAAGTTAATACGGCGATGATATATATTACCTACGTATAATGTTGTATAGTTGGGAGAGGCCAAATTAAAAAAAAAAAAACAGAAACACGCTACGAATCAAATGAAACAATTCCTTTTATTACATTAAACAATGTATTCTCGTCTCAACATCGTTGAACAATTTTTAATCCCGCACGTTTATGAAATACCAAAACAAAGCATTCATTCCCAAACTATTCAGAGCAGAGTAAAATGAATTCAGCCGAAATATTATTACATACCTGAAGCCCAGGTAGTCGGCTCCTCATTCAGCTGCCTAGGAATTAGTCAAATACGACCGCTAAAGTTCGCCCATATGTGTGCACCATTACTTGTGGTTCTCGATTTAATTATGATTATATGAGTGTAAAAAAAAAAAAACAGAAAACGACATACCCGGTAAACATAAACAAGTACCTTTAGAATATAGTATTGAATATAAATGTAGAATTTAGTTTTAATTGGTTTTGGCAAATGTATGCTTAATGAGAGCTTTACACTAATTCTAGCCCTAGCACCTACTAAACAATTCAATTCTTGTGACAATATTATTATTTTTTGAAATTACTTTAGTCAATAAGCAATCTACTAAGTGAAACTTTTTTCAGTTTCATAATAGTGAAAAAATAGTAAAGCGTTTAAACTGAAACTAGAGAAACTCGATCTTGATATGTTGTAAGTGCTAACGGTATGAGATACAGAGCATTGGTAGGTCCAGTAGTCCACATTAGTCAAACACCGGCAGTTTGTCAGTTCTGAATAAGTTTCACATAGCTAGAGCAAGACAGATGTATTGAGACATGAGACATAAACCATTTAAATTATTACTATCATTTATATTTACGTACGATGACAATATGTTGTGAACAAACTTGTATCATTTAGGACCTTTTAGGACTTATTGTCTTTGTCATCAGTTACCCGATGTCCATTGCTGAATGTAACCAAAAAGCCATTTGTCAAGCGCTCTCCTACGACCTTTGTTAGATCGTCTTGGATGTTCTCCCATTCGATATTAATAGAAAATGCAACGTTTTTTATTTATTAAAGTTGAATTTTCAGGTTCTTTATTACTGTGTACTTGTTGTGCCTTGCCTATAACCGCTTAGCCTTGATAAATAATCCTCTATACTACACTTTATTTGAAGCGCAGAAAATAAATAATAGTTTAGAAACTAAAAAATACGCCTTACTAAAAGACCATTTTAAAAATGGAAAATTAATTCATAAATACATATGTGCATACAGGCAAACTGGTGTGCATAGGCCTCCACGAATTATACAAAGATATCCATCAGCCAAAGGAAGTCCACTTCTGAACGTAGGCCTCCCCCAATGATTTCCAGTGACGTTTCACTGGTGGTAGTTCTCTCATATGCGAGAGGCTGCCTGGGTGGGTACCACCACAATGTCTATTTCTCCCGTCAAACAGCAGTTCAAATGCATTGTTGTGTTTCGGATTGAAGGACATTGTAGCCAGAGTAACCACTGGACATATTGAGACTTAACATCTTATGTCTCAGGATGGCGAGCGCAGTGGAATGCCAAGCTGTTTGGTTTTGCTACTGTTCATGAGCGGTCGCATTGCTTACCATCAGGCGAACGGCATGCCAGTCTCGCCATTCATTGCAACAAAAAAAAAACGTGGCGCGACCTATAGAAGGATTTGCAAATACCAAACCACGCTTCTCTAGTGTTGTTCTTATTTGTATTTTCATATTGAGGAAAGCGTATTTACCTTCAAAATTAAATGTGCTCACTCCACATTTTAATACAGATAAAAGATTTGCACACATACCTTCACCGTGGTAAAACTAAAAACGCGTACTGTATTTTCGTAACAAGCGCGGCAAACCCACGGGAATTTTAGGCGGGCACCACAGAATTATTCACGGTACATTTTTTGGTACAATGTTGAATGTTTATAAAACAACTAAAAATTTAAAATGTTGTGGCACTTGCACGACTTAAGTTTAGAAGATTATGATTGAGCCTAAACTTACTCTTCTACAAGTTTGAGCCAGACCTGAAGATAGACTAGCGCTTTTCATTTTGTATTATATAATTTATTTTGAATTAGCTATTTATTTTTTATTTTATTTTTAGCAACGTCTAATATCTACGATACAAGATTCTGTCTTATTGTGAAGTAGGTCTTTGTATGTGATTTTTTTGTGTATTTATTTTTAACTGAAAACACCATTGATTTGTCTTTCGAAACTAATAGCTCGGTATCTAGACGTCTTTCATCCAACAAGGCTATATGTAGTTCAGTTACGTTGTGTAATAAAAAAGACGGGTTGCACTCCGGGAGTGCCGGCAGAAGTGAAAACTTGATTATTAACGTTGAGCATGTTTGATATTTTGGAATGGTTAGGGAATAATTTTGCACCAATTGCTTTATCAGTATAAAAGTACTATCATTTATGTGGTAGAATACAATATTCATTTATTGCGCTATCGTACACAAACATGACAATTTATATTACATTAAAAATTTAACACTTTAAAACTATTACAATTATTTTACATTAAAAAGTTTATCTCTCCGAAAAATCAACTTTCATCCATAATTTCAACGACTTTTTCACCATCATCATTACCAGAACTATCATCGCCAATCTCTAAAACTGATACGATAGGTTTATGGTAGCTGAAGTAAGAAACGAACAGTTTTTATTCGAACCTATTTAAATGTCTAATAAAGACCGCATCAATAGTAGTTTTGTATTTCGTTGTGCTAAGATTGCGATCATTCGACATAGTTAAACCAAATTCATTATTTAAAAATTCAATTAATAGTTGATTTTTATCGTCTGCGAAGTTTATGTTGAAATCTCCACTCAAAATCATTGGCAATTCATCAAAGCTTTATAAACTGACAGCTAACTGACAGCTGTCTACTAGTGATGTAACGAATGTTCGCATTCGCATTCGCGAATCGCGAATATTCGCATATTTTTTGGCATTCGCATTCGCATTCGTATTCGCAAGAAACGAAGCGAATGTTAGGCGAATGTTTTTGACAAACAAAAAGGAAATTTATAAAAATTTTGATGGTACTGGATAAATAATACAACTATTATAAGCGTATTTTTTTAATTATTTATAATATTGATTTTTATTGATTGAGGTTATACAAAAAACCGAGGAATATAACTTGCCGCTTTGTTTAGCGTTTGTGGACTATGAGAAAGCCTTTGATTCGATCGAGACCTGGGCTGTGCTACAGTCTCTTCAGCGGTGCCACATATACTATCGGTACATCGAAGTGTTGAGGTGTATATACAACAACGCCACCGTGTCGGTCCGAGTACAAGATCAGAGCACGAAGGCTAGTGGAATAGCCTAGAACAGAGAGGCGTGAGATAGGGAGATGTCATATCTCCGAAACTGTTCACTGCCGCGCTGGAAAACGCCTTCAAGCTCTTGCAGTGGAAAGGATTCGGCATCAACATCAACGGCGAGTATATTACTCACCTTCGATTTGCCGACGATATTGTAGTCTTGGCAGAATCGCTGGAAGACCTTAGCATAGTGCTCGAAGACCTTAATCGAGTCTCCCAACAGGTGGGTCTTAAAATGAACATGGATAAAACGAAGATCATGTCGAATATCCATGTTGTGCCCACCCCCATTGGAGTTGGGGGCTCGACTCTCGAAGTTGTAGACGAATATGTCTATTTAGGACAAGTGGTCCGGTTAGGCAGGTCCAACTTCAAGAGAGAGGTCAATCGTCGAATCCAACTTGGTTGGGCAGCGTTCGGGAAACTTCGTGACCTCTTCTCGTCCAATATACCTCAGTGCCTAAAAACGAAAGTCTTCGATAGTTGTGTGTTACCAGTGATGACATACGGCACCGAGACGTGACCTCTCACTGTGGGCCTCATTAAAAGGCTCAAAGTCACTCAACGAGCCATGGAGCGGGCTATGCTCGGAGTTTCCCTGCGAGATCGAATCAGAAATGAGGAGATCTGTAGGAGAACCAAGGTTACCGACATAGCCCATAGGATTGGCAAAATGAAGTGGCAGTGGGCCGGGCACATAGCTCGTAGAACCGATGGCCGTTGGGGCCGAAAGGTTCTCGAGTGGAGGCCACGTACAGGCAAGCTAAGTGTCGGACGCCCGCCTACAAGGTGGACGGACGATCTGACTAAGGTAGCAGGAAGTCGCTGGATGCAGGCCGCTTCCAACAGGTCATTGTGGAGAGGGGGAGGCCTATGTTCAGCAGTGGACTTCCTGTGGCTGATATGATGATGATGATATGATGATAATATTGATAATATCTACGTCTCGTAAGTCTTTTGACTGTACTTATTATATTTTTTCTACTATACTTATATTTATTTTATGTTTCTATGATTTAAATTTTAAAGATAATTAAATGGTAATATGTTATTAACACAGTTGACTATTTTTGGCTTCAAGTAAAGGAATGTTAAATTTCAAAAATAATAATTTTGGGGCTCTTTCACCATGCAGCTTGTTTCGTTGTGGTGTATAAAGTAATACAGCTCCACTGAAAACTCTTTAACTGGACATACTTGTGGGTGGAGTTGCTAAATATTCTCTGGCTAACGGAGAGAGAACAGCATTTTTTTTTATTAATCTTCCACCATAGAAGAGGATCTTCTTCATTTTCAATGCGCTTGTCCATCACATATTCATCAATATATTTTTTTATTAAAACTTCTATAGGGTTTGGAATTGGATCAATTTCTGTTTCTTCTTCGCTTTCGCTGGAATCCAACATCATTTTCATAGTTTCTCTTAACGATACAGATTTATCTAAATAATTGCCATATAAAAGCCATTGCTATTGCCATTATAAAAGACAAACACAGAAATACTAAATTAACTTCAAACAAAATAAACAAATAATTTCTAACGACTTTGTTCATTCAACCTGTCAAAGCACAGGCCGGCTCGACATGCTCGACTATGTTCGTATTAAACATGGTTGGCCCGAAATGTTGCGCGCCAAATTTGAAAAACAATATTCGCATTCGCATTCGTATTCGCGAATGTTAGATATGAATATTCGCATCCGCATTCGCATTCGCGAATGTGAGAAAACTAACATTCGTTACATCACTACTGTCTACTCTCCATCAGTCTTACGCTTTTCGTCTTACGATCAGGTCACGTGTCCTGACGCGAGTTTAAGATTTTATACCCATTACAGAAAAAGTGCTCAACGCCGCTAAAGAAGTTTTCACTTCCAAAATGTAATCTAGAAAACGATAGATTTTTTGATGAAATGAGCAATAGTTAATAGCATGGTGACAAAACGCGACACATGTTTGAACTGATCATGTAAGTGCCTCTACCATGACGCATGTTATGACCTAAATAGATATTAACAGAAGAGCTATAAGCGATAAATCATGTATAATCCTTTCTGAATTACTCAACCGTAAATATATTTTATAATATTTTACTTACTTATTGCCTCATTGGTCTAGCGACTAATAAGAGTAAGGTCGACCAATACAGAGTAATATTTTGAATTAATAATTTAAAAATGAATGATATTCGTATTGATGAACGTTGACGAAATCTAACATTTTAAAAATTACAAAATATCCTTTTTTTCTAACATATATTGTATTTCTGAAGAGCTGAAGATCCCCCAAATAACTTATTTGTTAATGAATACTAATGTTTGAAGGAGTTCTTTACTTTCCGGATTTTTAATAATCTTAAGTAATCAGTCACTGTTAAGCGGTCGAATAAAATGAAAGAACCTGTAGGTAATGCTATTCACCCAGATAAATAAACAGCAGAAATTTCTGTTTAAAATTTAGCGGTCTACAAATAAGATTTTAAGTAACAAAATGGCCGAAACAAAACACCGAACATTGTTAGAGTATTAACCTTGAAGGCTAAACAATTATACACCTATTTTGCGAGTATTTGTTATTCACTATAAGGGCTGTTGGAGAATTGTGCGGGAACAATTATCTAACTACTGTGAGGCCTCGGGGTGTATTAAATAAATAATGCCAATGGGCGTGGCGGCTCGAATTGGTATTACGAATTGCCCCTACTGTTTATAGAGAAATCCGATTTCATCACGATTATGAGAACTGAGAGTTTATACTCATAATTTCGATTGAATAGATTACTGCATCACACAAAACAATGATGGATCTAGTTCAGAGAAGGTTGCAGGATTTTTGTGAAATCAGGTCGCCTTCAGTACATTAGTTACTATGGAAAATAGTACTCTTTCGGTGAGAACAATGTAGTTCCCAATGCTGGCGTAGGTTACAAGTAGAAATTCAATCCAGCGGCTGAGTTGGCTTAACGTTGGGTCGAAAGACTGGTGAGTCCTAAATCATGACTCCATGATGATGGAGACCCCAGCGTTGGCGCGATAACCTCTATTTCTCCTTATCAAAGTTGAAGGTAAAGAAAATTTGAAGAAAATAAATTGCTGTTTTAGCAATGTAATTTCTGAATGAATACGAACAAATATAGAAGGTCTGGAATACTATGTTCTTTTGCAATTTTTAGTGAAATACAACTTGTGGTTGTTTCAGTGTCGGTTGACCAAATTTTTAGTATCTATAAATACTATCTAAAAGCTGCTTAGACTCCTCATGCTTTTAATGTACAAATGTGCAGTTCCAACTGGATATTAGTATGTATTTTGTCTCCTCTTTCAAAGAATTTCCGAATTTCCAGATCCATTAGATTAACTTATTTCAAGATACTCGTTGGTTTTGCACTTTCAACAAATATTGTTAACCAAATACAACGTGTAACAGGATTAATTCACAACCTCAGACACCCCAACTTTAAAATATTATTGCAATCATAGTTTATGCTTTGAAATCGTACTACCATAATTACAAAATATTTTATTTATGAAATTAGTTATACCAAATGTAGGTACTTAACATGGTCACCTCACGAGTTACAAATAAGAGAGTACTACTTACTACACACGCTCGCGGACACGCACACATTTACACAAGACCCATTCACACGAGTACCTAACGCCGAACGCTGACCGCGCCGACAGAAACAGCTGACAATAAACGAAATACAAATTACGTACGTAACTGATTACTGGGTGGTTTGGTAGACAAATTATTATTAATTTAATCTGTAAGCATAACATTTGTGTTTTAGCTATAAAATCTAAATATTTTACTTACTAGATATAATGCGTACGAACCCAACGTAAGACAATATTTTGCATGAATCAGCTATAAAATATTATTAATTTCACTTCCGCTAAACTTCGTTCCTACAGGCGGGCAGGATACAGGTGTCATTTATTTTGTATTACTAATGAATAAGATAATTAGATAACGCAATATCTAACAATGAAGACTAGATTGGGAATCACAACACAAAAAATACAACAAAATTAACTAACGTGTTACATGGCACTCATGCGGCGATTTCTTTTTAAAATATGTTCGAAATGTCCACCACCTTGATACACTTTGATGCACATTTGCGTAATTGTTCACGTAATTTATGTAAAACTTCAGTGTCACTTTTCACTTTTAGGAAGGCTGCCACTATTCTACTTTTTAGTAGTCTAGTTATACCAGAGATTTATTACGTCCCCACAAAAAAAGTCAAGAGGCGTCAAGTCGGGTGACCTAGGAGGCCATTGCACAGGTTCGCCGCGACCTATCCAGCGCTCTCCGAACTCAGCATCGAGATACTGTCGGACACTACACTGATGCCGTGCCTGTTGTTAAATGTCCTGCATGCCAATGATACATTATCACCACACAGTGCCAAAGTTCTCACCATTTCAGTGTATTCAATATTCGAATACCGAAAAGACATCGCGCGCGAAAGTTATCGAAATATCTACTAAACACTTAAACACAAGTAGACACAGATAACTGCGGTGCACGACTGGATTTTTTTCACATAGTCGGTGCCCATTTAGGGATTGCAATAACGGGATATTAGACACCGGAATTCCGCATACATTGTAGCAAAATTACAAACCGAATTTAATCACCATTTTAACGTTCCGCGAAATTATTTTTCATAGAAATACCTACTTGTTGCTTCATTTCATAGTGATTTTGTTACAATTTAATTTGTTTCATTTAAGTGCATGTATTGTGCCGTGTGCGGGATTTAGATCGCCCGGTCTTGCAAATACCGGGAGTAATTTTTATCGCGGCACATCCCTATACCGGTTGCCTTTTGATGTACCGCCGCGCCGCGCGCGCCATCGTTTGTCGGATGGATCAAATTGCATTAAACAATAGCTGCATCCTGCTCTATCTAGTTGTAGTTAAATGTGCGGAAAAGAGAATATGATAGTTATTTATTTTGGTAGCTTATTACGTTTATTGAGGCCTATCGTTGTGTGCGTTTGATTAATGATAGATTGCTTAAATAAACTTTATGACTATCGAAATAAAGTTCATTTTTGTTCATTATTTAGTTTATTAGAGTATTCGTTTAGTGATTCATTTAAAAATGATCTTATGTCCTGGAGTTACGTTTCAATTTCGTTTGTTCGGAGTAGTAAATGAAAGAGTGTCTGTAATTTACTTGGTCTTAACTAATTATTTTGAAAAAAAATACCTACCAAAAAAAATGTTGATATCGGTTCAGTAGCTGATTCTGAACGTACTACTTTCCGCTTTTACATTTAAATCTGTTACATGTTGTATAAATCCCATTAAATATTTGCAATTAATTACATCATATTTTAAATGCGTTCAGGTAAAATTCGGGTTTCACCGGAATTTTTAATTGCACAAGCAACATTACTGCGAAAATAATGTATAATTAATTTTAATATGCACTTCAGTGTGTTTTATAACGTTCAGTGTAATATGTTATTAACTTTTTTGTTTACGTATTCGATACGGTACACAGGGGTACAAGAGATTATGGATTGAATCTCACTTTATTAATAAATTATTAATATTCAAATATCATGAGTATTATAATTTGTTTAATAGATATGTATAATATATATAATATGTAATAGATTAATGAGTTTTTGAGCCTTAGTTTAGCTAGCTTCAAAATCAACACTCGACAGCCTAAATTCTCGTAATCCCAGTATCACAATACTAAAATATATTTCAAAAATACTTATATCAAAGTATCATAAATGTATTCTAACTGTACCATGGAACTTTATATATACTATTGAAAGGAAAATTTTTAATATTCTCTTTTTATTCGCTTATTGTTGTTCAAAACCTTTATCGGGTCACCCGATCCGCGAACAGAATATGAAGGAGATAAGTTTTCAGATAAATTCTATTTTAGCTAATACAAAACGGATAAATACATCACTAAACAATATTTTTATTGCACAAAAACGAAAACCGTAGACGTAATAATGTTTTGTTTTGCGGAGCAACTGTCAACCCAAATTAGCACCCATCGCAATGTCGGAATAGAGTTGATAACTGATTATTATTATTTATTAATCAGAAGAGATTATGAACCAAATTTCAAATATGTCAAGATAAAATTAAAATATTAAATTCCATGATAAAACATTTAGTAAACCGATGGCCTAAAATTTAACCTATATCTAGAGATTCCCTTTAACCATGGAGGTAGCTAACATCCTTGTTTAGTCCATATTAACGTTTCACCCCGGAAAGAAATGATGATGATGAATGATGAGCAAGAAACTAAAATATATTTGTTACTAATTCAAACTTAAAGGGCAGATATAGGTAGGAGAAAGCGGGGATGTGTGCGTGATGGGACGAGAGTGGAGTATGGCGTAGGATGACAGTTACATTACATTTAAATAGAAATATAACAGTTGAAATGAGTAATAATATGTTGTTGATGTGGACTGGACTACAAAAATATCTGCATTCGGGTGAAACCGAGTAGGCATCTTATATTCAATAAAATTCTACTTCCACATTAACTCTCAAAGTGCAGCATATGTTCAATGTAAATATAAAGTACCAATATTACCTCGTCATAAAGTTTCTACCGTTCGAGTGCCCTTGGTACCTCGCGGGTTTATTTAGGCTACGTTCTAACTCGCATTTCTTTGTCAGCCTCTTTACCTTACTGAATAAAATATTCGAGATATCTCCTCTCCACGTGAACGGTTGTGCAATATTAAAAGGTTTCCCTGGCGTGTTATTGATAAAGAAGGCAAAGGGTTGCCGTTATCGACTCTCAATTCTCTTATTAATATCTAGTGCGTAGATTGTAAATAATACCCTTCGTGGCATTTGGAATATGCACGGATAAAAACGGGTTATGAAATTTGAATTGGGTTGAACGTATAACCGGATGAATTATGGCATTATTGAGTTTGCTGCTCAGTTAAACCACTTCAGTTTCACGATGCGCCGGCAAAATTTAGGAACACCTGGGAAAATTGCTTCTAGAAAATTTTGTGAAAAATGTTTTAGTGTTGTACTCGTTTTATGAACATGTAGTATATCTGTACTGTATCAGCCTATATACGTCCCACTACAAGGCACGGGCCTACTCTACAAAAGATACGATTGAGAGTGGTTAGGCCATGTAGTTCACCACGCTGGCCTAATGCGGGTTGACGAACTTATACATACCACAGAAATTCATACAAGTCGCTAAGCTATGCAAGTTTCGTCACGATGTTTTTTTGTCACGGAGTTTTTTCTTCACTGATTTAGTGCGTGACGATTGACTCTCAATACACACATGACTCCAAAAACCCAGAGGTGTGCCCTGGGATTTGGGAACCCGCGAGCACCGTGAATAATATGTTGGCAGCCGCGTCTGGTCCGTTACCAACAGGCCATCACGCACTTTTCCAATTGTTTTTAAATAAACATAAGTTAAAAAAATATATATTAGAACGTCTACACCATTTAATAAGTGATTTTGTCGTTTTGCATCTTAAAGAAGGTTGCAATCAATTCTCTTTTGCATCAATCATCAATTTGCATCAATGGCGAGACGAACTAGTCGTTCGCCTGATTATAAGTGATACAACCGCTCATGAACAGTAGCAGAACCAAACCACACCTTGAATTACAAAGCAATGCTTGAAATTCCACTGCTCGCCATCCTGAGACACTGGAGACTCTCTAGACTCTGGCTACAATGTCCTTCAATCCGAAACACAACAGTGTATTTACACTGCTGTTTGACGGGAGAAATAGACAATGCGGTGGTACCCACCCAGGCTTTCGCACATATGAGAAACCTACCACCAGTAAATTTAAGGATTGCACATTCCAAAGGATACAAAAAAAACGAGGCATTACTATCCAACTAAATTAATAGGTACTGTTTTGCGCTTTATTATTTTTAAGTCGAAACTTCTTTGCAACTATAAAATTGTAATTATTCGGCAAATGTTCTTGAAATTAGGTGAGTTACGCCTACACCAGTACAAAGTTGACAAGTATGAAATTTAGTTGGCTTGTAACTTAAAAAGCTGTCTGTAAAAAGAGAGGCTCTGGTCGTGATCGCCATACTTCAGCAAATGAACGTGCAACTATTATTTGTTTGGGACCTGAAAGATCGTGAGGCTTGTCCTGAGACCAAACAAGGCCCTCACAGTCTATGATATCCAAGATATAAACTTATTCCTGTACTGTTTGGTCAAAACTATGTGTTTGTCGATTGGCCGTATTTATTATTGATTTTACCGTGTATTAGACTATAAATTACTTTTTACTCTTACAATAATAATATAGAATATCTGAAATATGGAAGATAGTGCGAACGAAGCGAGCGGAAATCTTATTGACTTCCTATTGTAAATCTATTATATAAAAATAAGTCGGGTTTTCCTTCCTGACGCTATAACTCCAGAACGCACGAACCGATTTGGCTGATTTTGGTCTTGAAATATTCGTGGAAGTCCTGGGAAGGTTTAAGAAGTGAGAAAATTTGGAAAATTTCTAAGGAAGATACTAAAAACCTTTTTTTTGGGTAACGTTCAAGCGTGATGCGTCCAGCCAATATAGGATGATCTTAGTCTATTTGACGGGAGACGTAAAAGACGGTCAAGCTTCAACTACCATCCAACGTAAAATGATCTATCTTTCCATTGTCTTTCATTGACGGCAGACGAAATTGTTAAATGTAAAATAAAACGATGTCCATATAGTAGTATTGATTCACAGGATCCAGCTCAAGATTTCTTTAAGATTTGTTCGAGATTTCGCCAAGATTTGTTCAAGCAAGTCAAAACTGAATGACACGAAACTAAAAAAAAAAAAAAAAAAAAAAAAAAAAAAAAAGTTTGGTGTCAAATTGGGGGTTTTCGGGGTCGTCCGATCCATCTGTGCTATCCATTTTCTTCTAACTGTAACCGTTGCCTTTTTAGCTATTTTATTTCACCAGGTCCACTACCCCTAATTAATTAGCTAATGTTTTTAAGGTGATTACCTTAAATATCTCCTCGACTGCGCTCTTAATGACGGTCACTTAATGAATCATCACTCGATGCTAATCACCCTATTCCTCATCAATAACAACACGTTGTTTCAATAGTTCATGTTTTATTCATTCAAAAAATTGATTTAAACATCATATGCAATATCATATCATTTTTAAACGTATCCATATTAAAATTATTTAAAAAATCACTTAATGACTTCCCGTTAAACTTATACAATATGTACAATATACAGTACTCTCCACAGACTGAAGTCCAATCATTTTGTATTCTGCTACTACTACATTTCCATTGTTTTGAATTCCTATTCAAGAACATTCTGTGATAACCAGTAGGAGAACGTCCATAAGAATCAAAATATTCTCCAACACCGCAACTATCTATGTGTATACCTATCCAGTGAGATCCTGGCTTTGTGTCCGGGTCCAAATTGCTTATAACATACATAGGAACTTGAACATTCATTGGTAATTTGTTTGCAGCGTATACATTATACTGTAGACTTGGATGAATTTTTCCTAAACATTGTTGAATTTCATTGGTATTCATTGTTGCATTTAAGTTCCATATGACTGAATACTTCGTAGGATTACAGGTGAGTGAAAAGATCAAGATATGATACATATATTTAAGAGTGAAATAAGGTGCAAATAAAACGGTGAGTATATTGTTACAGTAAGTTTTATTTTGATCATAAACTTAGTACTAAGTAATACAGAATTCATTATTCTAGTCTTAGCTGCTATAGTCAACAGTAACATTACGATTTTTATCTATTTCGATAACGTTATCAAACTCAGCATATACAACACAGTTTATTGTTTGAGTAAGAGTGGATTCAAAACGAACTTCTAATCTTACGCTACCATGCTTTATAAGATTCCAATGACTCGATGAATTGGCTGATAAATCAGGAGTAAGATCAAAAGCTAACAGACAATAACCATTGGAATATTTATCACGAGATATCCCATTACCTTCATTTAGAAAATGTATTCCCGTTCCTGAGAATAAGGTATGATATGTTGTAGTAAACATTTTATTCTCAAACGATGGTTGCAAAGCTTTTGAGGGTATTTGATGACCATCTATGTACAAACAAAATGAATTCATATCATAGTTTTCAAAGTTAAGTGGATTTTTAGTGAGACTACCATTGAACGCTGCATTATTAACAAACCCAACTATACATCTTTTAGGTACTTGTCCTAGAAAAATATTATCAAGCGTTTTTCCTTGAACTCCTGATGGTATTGTTAAAACTTTAACTTCAGCTCGAGTTATGGGATATTTTGCAGTGGTAGATGCTAGAACTTTTTGATGTGCAAGCAAAACACTTGGATTAATTTTTGCTCTTCTTACAACAAGAGTTGCATCTGTTATGCTAACTTTAAATTTCATATCATCTGTAGAAGCCATAAGGTTGAACGATTCACGAGATCTGACTAACTTTACACTCATTTCAACGCCGTTGATTAAAAACTTTTCTTGATTAAATATATCACCGTGAAGATGACCAATCATTTCTACTTCCTTACTCTCGGTTACTAATTCTTGTCTTTTAGTAAAACCAATATTTGTTCCATCAGTTGAGTTCATTTTTCCTTCTGTATCTTCATACCAAAGACTGCATGTTAAATGTGATTCTTTTGCAGCAGGAGCATAGTTTAAGAGAGTTTCTATATAGGCGCGATATGGGTATGTATTGTTAGGAGGTGAAACTAATTTTTGGTTCAAGTAAACATCTAGTTGACTAAAAAGTGAGTGCAACCAATTATTAACAGGGGCAACAATGGTTGATGCATTTAGTCTTGTTGAGTCTTGACTTAATATCTTTGCTCTTATATGAATAAGAGTATGTGACAAATCTATATAATCATCCCCAGTTCCAGGCACCTGAAATTCTATAGGACCATCATCAGCTAGAGATGATATAGGTTTGTAATGTATCCACAATCCACTTTCTATACTTGTTTGTGTTGATGGCAGAGCAAATAAATCTAATTCTGATTTGATACATTCACAAGAATGACTATGTAAAAATGACATTTTATTTTATGAAAAAATATCTTTGTACTTTCGTGGAGTCTTTGTTTTTATTGCTTTCACCTTAGCAGTTGGTGGTGTAATGAATGCAGATAGTCGTTTTCTTTTTGTTATATATCCTGAACCTGACATTATTTTATCTATTTTATCATCAGCTTTTCTTTTTAAATTTGAACTAGCTTCTTTAAGTCTCGTCTTGATTGACTCTTCCATTGGCCGTGCACTGACCATATCTGATAAAAGCCCTACACCTGTATTTAATGCTTCTTTTCCTATAGTCCGTGCTCCACTTGATATTAATGGTAAAACTGAACGAAACAGTCCTCCTAAAAAGCTACCAATTCCATGACCACGTTGATAAGGTGCTCCCTTGTAAATTACTCCTATTCCTGAACCAGCTTGGTGAGTATAGTAATGTTCATATGGGCAGGTTATGTGATCTCGAGGATACATTATAATTTTCTAAAATGTAGTTTAACACACACCGTCCCAAATTGGAATGGTATATTACGACCCGTGCTTGTTCTTATATCTATCTCAATCGTATCAAATTCTCTGCGCATAACAGGTATATAGTGAGGAGGTGAAAAAACATGCATTTTATTAGCACCATATATATATTTGGCTGGATCTAAAGGAATTATTCTTAATAGTGGAGTAATCACGTCTCCTACAATTTGAGGTTCTACTATATCACAATAAACAAATAGTTGAGATGGTAATCCTAAATGTAAATTTGCTGGACATTTACCGAACCCTTTTTCTACAAGATTTCTATTGGGTTCGTATCCTAATTGGATTGCCAATTTAGGTGATAACTTCAGTGATACGATTGAGTCATCCATAACTGACACAGAAACAAATTTAGATATTTCATCATAGCGAAACTTTACCTTTTCTTTAATATTATTTAAGGCTGATAGAATATGATTTATATTATCATAGTTTGTGGCTGGAATGTGAGTTTTATAGTAAACCAAGGATGCTGTTTCTTCATTTGGCATTAACATTCTTTTAGTTATATATATTACATTTTCATGCTCTTGAACAGTGAACATAGTGCATGGATATTGAAATTCAACCACACCAACAATCCATTCTCCCTCTAACTTCATGGGTTTTGGTAGTTTAGTAGAAAACATAGTTGTCTTATTTTCAGGAAAATATTCCATAGAGCTGTTGCTTGGTAATGTTAAATAAAAATTATGTTTTATCATATTGTTTGCAATTCCGATGCTAGTATCCAACTGTTAAATTTATCAGGATAACCTTTCCACTTAACTAGCAATTGCTTTTTGACACCTGAATAACGAGATCTGAGAATTTTATCAATTTTATAACTGGAGGTGGGGTTATAATTTACTTTTTGTAGTTCTTTTTCATAAAACGTACCTTCAATTACTTCATCTTTTAAATCTTTCAAAGTGTAGACAACCCAGGGTGATCTGTCAATGATTGAAGATATCACAAAAATTTCATCACTCCAGTTAGACTCGTACCCCTTTTGAAATACATGTTTATATTTTGTTATCCGTACATGATCACCGATATGAAACTTAGGTAATGGGATATCTTTCGTGGTTCTTACTGTTTCTTTATCATACAAATTATTCCAAACAGTAATTATATTGTTAGAATTTACATCACAAGGAGCCATTTTAATACTCGAATGATAACTATGGTTATAGGCATACAATAAATCTTGTAAAATATCAATGTATTTATAAGTATTTTTATGAGTAAAATACCGCCACATTTTTGTTTTGAGTGTCCTTTGAAATCTTTCAACGACACTAGCTTTAATATCAGGATTATTTGTAGTATAATAATTAATATTTCTTGTTTTAAAATAATTTTTAACATCTTTGGATGCGAACTCGGTACCTTTGTCAGATTGTATGTGAGTCGGTGTATTACAAGATTCACTGAATATGCTTTCAAAACATTGTTTTATTGTAGATGAATTTTTGGTTTTTATAGCTCTAACATATGCATACTTACTAAAAACATCAATAACACACAATATATAATTGTAACCATCATTATATTTACTGTAAGTTCTCATATCACTCAAATCTGTTTGCCAAAGTACATTTAAATTTGATAAAATATATTTGTTTCGAGGGAATTTCTTATATATCGGCTTATGAAGAGTGTACGTTTCTTGTGATTGCAACCATTCTTTAACTTCCTTTTTAGTCATTTTACCTTTCATAGCTCCGGCAAGTTTATCAATACTACTATAACCAGCAGGGTGTGATGCATCATAATAAATATTGTGAATTTCTAATAAGGGGTCCATTTTTCCCAATCTATTTTTTTCTTTACTTTTCTAATGTACTTTTCAGTAGACATAGGAGTAGTAAATTCCTCAGCAGATGGTTCCTCAAGATCTTTTAGTTGTAGTTGATTAATATATTTACTTCTCTTCGGATTACCAACGTAACTAAGAGGTACTTTAAGGTCTTTTAATACCTTTGCAAATTTTTCCCATCCAATGGGATCATTTCGTTTTAGTGGTCTTAATGTATCATTTATTAAGTCTATAATATTGCTTCCAATTACCTCGTTGTTATCAATAAGAACTGTACCTTCACCATTCCAATGGATTTTTGTTTTGTTTGATGACAACAAATTTAGTAAGAGCTCACCTTTTTTGGAATACGTCTTTGGTATCAAACTTAAAATTTGTTTTACTGAGTAAACAGGTTCTGTCTGAACAGTGTTGCTCTCTTGGTGAGTATCTTCTTCGTTTGATATCTGATCAACAACTGATCCTTGAATATTTGTTTCAATATTTTTATCGTCACGTTCTTTTTTAATAATTGTTTCAGACGAATTAGGTGAAGTTATTATTGGCAGTTCATAAGGTTGGCGATCTTCCCCAGTAAAGTGTAAATATCGCTGTAAAACTTGTAAGTACAAAATACACTTCTTTCTATCATCTTCTTTGCTTTTTAAAATATTTTGCATTTCGACATCTAGTCTTGATTTTGGATTATCCAAAGAATCTCTTTGATTAAGTTTATCTATCAAACTCGGTTCAACAAGTATCATTCTCTTAGCATGTTCCATTTTAAACAATACCGCTTATTAATCCACTCAGTATAGAACCCAATATAATAGGTAGAAAGGCTCCACCTTTTTGAATTATTATATTTTTTCTCACTTTATTTGTAGTTTTATGTACGAGTTTACGAAGCAAAGTTCTATACTTTTTCAGATTTTTTTTTTCCTTTTCCTTTAATGGAACTTTACCTTGTAAAATATTATGAACACACTCACAAATACAATTTATTTCATCCTCATCACACGATTTTAATAAGGCTTTTTGATATTTTGGTTTTAAAGTATGTAATGCAGAGAGTAAATCTTTATGTGTCTTCAAGCTTCCCTGCATTATTGGTAAATGACGGACATTTTTTGATTCTTGTCGTATTTAAACCCCTTCTTTGGTATGTATATATAACAAAATCCATCATTAGGAAATACCCTTGTTTTAATACGACACTGATCATTAGTATTTTGTTTAAGATCTACCATCAAATATCCATGAGCATCCTTAGTAGAATCTCTGTACGCTTCTTCGATGAATTTAGTATTTTCTGGTGAAACTTGACGTGCTAAATATCGAATTTGTGTTTTATCCCGAGGATTTTTAAAATAAATAATATAACTTGAATTTAAAGAAATATCCCTCTGTCCTTTTCCTTGATGAAATAAATTTTGGGTTATGTAGAAAACGCTTAAATTTCTATGATGACTACCTTTTGTAAATATGTCAACAATGCGTCCATCGGATTCCCTCATGAGATCATCTATTATGATTAGATTGGGCTCTTTACCATCAAACATGTTTAGATCTGGTAATCCTTGAAAGTAGTTTACATTATTTAAGTTATATAGAGGTTGCATTTCATCGAAACACCAAGTTATTTGAGCAAAATCTATATTGCATACTTCACTCTTGTATTTAATAAAATTTGTTACAAACTGAGATTTTCCACATCCACTAGGTCCTGCAATTATTGCAGTAAAAGGGTGGATAAAATGATACATGTTGTCAACGTGTGACATATGCGAAGTTCAACAATAAAATAAACAGCATTCATATTAACCACAACTTTATTTGTTTCTCTTCAATCATGACATATAATCAAATATAACTTATTCTTAAATTTAACTTACAAACTAAATAACACGAAATTTGTATGTACAATTATTTTTTTAATTTAGTATTAATAGTTCAGTGAATTATTATTAACTAAATTGAATTATAGTAACCAACGGATAATGAAGATATTATAATTAATTCTTAAATTTAACTTACAAACTAAATAACACAATATGTATGTACAATTTTATTTTCTTAAATTTAGGTTTTTATTTACAACACTACATTTAATACAAAATATGAAGATTATTGGAGATACTCTAAACATAATAGTAAAAAAAAAAAAAAAAAAAAAAATACACATTACAATTGATATTTTATCTTAGTTTATAGTGACCCCATGCTAAAGTATCTACAAGATTTGGTAAAATGTGACGCTTAGTATCATTATAAGACAAAGAAGTTTTGTTAATTTGTTGAGTAAATATTGTATGTTTGATAGATTTAAATCTATACATACTATGATATTGAACATTTTTATTAAAAAGACATGATTTATAATTATCTAAATTTAATCGTTTCGTTACACTTTTATTTACTCCCTTAGCTTTTGTTACTATTTTGTTGCCTACCTTGAATGCATACATTTTTGATCGAAGACCAACAAATTCTTCTAAAATTTGTCCATTATTTTCATCTTTGAAAAATCCTAACTTTTTTTTATTTATTCTAGGAAAACTGAAAATATTATCAGGTGGGTAATCGGAAGTATCAAACCGTGCACCTAAATCAGGTTTGATGTTTTCATAAAAATTATTTGTGAATATTTGATAAATGAAACTATCAGTATCAGTGTACAATAGTTTAGTTTTATCACTAAATTTTTTTAGCATGTAATCATAATGAAATTCATACATTAAAGTCTTAGAAATATCTAAAATGCAAAATCCCAGATAGATAGGCTTATTGTATAAAATTTTTGTTTTCCGTAATTGAATTGCAACTAAATTTTCAGAAAATATTGAAAGGCTATGAAATTCTGGTTTCGCGATCAAATCTTGTGCTCCCAGAGATTTACCTCGATTTTCCCAATGCGTTCGCAGTTTTACATTAACCCTTTTTTCTATATTTTCCATGGTTTTACCAAATACTGAATTATTCATCAGTTTATAGAAATCTTTTTCAAAATCTGATACCGCTTTTGTTCTCATATTTGTATTTAAATCGATATACTTTTGAAGCCAGGGACTTTGTTTAAATTTTAATATCCTATGTATCTTTATCAACTTCATACCTAGTTTGAGACATTGTTTTAAATTTCTGTAATGAATTTTATATTTGTATTTATTATTAAGATTAGAAATTAATTTTGAATCTTTACAATTATTGATACAAATGTTTTCTGGACAAAGAGGTAAATCTGAATGTATGTCATGAAGTTCATCAGGATACTCTAAATCTACTTCTAAGATAAAACCATTTTCTGATGTATCAGATACATCAAAACTACTTGTAGGATCTATCCATTCAAATCCTCCTTCGGGAAGGTATTGGGACATAGCCCATCCGTATAAATTATTAGCATCAAAATAAACAAGATATGATTTAGCTGTGTTGACATCATAATTGTTTAAATATTCATTATTGGCTTTGGCATAACGATTACTACATTGAGATACACCACCACGAATACCAGCCCTTATGAAAGCAATTTTATCAAAATCTGTCAATAATTCTAATTTTATTTTGGTGTACTTTAACATAGCATCCCAACTTAAGCCTGGGGCAGTATAATAGTGGGCGGGATCAAGATTATAAGTAGCAATACAAAGATCTCTAAAATTTTCAAATATATCTGTTAATAGCAAGACATCGGTTTTTAAATATAAATTGGAATAATCAAGCATATTTGAACATTTAAAGTGATTCCAAACATCCTTTGCATGATTGTAATCGTCATCAGATACATTTGAATTTGTTAATGTGTTGTAAAATTGTTGTTGGTTGGGTAAAGATGTTACTTTTAAACTATCAAAAGAGGTCATAAACTCATAGGGAAAAACACCTTTTTTTCTGAGACGCATAAAGTCTTCATTGATAGGAAATTTGTGTTTTAGAGTATGAAATTGATCATCTTTTAGATTTTTAGCTAATTGATCAAGACTACATGGTAAAAATTTTAATGAATCTATAAACCTTAAATTTATTCTTTGATTATTTACATACAAAGTTTTTGAAAACGAAATATACCTTTCTTTGTTTTGAGGAATTATATCTACTTGACCATCAACAAAATTGAGTGCATGAACAATAAAATGTGAATCATAATGACTTAAATTATGAAGAATTACTGGTATAAAATTTGGTGCTCTAAACTTTTTTGCACATATTTCATGTGCAACACCTCTAAAATTACCTGTGTACCAGTCAAAGTCTAAACATTTTCCTTCTTTCAAATCAGTCTCACAAATATGACAACATTTACAATTGCTTACAATTTGTTGATCTTCTACAGTCAATGGTTTGGGAGGGCTTTGAAAATTATTTTTGCTACAAATAGATTTCAAGTCATTGTAAATTCTATTCATAAACACTTGTGCACATTCGGACCCACAATAAGACTCAAACTTTGACAAATTGTCATTATATGAACACTTTATGTAATACCCAAAACTATACGGTTCGTGTTTTTGAACGTTATTTGTATATGATTTGAATGGATTATTGGAACATGAATTAACAGGACTTAAAAATGCTTCAAAATCTGCATATATAACAAAAGGTACTTTTAATTTTCGTTCAAAATGATCGAACATTACCTTATCATTAGATGTTGACTGACCAAACCAATTTTTAAATGTTTTATCACTAGTTGGTAATTCAGTAGTAACATGAGAGCAGTCATATTGTTGGTGGTTTGACAATCTTTCAATAGTTGGAAAATACAATAGACATCCATCACAAATATGAACGGCATGATTTTGGTTTGAGAGTTGCTTGCTAACTAAACGAGATAAATTTTTGATAAAGCAATAATGACTATTTGTACCATTACTCAAATGCAACAAGTTTATATGACTACTCCTACGGCTTTTAGTAAAATAAATAGGCCCAATAATACTGTGCTTTTTAGTATTTTTATTCCATTCTAAACCAAATACATTTATACTAATTTTGTTTAATTTTTCCACTTTTGGAATGTCAGTTAATTTAACAGGGAATGATACACCATTGAAATTCAATTTATCAGAATGCATAGTGTATGAAGATACGCGACCAGCATTTTTACTAACTGGATAAAGAGCGGAGAGTAAAGCCCATTTGAAACATAAATAATCTGTGTTTTGAACATTAATAACGGCTTTTTTTGCACTAATATCTCTGGGTAAATCAATATATGAAGTACCACGAAGAGGATTAAATTTATTCACATTCAAATCTATGCTTTTTATGTGTTTTAGACTCCATCCACTATCTTTTTTCTCAAAGCTACTTATTTTATTTACCAAAGTATCACATAAAGACGTAAAAAATATATTTAAATCATCCCCACGACATATGATAAAATTGCTAGTTTGAAAATCAAATGAATTCACTGTATCATCTTTACTTTGTTGAATGAATTCAGCATGTAATATGAAATTAACTTTAAAAATACTATATTTTTCAATTGACTCTTCAACTAAAAATAATATGTCATTTTTAATTGAATTCAAAAATGATTCCGGAGTTTGAAATAATGGTTTAAAAGTTTCGTTCGCTTTACTACAAATTTTATATGTTATAATTCTTTGTCCAAAAGCGGTTTCAATAATCGATACGTTTTCAAAAGTTTTGTGTAATTTCAGAGCGTTATTTTTATGGATATTACTTTTTAAATGGTTGGTAAAATATCGTTTACTAACTGTAATTTTACAAGCGTCACAATTTACTTGGTTTAAATGATCACCTGCGTGGGGTCCTTCTGTCACACCAGATGAAGTTGACACCATTTCTTCAGTTCTTGGACGTTTCACATTATGAATGAAAGGTTTTGGATCATCGCGAACTATTGTGCGTTTGAGTGATCCTCCTTGTTTTGGTTGACTATAACAAAATAAAATATTATTGTAACTGTTAAAACATTTTTTTTTATTAAGCTTGATATAAAACTCGGTACTTACTTCGTGTGGTTTTCATTCGACACACATGTAAATTCATCATCAAAACATGATTTCAATGATTCACATATCTCCACTTCTTCACAAATCTTAACCATTTC